>JBBCBC010000018.1:12137710-12567630 GCA_037126765.1 Stenogyne calaminthoides
TGATTAATATCTATGTTGACTATTTAATATATATGTTGATGCATTTTAATTTCTATATATATTTTATTATTTAATGATGGCAAGCATTATATTTCGATTCATTTCATAAATCTTTTTGGTGTCCGATTATGTTTTAGGGTCGGGCTAACAAGATCGGGTTTTGGGTACCCGGATCGGGTCGTGGTTTTATAAATATTTCGGGTTCGGGTACCCAATCTCTAACAACTTTGGGTTCGGGTCTTGTTTTATTACCCGATATTTCTAATCCAAAACGATATATGTAAACACTGTATTTTTTAATTTCCCAATTATTGTGGTTTTATAACATTTCATCCAAGGGCCCTATTTAATCGCAATTTCTTTGCAAACCAGAGAGAAAACGGCACAGAGAGTGAAAGCCGAGGCACATATAGAAAAAATATTGACTACTTTTGTTGGATTTGTGCTCGCTTATGACGATTAGGAGTGGAGATTTTTAGATTTTCAAGGCTTCTTTTCGAAAAGGTAATTTTCTACTTTTTGTTGAATTTTTTATGTTAAAAGATGCATCAACAGTTGTCTCAAAAATATCATGATCAAATATGCTTGTTAATTGATTTTATAATATTGCAAAAAAGCTAACCTTGGTATTCTTTTTTACTTGATTTTTAGGTAGGAAATGCTGCAACTCTCAGAAATTCAATCGCGCTGCCCATAGAGGTAAGTGATATTAACCTCTAAACTATTTTGATTTTTTCTATATTCTTGTTTGCTGTATTTTTGTTAAATTGACTTAATTCTTTGTCTATATTTGTAGAATTGTGGATGGTCAGCCATACTCAACCTATAAGTGTTACAAAGAACAAGTCACTGCACTTGTGAGATCATATTATCAAACTTCACGCCAAATGCAGGCTGCCATTGAAACCGTACGTTTGAAATTAATAAATTATCTAAAACCGTTCTCTCAAATACTAATTTAATTTATTGATTTATTTATCTTCAGATATGACATAACCATAATTATAATGATGATTTGTTGATAAACAAAGGCAAAGATCAACATTGCTTTCTAAGCTTACCATTGTTGATGGATGCTATTTTGCCTCCTCCCTCTGTAATTTTTATACTAGTTTATGTTATATGTATCTTATTATGTTTCGCTTGTCTTACTTGAATTTTGTGTTGCTAGTTAATACTTTTTTTACCCGTGCAATGCATGGTGATACTATTATTCTTAAACATTTCTATCTATGTTTTAGATTCACATTTTTTGGACGAGGTTTTTTTATTAATCAACTTGTTGATGTAAATCATAGGCGTGGTGGAATAGATTTCTAGTATGAATTTCACAAAAATATCCCGTCCACCCAAATGGAAATCTTCTTAAACATAGGTATTAGTTGATATATATATTGATGCCTTTTAATTCATATCTATATATTTTATTTATGTTATTCAATGATCGCAGGCACTACTGCACGACCATTTCATAAATTGGGGTTGGTGTCCGATTATTTTAAAATATGCATCGACAAAGATGATCTATGTTAAATCGGGGTGTTGGGTTTTAAAAAAAAAGTTAAATCGGGTTTTGGAAGAGCTTTTTTTTTCTGCACAACATGATAGTTTATATCATAGCGGTGGTGTAATAGATTTCCAGTGTGGATTTCACCAAAATATCCAGTCCAACTAAGTGGGGATCTCCTTAAACATAAGTATAAATTGATTAATATCTATGTTGACAAATATATATATATATATATATATATATATATATTGATGCCTTTTAATTCACATCTATGTTTTATTTATGTTATTCAATGATCGCAAGTACTGACCATTTTAAATCGAGGTTGATGTCCGATTATGTTCAAATATGCATCGATAAAGAAGATCTATGTTAAATTGGCATGTTGGTTTAAAAAAACATGTTAAATTGGGTTTTGGAAGAGCTTTTTTTTTAGTGTCTCACTTTCCACGGCCCAAGGCCCAAAATACTACAAGCTCCAAGGATTTTTCTTAATTAGTTGCAGCTCTAAAATAGTGTCCAAAGTTACATATCTACCCTTATTTTCTGATTTTTTTATCTGTGGTCACATGACTCACTCAAGACAAAGTTAAAGCAAAAAGCACTGGTCAATATCAGATACAAAAAAGTACACGTCATTTTCACATTTTTCCTAAAGATAAATCTTTCAATCAAATACACCTTTACACTCTTTTCTTCCCCATTTTCTTCAAGGTTTCATAAAATTTGAGAAGCTGCAGAATTACGATTAATTCGATTTTGCATATGCATCTTTTATATATGTTTAACATTTAGAATTGAGAATTCAAATCCAAATTTATTTGGTCGAGTAATTATCGTCACTTTTTCCGTCATGTAATGCAGAATTCACGGGGGAAAATCCTCCTTGCTTTGAATGTTATGTGGAAATTCATGGAAGAAAGTGAGTTGTGTCCCGGGTATGTGTATATTAAACTAAATTGTGTTCTCATTTTCAGAAAGCCTAATTGAGATTTTTAGATAGGCGTAAATGAAAAAATTGAAGCATTAAAAGCCTTTTTACGCCTTTTTTTTTTTCATCACTCCCTAACACCGTGTTTTCCCACCCCAAAAAATGTATTTATGTTCAATAAATTTATATACTTCTTTGCTTATAATTATGAATATTATCTTTCTTAATCAATTATTAGTATGTATGCAATACCTTTTTCAACATAAACTAATAAATATCGACTGGATCAAATGATTAGTAAATAAATTATTGTTGTATGAGATAACCATATTTTTAGTTCATTTTCCCCCTTATGTTCAAGAGGGCTCAAGGGCCACCTTGTGCCTCAATTTTTAACCAATTACTCCCTTCGTTCCATTTTCACGGTCGGCTTTAGATAAAAAGTTGTTCCAAAATATATGCCAGCTTTTGGTTTCTAGAGATATTAAATACATATTTCCAATTTTGTCATTTTCTTAACTTTTTGTGATAGGTCTTTACTTTTTTTTCCCCGTAAAAGTAATAGGTTCATTTTTAGATAGGGTAAATGATCATAAATGATATATTAATAACATGTAAGAGGGTATATTAGTCATTTTATACAAATAATCATGAGTATCAAATAACTTTCTTAATTTGTTGTTGAAAACCAAAAGCGACAGTTAACGTGGAGTAGAGGGAGTATATTCAAGAATTACCATGTCCAAATAACTGGGAAGAGGTTATTTTGGGAGGAGTCTATCGATGAACGGCCATAAAGTAAAAACCCTCAATGTAAGTATCTAATGTTAGTGTCCGGTCTGATGGTTCGTCTGCCCTAATCATTATCTATTGATTGGTACATTTATTGAATTTATAATACTCATTATGTCGATCAAATTTATATATATATATATATATATATATAATAAAATGCAAAGTCATTAGACACATAAGAATTTTTTTAAAGCTTATACCTTCCGCATACTGAGGTCCCGAGGTGTTTTTAGGCGGAAGTCTAGAGGGGAGGGGTGAATAGACTTCTGAAACTTTTTCGTGGGATCAGGTGTGATAAGCAAGTTACCTGATCAGAGTGTGTGTGAATTAGTTTAGACTGATATCCAACTTACTAATCGCCTCGAGAGCGGTCGGTTAAAGGTCTATCAACTTAACCGATATGCTAAGATAAGTTTAACCCGCGGTGAAAAACTAGTTTACTAAATCAGGTTTTAAGTTATCTATATCAGATCAGATGACAAAGTTCCAAACTGATCAGATCAATTGCTTGGTGCAAATCTGATTCAGACTTAGAATATGCATGAAATAATAAAACAGGTAGTGTGCAAGATGTGTAAAGGTGTAAATGCACACAAGATTTTATAGTGGTTCGCATAACTTGTCCTACATCTACTCTTCCCTATGCCAGGGCACCAACTAACCAACCGGACTTAGATTAATGTGTTAGTGCAACACAAAGACAACAGATGTTTCAAGAGTTCTCACTCAACCAATCCCGTAAGTCTAACTACAAACACTACCGAATCTTGCTAAACAAACTTAACCTAACACTTGGTTTGGGTATAAGATTTGTTGTGTTCCAACCAGAAATCTATCCTAGTATACGGGTAGCCTAAAGCTAAAGGATAAGATTTACGTGTTAAGAACAATGGGATGAACACTTAGAAAATATTCTTCAATTTGTGTGTTCTTGAGGAAATCATGATAACTTGAGCTTGATGATAATTTCCGTAACCTTACTATGAAGGTTTGATCCATATATATAGGCACAAAGTTAAATTAATTGTTGGAGAGCAATTCAAATTTCGGGTCTATTTTAGGTAGGTTTGATTCCACGGGTGCAGAGGCAAAGATGGCCGAAAAGCATGTAAGTTTTTTGTCCTTTCTAAATATGACGACTCAAGCACTTCATCCCCGCAATGTCATCCGCAGACATACGTGTCTTTCTCTCATTGGTTTTCAAGTACACTTATTTAGTGTTTGATTTACCAACTTAGGTTGACATTCTTCTTGCTCGATAAACTCAGATGACTTTTTGTGAACCTTCTATTGTCACCGATTGAGTCGACCGATCGATTAAATCGATCATCTACCCGATTAAGTGTTCGATTCAAAGTTATCTTAAAGACAACTTGCGTAATCTTCTTCATTCTTCCGAGGTAGGTCATCCGTCGTGTTACCTAGTGGTCATCGATCTTCAGTGTCTTCGAAGTCTTCAAAGATGTCACCCGATCTTCTCGATCTTCACCGATTGTCCGACTAGTTGATCTTCCGATCTTCTAATCTTCCTCGATCTTCTTCAAGACTTAACCTATGCATATTGAGTCCCTCTCAATATGTGACCTATCTATTGTTAGTGTTAGTGTCCTAGAGACAATCTATTGTATGGACATAATACTCGATGATATTCGCTTTGATTTAATATTAAATTTCACTTAATATTAATATATTGCAATACACTTGTTTGAATATTATGTTTGATTGTTTGCATTTATTCATACAAGTGTTCCTATGAGTCATTCTTTATCGCTGGAGGTTGTAGGGAACTCGGATGATTTAAGCTTCGATTCTCAAATACCGATCAAGGATCATCAAGAATGGGATATTGATGATGCAACGGAGATTGGTGTACGATCCGTGATCATACTTTTTTAGAGAGTGTAGTAAGATCTCACTTACATTTAGATATTAGGTATCTCATGATGGATGCACAAATACCTTAAAGTGGTATTGGTATACCCATCCCGAGAAACCGCTTTGATGTATTTCTACTATATGTGTCTAGGGGTGTCTTCGTTAGTTGGAGTGATGCGATACTTTTTTGACTTGAGGTCAATACGACGACATGTGGAGTGATGAACTTTGACCATGACCAAAGCTTGCACCCGCCTACGGGTAGGTATGGCTTGACGATGGGTTCATCACAAAGCCGTGCGGGAAGTTGAACCAAGAATATGATTCATTCCACAATGTGGATTTAGAGAGAATACTCATCTTCTCATCATAATCGATCAAAGTCATCGATCGATGCACGCCAACTCCTAGACTTTGGGCTAAGTGTGACATAAGTAATCAATTATTGATTAGAGATAAATTGATTAAGTTATTTGAATATACACTTCATCATGTTCAAGACTTAATCGAGTATTCGCGAATGAAATGAGGGAAATCGTAATAGCCCATGTTCAGATTCATGTAGTTGCACATTTTTACGCAACATACCTCATATATTGAGAATATCCGATTTATTGTCTAGGGTTCAATTAAGACCGTTAGTTTGACTAATCGCCGATATATGAGGGCCTATAGGCCACACAACAAAGAATGCTTGTTTACTAATTATAGTTGGTTGATTAAATGTTAAATTAGATTTAATATTTAATTTATGGAGAAGAAATTAATAATAGATTAATTTGAAATTAATTATTATTAATATTTAATTAAATTGGATTTAATTAAATAAGAATTTCTCAATAATATTTGGAATATTATTGTAGGATTTAATATATATGGAAACAAATCTTAGAGATTTGTCATATATGGAATTTAAATCCAGTAGAGATTTTATATGTGAAATAAATCTAAGAGATTTATTTAAATAAAGATTAGGATTTTATTTCCTAATTAGATTAGCTTGAGACTTAAGCTAATCCTCTCCTATATATATGAGCTCTTTTAAATTAATAGAACATGAATTCATATTTCTCCATAAAATCTCTAAGTTAGATTTTTCCTAAAGAAATTTATCTTGGGGATTCAACACCCAAGATATTTGTGCAAATTAGTATTAATCATTATGTGGATACCATAGTTGAGGAATCCGCAGTGTATAATCATTGTAAGAATTTCGCTTACTTTTTACTCGTATTTAATTATGCAATTAATCGCTCGTTGTTGGTCAACCTGCTTATTTCGCCACGCATGTATTACGCGGTTTACGCGAATCTAAATTTCAATCGCAGACGAGCTCGTGACTTTTGATTAATTGCTAATTGATTAATTTGTAAATTTTTTTTTTATAATCAATGCGTACGGTCAATTTGATCGACCGCACGGCTGTAATGTTATTTGGGTGTGTTAGACACACAATAGATTAATTATATGGGTTTTGTGTGTTTGGTTATTTGTTTTAATTAAACAAAGCCTTCCCCTCTATTCAAAACTCGCTCGCCTCGTCTTCCTCGCCTGGTTAGGGTTTTCTGCTAAAACTCGCTGCCTCCATCCGCCTTGCCCTCCGCCGTTTCGCGTCTGAAGCAAGCAACTGGGGCTTCGCTTGAGTCGGCGGTGCTATGACGCGACTCGCATCGCCCGCGGGTGCCGCGACGGAGCGAATCCAAATGGGTTAGACCCGCAGCGGCTAGACGCGATTCGATGCGATTCGGCACAGCTTGAGTCACATTTCATCGTCCTCGGCAGCGGCGTCATCGTTTCGATGACTATGCTTCTGGTTCGATGTGTTTCACGGCGGAACGCCACCGCTTTGCTTCATCTCTTCATCTACCGATCTTCGATGCTTCGCGATGCTCCTCCCCACGCTCATAATCCGTCTTCCTTCATGTACGGTTCGACCTATGACGAGGTTACGGTTTCCAATTTGGGGTTACGACATCGAGTCGCCCACGCGCGCCTAGCGGCGGCGGCGACTCGAATGCACGCGCCCTACTGCTTCACGTCTGTAATTTTGTAAAATTGTACAGACTGTTTTGGGGTGGTACCATGGGTTGTCTGATTTGATTGGACTATTTCGATTAACCTGGATGATCTGAAATTTTAATTGACTGTTCATATGATTAATTGGATTAATTCTGATGAACTGAGGTTGAATTGTTGGTTTCGATTGTCCCGAATGGAGAGACGGTTTTTCAAAGAGTGATGAGGGAATGGCTGTTTTTGTAAATTGGATTTCAAACAGGCCCTCCTACAAATTTTTAAATTAAGATTGAAATTTTATATTTATTAATTAAAATTAAATTGGATTTAATTTGTTGAAATTAATAAAAATTGGGTTTTAATAAAAACGTATTAGTTGAACTAATGATTTAATTTAATTAATTGGATTAATTAAAAGGCTAATATCAATAATGAATTTAATTATTAAACTCAATTTTAAAATTGAATTTTAAAATTATGGTTTAAAGGATTGAATGAGTTATTAATTCACACTTGGTTAACGTGTTTTATATTCCGTTAACGTTTTTTACGTTCAAGATTATAATTTTTTTGGGTAGGGGCGCCTCAATACTTTTTTGACAGTATTAAATGTTTGGGTAGAGACGGCACCATATAAATGTTAGTCCGTAAATCATGTTTGGGTAGGGCATACCAATAATTCTTTCAAATGTGATGTAGATTAAATGTTGGATCTCGATTAAGAAATTAATACCCCGCCTTTTAAAATGTTCCTCACTAAAATATGGTTTTCTCATTGATTTGATAAAATGTCTTCCATTAAAATTAAAAGAAAAAGGAGATTTTGTTCCAATGAGTATTTAAGACCTTCGCCTTTTGCTCCGGATCTACATCTAACGGAACTTTTATAGGGACATGTAATGTCGTCGCTTGATGGTTGTAAACCAACTTAACTCTGTTTAACTCTCGCCGTGGGGACAAAGGGTAAGGGACATCGGTCGAACTAGGTTTGACAAACTAGAGTTGCAACAGAAATGGTTTTAGACCTACCAGGTTATGCTTATTGTGATATTCAAATTTCACCGGGATTATAATAAGAAGAATGTGATCCTAACCATTATAATTTATATTTGATATAAATTGCACTCTTCCGACGAGGTATACGTTGAAGTATGTGAAAATAATGGAGACAAAATAAACACAAAAGAAATGCCATGTTTATTTTAATTGCCGAAGTATTGATCATAGGAATTATGTGTTTTAATTCCGTTTTATTTTATTTCTCTTGGTTAGTTGAAATGTATAACTGTTGTTATTGAGATATGTTTTGGAAACAAACAAAATTGGTAGGCCAAATTTTTCGGGATCGACACCGTGAACATGTGTTTGGTCTAAGGCAAGAAAGAGATTGAGTATGTGTTGACACGCCTATCCCTACATCCTTAAAGCCGGGTACTGAGGCAGCCCACGCTTGACGAAGATTCTCGTAAGAAGCATCAAGAGGATGCTTCCAAGAGATGAGATGTTGCTTCTAAGATGACTTCGAGCGTACATAGGCAACATGAGAAAACGGGTCCCTTATTAGTGCTCAAGATTCAAGGATTTTTCGATTCTAAATCTCGTTATAAGATTTATGAATTGATGAGAGATCCGCTCAAATGCCTAATTAAATTAAACGAGAGAAGATTTTACCTCATGTGCTTAAGATGATAGCCTAATTGAAAAACTTGGTAATTTAGGCTTTGAGCCTAAAAGACCAACATTTTCATTTATGCTATCCTCCAGTCGCTCCAGGATTCATATTTTAGCTTCATTGTGAACTACAATATGAATAAGACGGATGCCACCATGCCTAAACTTCACAATGTGCTCAAGACTTTTGAGTTCACTATCACTAAGATGGTTTTCAAAAGAATGAGGTAAACAAGGATGTGTGCCTCACCGTAAGTAGAAAAGGACACTAGAAGAAGGACCGTAAGATTTTGGTTGCTAAAAGAAAGACACTAGGTGCTTAAAGACTAGAACATGTATGTTTGTTATTAAGATAAACTTTTGTTATTAAGATAAACATGTCCACTAATAGCGCTAACTGCTCGGTATTGGATACCGGATGTGACTCTCTAATTTTCACTAATGTGAGAGGGCTCATGTGTTATAGGACGATTAGGTGGGTGAAGTCGCCTTACACGAGAAACGAAGCAAAAGTTGTCACGAACGTGGGAACTCATATGTTAAACTTACCCTTTGGTTTTAGATTAGAACTTAATGATGGTCATCTAGTTTTTTCTATTACTAAAGAACATATATTTGTTGCATTCAGGATCTGATGTTCTTAATATACAAAAATAAAAGACTCAAACTTAGTAATCATGAAAACCCGACTTACTTTATGGCATCAGAGAACTTGATCATGTAAACGAGAAAAGAATTGCAAGGTTAAGAAAGTTAGATTACTTAACCCCATTCGACTTTCGAAGTCTTATGGTAATTTTGAATCTTATCTCACGGGCAAGATGACCAATAATCTTTTTCGGGAAAGGGTGCAATGCCAAAGAAGTTCTAGAGTTGATCTACAATGATGTTTGTGGACCATCGCTTCACTCTAGTTAGGGTCAGATCGGCCACTTCATCATTTTTTTATCGATGATTTCTCAAGATACGGACACGCGGTATCTTATGAAACACAAATTCAATCTTTTGAGAAATTCAAAGAGTTTAAGGTCAAGTAGAGAAGTAACTTGGTAAGAGTATCAAGACTCTTCGACGATCGGAGGAGGTGAATACCTTAGCCAATGAATTCACCGGGGACATTTGAAGTTACATGGAATCCATTTACAATGGACTCCTCCCTAACACCTCGATGAACGCCAGGTCCGGAGAGAAGAAACAAAACCTTATTAGACATGGTGAGGTCCATGATGAGCTTTTTCCCTGCCTTCCAACATTCTTATGGGATAATGCATAAAACCTCAATTTACATTTCAATAGATTCCATCTAAATCGGTTGACTATACACCATATGAACTATGGTGTGGCAAGAAGCCAACTTTTACACATATTAAATGGGGGGTCGCCTCTGTGATTGTGAAAAGGATGCTTACCGGCAAGTTGAATCCAAAGGTGAAAAAAAGGTTACTTTGTGGGATATCCTAAAAAAACTAAGGGTATTATTTATTCTACCTAAGAAATAATCAAATGATTATTTTAAGTGCACTAAGTTCTCAAGAAGACTATGTCTTTAATGAACAAGGTCGAAGTTGATAGAACTTGAAGAAATTCAAGAACCACAAATTAACAAAGAGATCGATATCTTGTCAAAGCAAAATGACAAGGAATCAAAGGAGCATTCAAAGAACTTTCACAAAGGGAAGTCTTTCACCAGGTGATCGCCTTTTCAACCCAAATGGGAGCGAATTGGAGTAGGCTTAGCAAAGGCAAGAGCCTCCAGTGGGAAATTTGAATGAGAACAACATAGTTCAAACTCCCCGCCCAAGAGGCATCCGAAAGTGTAGCTCTTGAGGACTCTTCTTTGACATTGATGAAATCGATGCACCACAAAAATTTTTCACGCATCGTAATGTACAACCTACACAACCACAACTTTGTAAGTATATTAGGAATTGTAATCCCGCCCATTAGATACTAATTTATCTTCGAGGAACTAGTTAATGTGGACATACTGGGATAAGAACGATCCTAATACTTATTCCAAATAATATCGATATTGATTCAGTGGAAGTGGCATGGGGCCATGAAATTCAAGATGGACTCGATGTACACCAATCAAGTCCAGACTTGGTTGAGTTGCCTAAAGGGTTAAACCCATATGTTACATTCGGTCTTCATGCAAAAGACCAATGCAATGACAAAGTACAAACCTACAAAAAGTTAGGTTGGTGGCGAAGGGTTATAGTCAACGCTAATGCATTGATCGTGATGAGACCTTCTCACTAGTTACAAAGATCAAGTCCATTCGAAGTTTTACTTTGATAAGAAGACATCAGGATTATGAGATTTGACAGATGGACATCAAAACAACTTTCCTCAATGGAGACATTGATAAGGAAGTGTTTATAACTCAACCGAAAGGTTTCACATCTAAGTCAAATCCTAATCTAGTATGCAAGCTAAAGATATCCATTTATGGATTGAAGCAAGCTTTCAGAGTTGGAATATCCGATTTGACGAAGTTATCAAGTCTTTTGACTTCATCGTAAATTCGGAAGATCCTTGTGTTTATCAGAACATAACGGGGAAGAATATTGTTTTCATAATCGTATGTCAATGACACATTGATTTTGAGAAACAATATCCCGTTAATGCAAATCCGTTGAAGGTTAGTTATCGAAGACCTTCATGGTGAAGGATCTTTGTGAAGCTCGCTACATCTTAGGGATCAAGATCCAAAGGATAGATCCGGGAGGATGTTGAGGTCACATACCACCTATGTAGACAAGGTGTTGAAGCGTTTTTGCGATAGAGAACTCTAAGAGAGGGTCTCTACCGAAAAAATCATGGGATAAAGTCGTCAAAGAAGGATTGTCTTTTCGTTGAAGTTGATATCAAACACATGAAATATGTCCCATATGCATATGTAATTGGGTCAATCATATATGCATATGACTTGCACTAGGCCAAACGTGGGCCTACGCTTATCAACATCATCGATAGATACCAACAGTAATCCGGTGAGTCTCGGCCGATTGTTGTCAAGACCATCTCAAGTATCTTAGATTTAACCAAAGAATGTTTCCTTGTCTATATTGATACCGTAAACAAAGAGGACCGGGTTATGCCGGCGTAAGTTTTAATCCGACTATGATGATTACAAATCACGGTCGTTACGTTTCACTCTCAATAACGAAAGGCGGTCATTGGAATAGTTCCAAGCAAAAAGGACCGCAAATTCAACAATCGAAGTTGAGTACATTGTCAGATCGAAGCCTCAAGGAGGGTCAGTTTAGATTTTATAGTTCTTAAGAGAACTAGGGTAGTTCGAAGTGCCGCTTGTCTAATAAATGTTATTGAGACAACGCTGGTGCGATTGTGCAAGTAAAGGAACCGAGATCAAAAAGCATAAACGAGCATGTAC
The DNA here is from genome assembly GCA_037126765.1 of Stenogyne calaminthoides. NCBI lineage: Eukaryota > Viridiplantae > Streptophyta > Magnoliopsida > Lamiales > Lamiaceae > Stenogyne > Stenogyne calaminthoides. The sequence continues at coordinate 12,149,909 of JBBCBC010000018.1, forward strand.
CCAAACTTATCATTTGATCCAAGAGATCATAAGAAATGAGAAATAGAATTAAAATGTATTCCTTATATTTAATTTGGTAGACCCTTTCACAAAAACACCGAAAGTGTTTATGTACACACACTAGACATTTGATGGTCTAGGGTTAGAAATGTAGGTGATTGACTCTAGTCCAAGTGGGAGATTGTTAGTGTTAGTGTCCTAGAGACAATCTATTGTAAGGACATAATACTCGATGATATTCAGTTTGATTTAATATTATATTTCACTTAATAATATTAATATATGGCAATACACTTGTTTGAATATTATGTTTGATTGTTTGCATTTATTCATACAAGTGTTCCCATGAGTCATTGCTATCATTGAGGTTGTGAAAACTCAGATGACTTAAGCATGATTCTCAAATAGGCCCGATCAAGGATCATCAAGAATGAGATATTGATGATGCAATGGAGATTGGTGTGCGATCCAAGATCATACTCTTAGAGAGTGTAGTAAGATCTCACTTACTACGAGATACTAGGTATCTCATGATGGATGCACAAATACCTTAGAGGGTATTGGTATACCCATCCGAGAAATAGTTTGATGTATTTCCACTATATGTGTCTACGGGTGTCTTGGTTAGTGGGAACGATGCAATACTCCTTTGACTTGAGGTCAATACGCACGACATGTGTGGAGTGATGAACTTTGACCATGACCGACGCTTGCACCCGTCTATGGGTAGATATGGCTTGGATTGGGTTTATCACAAAGTGCATGTGCGTGGTAGTTGAGCCAAGAATAGGATTCATTCCTCAATGTGGATTTAGAGAGAATATTCATCTTCTCATCATAATTGGATCAAAGTCATCGGCCGATGCACGTCAACTTAGACTTTGTGGCTAAGTGTGACATAAGTAATCAATTAGTTATTAGAGATAAATTGATTAAGTTATTTGAATATACACTTCATCATGTTCAAGACTTAATCGAGTATTCGCGAATGAAAGGAGGAAATCGTAATAACCCATGTTTCAGTTATAGGTAGTTGCACATTTCCTCGTAACGTACCACATATATTGAGAATGTCCGATTTATTGTCTAGGGTTCAATTAAGACCGTTAGTTTGACTAATCGCTCGATATATGAGGGCCTATGGGTCACACAACAAGTAACAGTTGTTTACTAATTATAGTTGGTTGATTAAATGTTAAATTAAATTTAATATTTAATTTATGGAGAAGAAATTAATAATAGATTAATTTGGAATTAATTATTATTAATATTTAATTAAATAAAAATTCCCAATAATAATATTTGGAATATTATTGTAGGATTTAATATATATGAAAACAAATCGTAGAGATTTGTCATATATGGAATTTAAATCCGTAGAGATTTATATGTGGGAAATAAATCTAAGAGATTTGTTTAAATAAAGATTAGGATTTTATTTCCTAATTAGATTAGCTTGAGACTTGCTTTAATCCTCTCCTATATATATGAGCTCTTAGGAAATTAATAGAATGTGAATTCATATTTCTCCATAAAATCTCTAAGTTAGAATTTTCCTAAGAAATTCATCTCGGGGATTCAACACTGGCAGATCTGTGCAAATTAGTAAACGAATGTTATGTGGATACCATAGTTGAGGAATTCGTGTACGAATTGCTGTAAGAATTCTGTTTACGTTTACTCGTATTTAATTATACAATTAATTGTTCGTTGTTGGTCAACTGCTTATTTCTCTCAAGATGTATTACGTGGTTTACGCGTTCTAAATTCCAACATCTATTACATCGGTTGTCATACATTTCAAACCGGTCATCCTATCCTCGATTTCTAAATCATCGATACCTAATGTGTCCGATGGTCCTATTACATATGTTTTGGGACTTCCATCAAAACTACAAATTTCTCAACAATTTCCCCATTTTTGATGGAACCAAAACAATTAATTAGAAAAACAGATACCAAGAAATGTAAAGAACATAAATAGAAATCGGAAGACAATGAGAAGTTGTCTTAAGATCAGAAAGGTAAATTATTTCATTGACAATATCATAGTTTTGACGCCTAAGACTCATCTTCTGATCTCCTACTCCTTGTCTCTCATGCCTTTAGGAATTTGGAAAATGTCGTACATCCTTCTGAGCACTTCCTTCTGGTGATCTTCTTCAATGATGTTCCCTCTTTCCAGTGCATCAATGTGTGCTTTTCTAAATGCCATTGGATCGTACTCTTGATTCCTTTTGAGATGAGGGATCAGATATTCGTATCTCGGAGCAGTTGGTCTCAACACCATTTTCTGCCCTTCCCTCATGACCTCCTTGTAGAATACTGGTCTCAACACCATTCTCAAGCCATTCCAGAAAGATTTCATCAAATATATTATAATCTTTCTCTTCTGGGACTCGCTGGATCATGAAGACATCGCATAACCAGTCTGTCTTTATTATTCTCCATGGATCATGAAGGTCTTCTCTGCAGATCAGGATTTCGTTGACAGTAGCAGGTAAGGCATTTTCAACCCAGGTCTCGTCCTCATCTGCAATAACCCCTTTCTTCTGAATGCTCTATCTAGACCTGCTACATCCTTAAGCTTCTTCGTCTTGGTGGCCTCATCTTTGACCTTTCTTCTTTTTACCTGATCTTCTTATTCCCTTATCTGTTCCTTTGATAACAGCAGATCAGATCTTGTTATAACCATTTTCTGAGCGACAGGTCACTTTGTCTGCTTTCCCTTCAGTTGTTTTCTTTTCTCAGCTTCTTCTTATTCCCTTATCTGTTCCTTTGATAACAGCAGATCAGATCTTGTTATAACCATTTTTGTCGAGCGACAGTTGTTTTTTCTTCTTCTCTTTCTTTTCTTTCTTCTTTCTTCTTCTTCTTCTTCTTCTTCTTCTTCTTCTTCTTCTTTTTTTCTTCTTCTTCTTCTTCTTCTTCTTCTTCTTCTTCAATTTTCTTGGCAAGTTCAAGACTTCTTGCCTCTTCTTCTGTCTGCAACCTTTTCTGAACAGTTGAAGAGAAGTCCTCAATTTTATCAACTCTGGCAGTCAGATCTATCATAGCAGATTTCTGTTCAGACATGGCCTTGTCCTAAATGTCCAGCTGTTTGGTATGTTCCTCAATGGTTGTGAATAGCTCGGCTAATTCAGTGTCTTGAACTTCAGCTGGCCTGGGTGCAGACACCAGAGTCAGTTGACCAGACAGAGCAACTTTTTTTTTCTGATGACTCTCCTTCCCCCTTTTAGGTTGCATCAAAAAGCTTTCTGAGAGTCTTCTCCAGATTGTCGAACTGAGAGAGCATCTCCTTCTTAAGGTCCTCTACCTCCATAGATTGTATCTGAACATATGAGGTAGATGGAGCAGGTCCAAGCATTTTCGATACAGCTTCTTCCAGGGCCTTTTTGGCAATAGATACAGAGGTTCCAAAACGTGCCACAACAGCCTCAAAGCTTGAATCTGCCTGTATCTGGGATTTGTATGCCTCCTCAGAAGTATTCTGATATCGGAAAGCATGGAGACTTCCAATCCAAGTTTCTCCATCATTAGCTCCACCCTCTTCATCTCTGATGCAGTAACCTCAGACTGCATTTCCACCAGTTTTGTGGCAGTCTGATTCCTCTCAGATTCAACCAGCTTTATGGTTCTCTCCTCCATCTGATTCAACAGATTAGCTGCTAGAACATTGAACTGAGCTTCCACAGATGTCGAAACTTGGTCTAGGTTTCAGCGGAATCACTACCATCGGTCCAGATGTTTCTGCCTCACCAGTTAGGGTCTCATCTGTTTCACCCTCAACTGGTTCATCGGTAGCTTGCCCATGTTCCCAGATTGCCTGATCTTCTTTTACAATTTATGGGAAACCCAACAACTTATTTACCAACCAGGCAACATCATCCTCCGTTGTCAACTCCGATGTACTGGCCACACCTGCCAGATTCTTCATTTTAAGCTCCAGGTCCACGAATTCTTCATTTTCTATTGCCTGCAGGGCCATCAGAAAATCTTCAATATTTTGTAGCCTGATATCCCTCCAAAAGAGAATATCAGCTACCTGCTTTTGAACACCTGGATGATCAACTAGATCAGAACAGTGCCTATTTAGGTAGTTGTTAACCCGTCTCCTGAAGAATCTGATTACTGGCTTTTCTGGCTCAGGAGATTCAAAGATAGTTCTGGTGTTGAATGGGTTGTGGACAATTGAGACAAACAAGGCTTTATGCCTGGCCGTTTAGATATCTGGAGTGGCTTCTCTGTATGGCTCAGGTTGAGAGGGTTGAGCAAGTTCTAGTTCTGCAGATGTGGTTTCTGCAGGTGGGGTTTGCTCAGATGTGGGAATTTCTGGGTGAGCTGGGGTTGGAGTGGTTTGTATGGGGGGTGAAGGTAGGGTGATATCTGGGTGTGGTGATGGGGGAGTGGGTGATCTGGGTAAGTGGGTAGCTTCTCCTCCTTTAAATAGCGAACTCAGGTGAGCAGAATTAGATGGTCCTGGACCTCTTCCATCCTTTTCTCTTCTTCTTCACCTTCTCGTTCTTCATCTCTAGCAATAGTCAAAATCTCTATCTGACCAGCTCCCTACTTTTTGTTTGTCGATCCCTTCCCATGCCGACGCGGTGCTCCGAGCTCACACTAGTCTCGCACCAATTTCTCCACTTTCCTCCACAACACCGCTCTCCTCAAAGTTGCTCTTTCAGATTCCAAGACCTCCACATCACTATCTTCATCCCGTAGGCCTCCAGATGGCATACCCTTCTTCTTTGGAAGCATTGTAGTGAGCTTCCTTTGACATTTCTCACTCGATCTTGAATTTTTACGAAAGGTGCTTAATGCCATCGCTTCTCTTTATGGGTCACTCATGAGGTTGACCTTGTGCCTCAGATTGCACAGATGAAGCCTGTGTCTTGTTTTTCTTTGTCTTGGGCACGTAAGGTACAAGGTCATCATCTCTTTGACCTGATAACTCTTCATCTTTGGAGAGAAGAGCCTTGAACTTTGGCGGATAAGCCTTTTCTTTGTTTCGACCACTTTGTAGTCGAATCTTATCACTAGGATGATGGAGACTTTATGGATGTTGTATATTTTCTTGGACAACACCACATGATTCTTCTCATCGATCATAAATTTATGCATCTCCTGCAAAGAATTGCGGCTTGAACAATCCTAACCAATTCATATCCTGTGCCTTTTTAATAATTGCAGTCATTACACTCAACTTCTGCTAGGTTAGGGCATCAGGACTGAATGTAATCCCCAGAATTACCTATGAGACAATCTCAAAGAGTAATCTATACTTCCTCCTTAGGTATGGCTGCTTGACATTGGTGATATGAGTGTTGTTGGCTGGTCTTAGAAGCACTTTTTTGAAGATACTCATTATCGCCATTTCAATCGTGAACTCATCTGGGGAGCGTTCTCTTCTTTGGTAGGGCAAAGATCCATTGCGGATCATCATTGGTTACATTTATTCTTGTTCCTCCAACAAAAGAATAGAGCTCTTTGTTGTCTCGTCTCCTTCAAGTTTTTCTAGAACTCCAAGGACTCAATGATGAAGACACTTATCCAAGTGTCTCGTAATAAAACCGCTTCCGACCCATTAATCGATTGAAGGCAATCTAGGATTTCCAGGGATTCTAGATCTGTGGTTTTCGTGAAAACGACATATTTTTCATCGATGACATCTTTAATCATCGAAGCATAATCGCATACTTCAGGGGTAGCCTTTGAAGTTGTCATTTCTGCAAACACATACACACCCTAAATTAGGTTTTTCAAAACCCGTATGATTTTAAAGAATAATGGTGCAATAGGGCAATATGTGAAGCATTTGCACAAATAATATCCCCAAATATACATATTGTTCATAGTTTTTAGAGAGTTAAGCATATAGCAAATAAATCCGTTAAAATATGAACATATGAACAGTATAACATATACATATACCCTATCACCCTAGCATAAGTGCATATATGAACATAGATGATAAATTACCAGAAAAATTGATTTAGAAGATTAAGAGTGAAAAGATTTGAATCGCGTCGAATAATAGCGTGAGAGTTTTCTAGAATTTTTTTAAGTTTGAAAAGTTTGAGAGTAAGATAGAAGTGAAAAAGTTTTTCAGACTAAAGGTTTAGGGTTTAAATAGGTGGGAGGGAAAAACATTTTGCACTAATATTTTTGTATACTTGAGTATCCGTGTTTTAAATCAGATGGTCAAGATTAAGCGGTTGAAAAGTAACTTAATTGTGCGGTTGAGGTTAATAAGCAGCAGACTTTTGGACTTAAAAACTAGCATTTAATGCATTTAATACATAAATTCCACGTCCGCATTTAATGTTTGCAGGCATGACGTCATAAAGTAATGTGCACAACAATGATCATACAGATATGAATAAGCTTAGATAAGCAAAGAAATCAGATAAAGAATATCAGGTAAGTGAGATCAGATAAATGAAATCAGAAAATGTATCTGACTGATTGATATCGTAATCAACCAGTTACCACTTATGTCGAGTCTGACTTATCTGATTCCTGTTGATCTTATTTATCGTAGCCTAAACCTAAAAAATGTTTCCCAATAATATTCCACCTTTCTAATAAGGATCCTATCTGATCAATTGAAGTTCCCCTTCAATCGTTATCCTTTTCTCGATCCCCTCGATCGATCCTTCCTGATCAGTTGAGGTTCCATTACTTAACTGATCATTCTTTTTCGCTGGGTTTTTAACTAACCGGTCTTGAGACCAATCCACCTGAAGAAATCTGGTGCATCTTCTCCTATGTCCAGATGTCTTAGCTCATTACATAGTTCTCTGAGTTTGACTTCAGCTAGTGGTTTGGTTAAGATATAGAACTTTTTCCGTTATCGGTATGGATCTTTTTCCATTCGATGTTCTTCTTTCAACATGATCTCGATGAAATGATGTCCGATGTTCACATGCTTGCATCCGTATGTAGAATCGGGTTCGAGTGATTGCAATAAGACTATTATCGGGCTACGTAAGATAGACACATTCATAGCTATAATGTTATAATCCCTCAGCTGCTGACAAAGTCAGAGTAGTTGGGAGCAATAGTTTCCCCCGGCCATATATTCGTCTTCAGTAGTAGAAGTGGCAACAAATGTCTGTTTCTTTGAAAACCAATAGTAATTTTTTTACTTCCCAAGAACTCACATGTGCCTGAGGTTGATTTTATGTCTATTCTGCAACCTCCATAATCAGAATCAGAGTACCCACTAAGCTCTAGATTATCATCTGATGAGTAGTATAACCCAAGGTTAATTGTCCCCTTCATATACTTAAGAATCTGCTTAGCTGCTTCCAGGTGGCTTTGCACTGAAATCTGGCACATACACCTACTGTAAATGTTATATCTGGTCTGCTGGTAGTCAGGTATAATAATGATCCAATGAGAGCCATATACTCTTTATGATTAGTGTTCTGACCATTCTCGTATGGATCCATCTTGAAGGAAGTCATCATTGGAATTCTGGCAGTCTTGCAGTTTTGAATTCCATACTTGGCCAACAAATTTCTTGTATACTTAGCCTGACAGATGAAGATCCATTCAGTACTTTGTCTTACCTGAAGACCTAGGAAGTAGTTCATCTGACCCATCATGGACATCTCGAATTTCCCTTGCATAAGTTTGCTGAACTTGTCACATAAGTTCTGATTGGGAGATCCGAAGATAATGTCGTCCACGTAGATCTGAACCATCAAAATATCTTCTCCGTCTTCAATTCTGAACAAATTTATGTCTATCAGTCCCTTAGTGAACCCGCTGTCTATCAAGAACTAAGATAGTGTATCATACCAAGCTCTGGGAGCCTGTTTAAGTCCATAAAGAGCTTTTCTGAAATGGTACACCTAGTTGCTCATTTCAAAGTCAGGAGGTTGTTTGACATAAACTTCCTCCGCTAGTACCCCGTTTAAGAATGCAATCTTTACATCTATCTGATACACAATAAATCCTCTATGAGCAGCATAAGCCAGAAACAGCCGAATGGCTTCAAGGCGAGCGACTGGTGCAAAGGTTTCATCATAATCAATCCCTTCTAATTGTGAATATCCCTTAGCAACAAGTCTTGCCTTATTTCTAGTTATCACATTGTGCTCATCCTTCTTGTTCTTGAAGACCCACTTAGTGCCAATCACATCTTGGTGAGTTGGTCGTCTACAAGTTCCCAAACTTGATTCCTTTCAAACTGCTTCTAGTTCTTCTTGCATGACTAGAATCCAAGCTTGCATCAGCTAGAGTTTATTCAACTGTGAGAGGTTCCTTCAAAGACAGATAACAAAGAATACATTCAGACTTTCACCAACTGATGTCTAGTTTTAACTCTATCGACGGGTCTCCGATGATCAGGTCAAATGGATGACTAGTTATCCAGGTCCTTCTTTCCTGAAGTTACATCAGTTTGGAGATCATCATCCTCTTCGACGTGAGTCTCTAGAGATTGGGAGAGGTACCATAGTAGGGTCCACTTGGTATGGATATATCTCAGCTGATGTTGGACTCATCATGTGTTGAAGTCTGTCCGCCGGAACATCAGGTGTTCCCTGTGAACCAGATGGTTCAGTTGTTACTGTCTCAGCTGTACCAGCTTCTTCATCAACAGTTGTACGTACCTTAGGGCCTGACTGACCTGGTGAATCATCAATATCAAAGTTAGGAACATACACAATGACGTGATCTGATTCCTTTTCTTTGATACTCAACTGATCCATTTTCTAAACATCAGGTACTGGTTTATCTGGTACGGCTTGTTCTGAGGTAGGTTTTCTTGTTTAGAAGATGTCTCATAAAAGACCACATGAGGTGTCTCCTCCAAAACTAGGGTTCGTCTGTTGAACACCCTGAAAGCTTTGCTGGTTGAGGAATATCCTAAGAATATACCCTCATCTGACTTAGCTTCAAAGGTTTTCAACTAACACTTCCCATTGTTGTGAATAAAACACTTGCACCCAAAAACATTGAAGTAAGAAACACGAGGTTTTCTGCCCTTCCACAGTTCATAGGGTTTTTTGAAGTGAGTCTTAGTCAGAGAACATCTGTTCTGAGTGTGACATGCAGTGTTGATTGCTTCTGCCCAGAAACGGGTTGGAGTTGTATGTTCAGCCAACATTGTGCGAGCAGCTTCTTTGAGTGTTCTGTTCCTCCTTTCTGCTACACCATTCTGTTGTGGCGTTCTGGTGGCTAATGTCTCATGTTGTATCCAAAACTCCTTGCAAAAATCAGCTATGAAAGAATTCAAGAATTCTATTCCCTTATCTGATCTGATTTTCACAACACTGACACATTTCTCATTCTGTAGTCTCTTGAGCATCTCAGGTATCTTCGTAGTAGTTTCATTCTTCTTATATAAGAATACAACCCAGGTGAACTTGGAGTAGTCATCTACAATCACCAGAGTGTATTTGCGTCCGCTGAAACTAAGTGGCGTAACTGGTCCAAATAAATCCATGTGGAGCAGTGCAATACTCTGCTGAATGGAGGTGAAGGAATCCTTTTGAATGAAGCCTTGACTTGCTTTCCCTTTTGACATGCGGCACATGTATGATCCTTAGAGAAAACTTCATTCGCGAGTCCCTCAACCAAGGACATCTTTGCTATCTTGTTAAGAGTCTTAAAGTTCAGATGCCTCATTCTCTTGTGCCAGAGCCAACTGTTGCTTTTGGAACTCTTAATAATCAGGCATGCATTTCTTGGACAACTGTCCCAATCTGGAGTGTAGATCGTTCCTTTCCTAGAACCAGTTAGCAATATATGTTGAGTGGCTTGAATTATGATAGTGCACCAATCAGTCGAGAACTCAACGCTGAATCCGTTGTTATAGAATTATGAAACCGATAACAGGTTATGCTTTAAATCATCGACATACGAGACTCCAGTAACATGTATATCATCATTGACTAAGGTGTCGAACCCTCGTGTAAAACCAAAGTTATCGTCACCAAAGAGTACACGTGGGCCTTCTTATTTTATGTATGAAGAGAAGAAAATATTCTTGCTATATTTTCATGTTGTAATTTTCAAAATTTTGTAGATAAAAAGGAAGAAAAGATTGTCTTGATTTTCTTGAAGATATTTTATGGAAAGAGATAATTATTGTAGGAATACATAATTATCCCATAAATTCAAGAAGTCAAATCTTGACTCCTAATATCTTGTAATTTTCGAAAATATGAGGAAGAAGAGGGGAAATAATTTTTTATGGAAAAATTTAATTAAGGAGAAAAGAATATAGAAGATATATTCAAGATTTCTTGGAGACCAAGAAAAGATTTTCTTCCTTATTTTCCTAACCCTAATTTTTGCCCCCCTCCTCCCTATAAATAGGGGATGAGCTCTTCATTCCCAAGTGCAATTCCATGTGTTGGAAATATTAGAAATCCACAAAGGTGGTAGCAAAATATTTTATTTCTCTCCATTAAAATCGTTAATGTAAACCTCCCACCGGACACGTTCGTGGACTTGGGGATATATTTGGGAAGGCTCTTGGGTTGATCCACCGTCTCAAAGCTTGTCTCTACGAGAGGTTAGTAATTCTGTAACTCCTAGTTCCGCATGTTTAGGATTTACGTGAATTATGTGTACGCATGTTGTTTAATTATTATGTTGAATTGATTTAGGATTAATTCATGTTAGTAATTATTTATTTAATTTAAATATGTATTTAAAAATCATCTCTAATAGATCCCGCACCCTAATTTCCCAACAACCGTATCGTGAGCTCGGTTTCGAGCTCTATTTTTTTAAATTGTTATTTAAATTGTTGTACATTAAATTGAAATGGATAGTAGAATTGCTAGATCCTGCTTTTGCGGATATCCAATTGTCATGGTATTTAATGTGTTTTATTTTTTTGCGATGAATGAATATTTTTTAATTCGACTTCGTTCGGATTTGTTTTTCTCATGAGAAAATCCACTAAGTAGATTAAGGGCTATTTGATTTGTTCAATGTAATAAACTAGTTCAGATTTAAGGTATTTATTTTTCGCTAAATAAATTGTAACCCGACGGAGACGAAGACAAGAGACTTAATTAAAGATGGATCCTAACGGTGACAAAGGGCGGATTCAAGGCCGCATTTAAACGCGTTGGGCGAGTATCGCGCGAACGCAGACGCCGCATAGGGACAAAGCCTAGCAAGACGGCGTGGGGCGGATTCGTTCGACACGCAGACGGGCGCTGACCAGGCGCAGACGCGCGACGGGCGCGAATGGAATGGGTAAGGGTGGCTGAGGCGACGCATACATATTGGCGCCACCGCTAAGTGCTATCGAAGTTCTTCTTTGGCAATACATCGCACGCGCTTAGCCGCAGACGTTTCACGGCGCCGCATTAAGCGGACGCCGCGGCGACGCAGCATCCTGGCCGTGGAGTGCTTAAGCGGGTATTTCAAGACGTTCTTTCGAGATTTAACGAGGGAGAAATTCAAGATGGCGTTTTTCAAGATCAAGCCAAATAAAATCAAACCATGACAGTTGGATAATTTGTGCCCAATGTGTTTATTTTCTGTTTGCTTGATTTATTGATGTTGTATTTTCTTGTGCTTTATTTAATTTGTTTAAATATGTTTGCATGAGAATTGCCCAAATCTAAAAAAAATATCAAATTCAAAAAAATTACTAAGTATGTTTAATAATTAATTTGGTTTTGACACAAATTAATTTTGACCTCCATGATTTATTTATTTGTGAAATCTTTTGAGAAATTCCCCTACGGGGATCATCAAAAGATAGCTTTCACATGAATAAATTCCCAAAATGATGATTGTGAATTATTATTAGTGGCGATTTATGACCTCCCACGAGGCTCGACCGTAACTAAGTAATAATTTTCAGATTTAATCATGGTTATTACTTAGGTATAAAATTGATATTTATATACTTCTTCAAGTCCCCGTCAATTTTATATTGGTCAAGGGGGTTTTAATTATTAATTTTCTTTAAAATTAAAGTTTTAAATCGTTTTTGTTTGTAACTCGCTTGAATGTGATTTAAATGGTGACCTCCCACGAGGCTCATTTAAATCTGCTTTTGAGATGTTGGTCGACGCATGTTCATATTTTTTTTGAGATTTTAATATGAATCATGTGATCGAATTATGTGATTTAATTTTGTGTTGATCTGGATATTGATGCAAAATATATGTTTATTTCAGTTCATCATGTCGCAACCTTTTAATCCACTGTTCAATATACTGAAAGATAACCTCCTCACTGGAGAAAACTTTGTTGATTGGTATCGAAAACTCACTATTGTCCTCACTGCACAAAGCCATAACTGGGTTCTTACTACACCCAAACCAGAAAATCCATCCGACGAGTCAACCAAAACGGTTAAGAAAGAATATGCTGACTGGGAGTGTTCTATCGAAATGGCGAAGTGTACCATCTTGGCTTCAATGTCAGATGTGTTGCAACACCAACACCAAAATGTTGAGACCGCTGCGGACATCATGCTCAATCTTAAAGTGATGTTCCAACATCATAATCGTGTGGCTCGTCAGATCACCATGAGGGACATGCTCTCTATGAAAATGGTGGAGGGAACACCCGTGAGGGAACATGTTCTCCAGATGATGGCTCACCTCAACAAACTCGAGGTGCTTGGAGCTGAATATGACATCGAGACCCAGATCAATTTCATACTCCATTCCCTGCCCAAGAGCTTTGAGCAGTTCAGGCTGAATTATCAGATGAATAATCAAAAGTTCACTTTGCCTGATCTGTTGCAAGCTCTTGTCTCGGCTGAAGGAATTTTAGGAGAGAGCAGTCAAGCATTAGCGGCAGTTGGGCCTTCTTCTTCTTCTAGGTCAAAGGGAGGCAAGAGGAAGAGGAATCCCAAAAACGAACGCCAAGCTAACTCGAGTGTTGCCAAAACCAAAGGAAAGGTGAAGAGGGATGGTGGAGAAAAGAATCTGGCTAAGGGGAAGTGCTTCAACTGCGGTGAAAAAGGACATTGGAGGTCGGCCTGTTCCAAACCCAAAAGGAATGGAAAGAAAGGTAATTCACACTCACTAGTTGTTGAAACTTGTTTGGCGGAGTATGCTACCCATTCGTGGGTATTGGATACGGGATCCACTGATCATGTATGTTTCACATTGCAGGGTTTCAAGCAGACCTGGCGACTTAGTGAGAGTGAGATCCTCATCAAGCTAGGCGATGCTACGAGAGTGGCAGCTAAAGCAGTGGGAGAACTGCACCTGTCTTTTGAAGACAAGACTTTAATTTTAAGAGATGTTCTATACGTTCCTGTTTTTTGAAAAAACCATATTTCTATTTCTAAACTCTTTATCGATGGATATTCTATTCGTTTTAATAAGAATGTCACTGTTTTACGTAACGATGTGATTATCTGTCGTGGAACTTTACGGAACAATCTCTATATTATTAATTGTGCACTTCACTCACAAAATGCATCCTATAACACATCTACTATTTCTTGTAAACGAAAGCGCTCGGCTGATGTGAACGAGACACTTCTTTGGCACCTAAGATTAGGTCATATTAACCCGAAAAGGATTCAAAGGTTGGTGAAAGATGGTTCTTTGGGGTCTCTCCAAATTGAGCCATTTCCAACTTGCGAATCGTGCTTGAAAGGGAAAATGACCAAGAGGGCATTTGGAGCCAAGGGGCTTAGAGCTAAAGAAGTGTTAGAAATCGTTCACACCGATGTGTGTGGTCCAATGCAAATCAAAGATAGAGGTGGCTACGAGTATTTCATTACTTTTATCGATGATTACTCAGGCTACGAATACATTTTCCTAATGAAGCATAAATTTGAGACCTTTGATAAATTCAAAGAATTTAAGGCTCAAGCAGAGAATCATAAGGGAAAAAGTATCAAGTTTCTACGATCTGATCGTGGAGGCGAATACCTCAGCGATGAATTTCTGAACTACCTATCGGAAGTGGGGATTGCATCCCAGTTGACTGCACCCGGTACCCCTCAACAAAATGGGGTTGCAGAACGAAGGAATAGAACGCTCTTAGAAATGGTAAGGTCAATGATGAGTTATGCGGATTTACCAAAATCGTTTTGGGGTTACGCATTAGAAACAACGACTTATATTCTGAACCTAGTGCTATCCAAATCAGTACCTAAAACCCCGAGAGAATTGTGGACGGGGCGCAAGCCCAGTTTCGGACACATCAGGATCTGGGGGTGTCCGGCATACGTGCTAGACAAGGAAGCCGGTAAATTGGATACACGTTCGGAATTAAGGATGTTCATAGGGTACCCCGAAGGAACTAAAAGATTCATGTTCTATGGTCCCGAAGATCAAAAGGTGGTGATTAGTACCCACTTTAGATTTTTGGAAGAAGACTATATGAACAGTCGAAAGCCTAGAAGTGAAATTACCTTAGAAGAACTTAGGGGGCCAACTCCATTGCCAATTGTATAAAATGATATACCAAATGTCACGCCTACACAATCGGAACCTCATCGTAGTGGGAGGGTTATCAGACAACTCGAGAGATTCTTGGGGATCGGAGAGTCTTCGGACTTGATCTCCGTAGAAGAGTCAGATCCATGGTCCTACAACGAGGCGATCCGAGATAAAGATGCTCAATCCTGGCAAACAGCAATGGAAGCTGAGATGGGTTCAATGGATCACAACAAGGTGTGGGAGCTAGCCGAACCACTTGATGGGGTAAAATCCATCGGATGCAAGTGGGTATACAAGAGAAAAAGGGGACCGGACGGAAGGGTTGAAACCTTCAAAGCAAGACTAGTGGCGAAAGGGTACACTCAGAAAGAAGGGATCGATTATGAGGAAACTTTTTCGCCCGTAGCCATGCTCAAGTCCATCCGCATTCTCTTGTCGATTGCTGCGCATCTAGATTTTGAGATATGGCAAATGGATGTTAAGACAGCTTTCCTCAATGGAAATCTTGACGAAGAAATCTATATGCAACAACCCGAAGGCTTCATTGAAAAAGGCCAAGAGCATCTGGTTTGCAAGCTTAAGAAGTCCATTTATGGGCTGAAGCAAGCATCCCGCGCTTGGAATCAGTGTTTTGATCAAGTTATAAAATCCTACGGTTTCGATCAAAATGAATTTGAGAGTTGTGTTTATAAAAAGCGTGATGGAACTGCATTGGTATTTTTGGTACTATACGTGGAAGACATTCTGCTCATCGGAAACGATGTAAAGGTGTTATCAGACGTAAGGGCATGGCTGTCAAAACAGATCGATATGAAGGATTTAGGGGAAGCCGGTCACATCCTAGGGATCAAGATCACTTGAGATCGCAGGAAAAGAATGATCGGGCTTTCGCAAGCCTCATACATAGATACTGTTTTGAAGCGTTTTAGCATGCAAGATTCCAAGAAAGGCTTTGTGCCCATGCATATGGAATCCATCCGGTCTAAAGAGATGTGTCCAAAGACACAGAAAGAGATAGATGACATGAAGGGCATCCCTTATGCTTCGGCAAAAGGGGAAGCCTCATGTATGCAATGCTATGTACGCGAGACCCGGATATCCGCTTCCGCAGTATGGTGGCAAGATATCAAATAAACCGGGAAAGAGCATCGATATCAAAGAACACTGGCACCAGAAAAAGACACGGGACGTAATGTTGGTTTACAAGAAAGAACTAATCCCCATCATCGGTTACACTGACTCGATTTCCAATCGATGTCGACCGCAAAGTCTAATGGGTTGGTTTTGCATGGGGAGGAGCCATGACATGGAGAAGCCGCAGCGTAAATGCATCGCCGATTCTACCATGGAAATCGACACGCCGGGCCGCGGAAGCAATTTCCAATTGGTTTGTCAAGAACTTCCTAAGGATTTGGACGTCTACCTGACGGCCCAAGACGATTTTGCATCGCGGATAACGCCGAGCCATGAAATGGAGCCCACAAGGCCAACAAACACATTGAAAGAAAATACCATCTCATACTAGAAATGGAAGAGATGAGACATTGAGGTGGCTAAGATCAGACGGAAGACAACCCAGCGCATCCATTCACAAAGGGTCTCAAGTACATTCGAGACACATGTGGAAGGAATGGGTGTCAAGAACGCTGTAATCGAGTATAAGGGGGATAAATATTATTAGGTTCGTATGGTGACATTAGATGTTAAATGGAACACGTAGACATGCCAGAAAGATATTTAAAAAAGCGCATTTTGAGTATAAGTGGGAGATTGTTTGGGTAATAAGAAAAAAGTATGCCCACAAGTATAACAAACACAGTTTTTATTTAAGAAAAAATTATTTAATCATCTGCATTAAATATGAATGAATGTTATATATGTTTATTACAAATGCTCAATAAGACAAAGAGGTACGGAAGTTAAGATTGCATCGGAAGATCAAACCCTCAGCGTACAAATCCATTCAGATGGAAATGAACTAACCATCATGAAAGTGAATGTGAGACCACATTGGCTTGGTTTTGACCAAGGGATCACACTAGCAAGATTTCGTTGAACGAGGATTCCACAGAGGACAAATTCTTTGCTTATACAAGAATTAGATAAGTGGGATAAATATTATTAGGAGGAAATTAATAACTATTGGTTTGATTTAGATGTTAAATGGAACGATTCGAGACTTATATTTGGGCAATATTATTAATTACATGACGATTGTCGACACTACGGAGAATAAGTGGTAAGTACGTTTGCTTGATTTGTCCCCTCGTGGCTTTTAACCTTTATCATACCAAATCTTGCAAGTGGAAATTTTTTTGAAATAAGATGGATAATAATGTTGAGTCAGTTTTACTCCAAGGACAAAGATATTGATTAATATAAAGCTTGTTCAGTGACTTAATTAATTAATGGACTAATATAATCTTAAACGCGGGAAATAATGACCTGGAGCCATGTTATATGTGAAATCGTAATATGGGTTAAGATGGATAGTTCAATATTAATTTTATAGTGGAATAAATTAATATTAATGGACTTGAATAATATTTGGCCCAAAATATTATACCATAAGTCCATTGAAGGTCCAATCTTAATTCTCCTAAAGGCCCCCCAAATAGCCCAAAATAAAGTCCAATTAATGAAAGAGAGAAGAAAATATTCTTGTTATATTTCCATGTTGTAATTTTCGAAATTTTGTAGATAAAATATAGCAAGAATATTTTGGGCTATTTGGGGGGCCTTTAGGAGAATTAGGAGAATATTTTTAGAAGAAGAATAGAATATAATTTTAGCCCCCCCCCAAATAGCCCAAAATATTCTTGCTATATTTTATCTACAAAATTTCTAAAATTACAACATGGAAATATAGCAAAGAATTTTTTCTCTCTTTCATTAATTGGACTTTATTTTGGGCTATTTGGGGGCCTTTTAGGAGAATTAAGATTGGGACCTTCAATGGACTATGAAGCTCTAATATTTTGGGCCAAATATTATTCAAGTCCATTAATATTAATTTATTCCACTATAAAATTAATATTGAACTATCCATCTTAACCCATATTACGATTTCACATATAACATGGCTCCCGGTCATTATTTCCCGCTTAAGATTATATTAGTCCATTAATTAATTAAGTCACCGAACAAGCTTTATATTAATTAATATCTTTGTCCTGGAGTAAAGACAAACCAACATTATTATCCATATAAATAAATTTCCACTTGCAAGATTTGATATGATAAAGGTTCCGAGCCCACCAAGGGACAAATCAAGCAAGACGACTTTGCACGCCATTCTCCTCAGATAATGTCAAGAATCGTCATGTAATTAATAATATTGCCCAAGATATAAGGTATCTAATCGCATTGACTCTCTTCCCATCATAAATCAAAGCAATAGTTATTAATTTCACACGATCCTATTTATGGATGGAGATTAAAAAATAACGCACTAATCGAGGTCTAATTTTGTATATATTCATTACAAAAACGAATTTGTCCTCCTCAGAGGGTCCTCATTCAACGCACCTAAATGCGCTTTAGCAGTGATCCCTTGGTCAAGACAAGCCAATGGGTCTCACACTTCAACCGCTCATGATGGTTCGCTCATTTCCATCTGGTTGTGAATTTGTACTTTTAATTACGAGGGTCGTTAATTTGATCTTCAAAGGATCGGGTATCACCAAATTAATTACAACGTAATAACGCATCGCCTTATTGAACGGGTTTGCAATAAACATATATTACATTCATTCATATTTAATGCAACAGTGATTAAATAATTAATTTCAGTAAATAAATAAGAAACTTCAGTTTTGTTATACAAAGTAAAAGCATACTTTTCAGTATAACCCCAACACTGAGGAGATGTTTGTTTCCAGTCATGTGTCTTGATCATCCACTATCGATGTACCAAATAGTTGCTTGTACACCTCCCTTATTAGCCAAACCCACTCGAACCTGCAATCATAACAGGCCTTAGGTACCCTTGTAGGATTGGGTCCTGAGGGGTTAGTGTTACCTTTAGGGATCCAAACAAACACGACATTTCTATGATAATCATCAAGATCAGAAGGCCTGATTTGTCTCCCATAAGCATCTACATAATCATACATCTCTTCATGTGCTTTCTAATCAGTATGATTACGAGTGTGAACCTTGGATGAATCAGAACACTTGGGATTTTTCTAATTTGTCTGTCTTCTTTTAATCCAGTATAATTCAGGTGCAGATGTCCTGGATTTCTAGTTAAAGGGTTAGGTAGGACTGCTACCATCAAAAGATTCATATCTCCTTTGCACAAATGGTTTCTGCAGTTTACCCTTAGCATGTTGATTAGGCAGCTTGACCTGATCAGGTCTCAGTTGAGACTTTCCCTTGCGAGATTGTCCTTTCTGCTTTCTGATCTGCTGATTAAGCTGAGGTCTCTTCTGAAGAATAGGGTTCTTCTGTTGATTCCTCGGCTGATGCTTGATCGGGTGAGGTCCATTTCTATTCCCTTTCTGATCAGGCATTCGCCTTTCCTGTTCAGCAGGTCTTTTTCCCTTCGTTGATATAGATTTGGCATATCGTGTATCTTGTCCAGAGACCTTCCTAAATTCACTTTTGGAATGTGAACCAGGTTGGACATATGAGGATCCATATGGGCTTTCAAACCCAATACCCTTTGTATCAGTTGGCTTCTGAAAGTAGCTTGTTATTTCATCAATATTTTTAGAAGCTTTTCCAAAAACCTCTACTTTCTTTCGCAAACTGTCCTCACTTTGTTTTAGACTCTCTTGCTGTCGAAAGAGTTCATCAAACTTAGATTGTAGGACTTTGAGATCATCAGCTTGTTGTTTGTTGATAGCTTGATGTTCCTTAACTAGTTTACCCTGATTAGAAGAACTGACTTTCAGAAACTCCAGTTATGTTGTCATCTTCTGAACAGTCTCAACTGATTTCAGTTCAACTGCTCTTCTTAAGGCATTCTCCTCAGTAAGACCAATGTTCTCAGCCCTTAGCTTATCGTTCTCAACTTCCACTATAGTTTAAGTGTCTACTGTATTAGAGAGATCATCAAGTAATCGCTCATTGATGAGCTGCAGGTCAATCTCTCCCGCAGGTGTGCTCAGCACAACAGGTATGGAAGCAGAAACAAAAGATGTTGGATTATAGAGGCACGTAAACACGTAATACATGCGCAACGGAATTAAACAGTTCACCAACAACGAACATATAATTGCACAACGATTACGAATAAACATAACAAGAAATCTTACAATAATTCAAGAGCAGATTTCTCAACTATGGTATCCACGTAATGCCCGTTCACAGACTTGTACAGATTTTCCAGCTTTGAATCCCGAGACAAATTTGCTAGGAAAATTCTAACTCTAGATTTTATGGAGAAAATATGAACAATCGTATTATGGATTCCCAAGAGCACATACATATTGGAGAGTCCCAGCTTAAATCTTAAGCTAACTTGATTGGGAAATAAAATCCCTAATATTTATTTAAATAAATCTCTTAGATTTATTTCCTACATATAAAATCTCTACGGATTTAATTCCCATATATGTTAAATCTCTAGGATTTATTTCCATATATATTAAATCCTACAATAATATTCCATATATTATTGTTGGGAATTCCTATTTAATTAAATCCAATTTAATTAAATATTAATAATAATTAATTCCAAATTAATCCATTATTAATTAATTCTCCATAAATTAAATATTAAATTCAAGTTAACATTTAATCAACCAACTATAACCCGTAAAAGGAAACTACTTGTTGTGTGAACCATAGGCCCTCATATATCGGCGATTAGTCAAACTAATCTGGCCTTAATTGAACCCTAGACAATAAACCGACATTCTCAATATATGAGGTACGCTATAAAAACGCAACTAACATGTAAGAAGTGAGAATCAAAATACGGGCTATTGCGATTTCTCCTTTCATTCAAGTAATACTCGATTAGTCTTGAACATGATGAAGTGTCTATTCAAATAACTTAATCAATTTATCTCCAATCACTAATTGATCACTCGTGTCACACTTGGCCACAAAGTCAAAGTTGACGTGCATTGACTAATGACTTTGATCCAATTATGATGATTTTGAAGCATTCTCTCTAAATCCACTTTGAGGAATGAATCCTTTTTTGGTTCATGGGTTTTTCGCGACATGCACTTCATGATGAACCCAATCCAAGCCATATCTACCCATGGAAGGGGTGCAAGCATCTCATGGTCAAAGTTCATCACTCCACACACATATATGCGATATAGACCTCAAGTCAAAGGAGTATTGTTGGGATATTTTAGTTTTGATGAATTATGCCAAAACATTATCAACTTGTGTTATTGAAGCTAATTTACGGATAACAAGTTGAGGGGAACTCACAAAATCGTAAGTAGATGATCGAGATCGCATTTAGGTCAGATTTAGACCGGACGAGATCGATGAGTTAGATGAGTTCCGAAGTTAAACCGATGAGTTGTGCAAGATTATAGATCGTAAGATGAAGATGATGAGATCGATCAAGATCGACGTGATCGAGATCGATATGAAGACGAGCAGATGAGACCGACGAGATCGACGTGATCGAGATCGATATGATAAACGATATGTTAACCTCGATAATTCAACCGATGCTATCCCCGATATGTTGATATGAAGATGTTGATCTAATCGGGCCGAATCGATCGATCAAAAGAAGAAAATCGATCTTCGAGTAAAAAGTGATCCGAGGCTCGAGAAGTAAAAGTGATCCGAGACTCAAGAAGTAAAGTGATATGAGGGTCGATGTCTTCAAGTAAGAAGAATCGAACTGGCCACTCGAGTGTCAAGATGTTCGACGACAAGGTCCGGCTGATGAGAAGTCCGGCCGAATCAAGAACCCCGAAGTAACTCCGAGACTCGGAGAATCTCGACAATTCGGATAAACTCAAGACTCGGATAGAATCAAGATCCCGAGACTCGTAAGAAATCAAGAATATAGCCGTTAGAATTCAGCTGACGTGGACCAATGAGAGGAAGACAACCAGCCTGAAAAAGCTGCAGAACTTACAAAGAATAGTATGGATTTTAATGTGATTCTCTCCAACGGTCACATTCAAATCCACACTATAAATACAAGATCTTCCATCAAATTAAGTGTGGAGAATGTGGAAAAAGATGCTATAGAGCCAAGAGTCATATACTCAAGCATTCCCACCATAGAACACAAGTTTGTAGATATACAAATATATTCAAGAGTGTTCTTAAACCCAATCTAAGCAACCCACGATATATCCTAAGCTTAGAGAGATTTTCCCAACCTTAGCATTGAGGCTAAACAAATGTAAGGGAAAATCTCACCATAGTTGGAGACAACACCAAACCCAAACCCATTCTCGTAAGAGATAACCAGTGGTGAAGTGAGGTAGTTGTTAGGCAATCCCGAGTTAGGGTGATAAGTCCCGAAGGAGTGTGAACTCGTTAAACATCTAAGAGGCGAGCCCGAGAGGGTGATAAGTCCAGAGGCTTTGAGTTAGTAAACTACAGAGGTAGTCAGAAAGCTCAAAGTAGAAAGGTTAGTAAACTACAGAGGTAGTCAGAAAGCCTTAGGAAGTGTTTGAAGGAATTTCCCTAGGAACAGGGAGAGTGGATGTAGGAGCTTGAGTCTCCGAACCACTATACTTTGTTGTGTTCTTTATTGCTTTATGTTCTTATCTTGTCATATGCATTCGATTATAAAGCAAAACACATCACATGGACTTAAAAAGCAAAATTTTGGAATCACTATTCCTTCACCCCTGTTTTATATGCATTACATGATTTTTCCGCATATCATGGGTTTTTCACCGGGACCAACAAGTGGTATTAGAGCAAGAGTTCAAAAGATCACTTTTAATGTGATCACCTGAACTGATCTTTTTAAAAGAAAACCCGTTTCTTTAAAAATGCATATATTTTTAATGTTTTGGCGTCATTATCAAAAAGGGAGAAATTGTTGGGATATTTTAGTTTTGATGAATTACGCCAAAACATTATCAACTTGTGTTATTGAAGCTAATTTACAGATAATAAGTTGAGGGGGAACGAAAGAACAAATTGAGGGGGAACTCACAAAATCAGAAGTAGATGATCGAGATCAGACGAGGTTGTGCATTTAGACCGATCGAGATCGATGAGTTAGATGAGTTCGAAGTTAAACCGATGAGTTTGGGCAAGATTAGAAGAGAAGGTTGCGATCGAAGATGAAGAGATGAGGTCGATCAAGATCGACGTGATCGAGATCGATATGAAGATGATGCAGATGAGACCGATCGAGATCGGGACGTGATCGTGATCGATATGATAAACCGATATGCTAACTCGATGTGGTCGATTCGATGCTATCCCGATATGTTGATTCGAAGATGTGTCGATCCGATCAAGAGAATGATCGATCGTGCAAAGAAGAAATCGATACCGAGTAAAGTGATCCGAGGCTCGAAGTAAAAGTGATCCGAGACAAAGAAGTAAAGTGATATGAGGGTCGATGTCAAGTCGAAGAATCAACTCACCACTCGAGTGTCAAGATGCCTCGACGATAAGGTCCGCTGGCGAGAAGTCTGGCCAATCAAGAACCCTGAGTAACCTGAGACTCAGAGAATCCTCGACAAAACCGATAAACTCAAGACTCGATAGAATCAAGATCCCGAGACTCTAAGAAATCAAGAATATAGTCTTTAGAATTCAGCTGACGTGGACTAATGAGAGGAAGACAACCAGCCTGAAAAAGCTGCAGAACTTACAAAGAATAGTATGGATTTTAATGTGATTCTCTCCAACGGTAACATTCAAATCCTATTGGTCCCGGTGGGAAAACCCATTTTGCGCGTGCAGAAGAAAAACATTTCATTGCGGTGCATATATAAACAGGGGTGAAGGAATGGTGATTCCAGATTTTTTCTTTTCAATGCTCATGTGTTGTGTTTTGCTTATGATCGAATGCATATGACAAGATAAGAACGTAAAGCAGCAAACAACACAACAATGTATAGTGGTTCGGAGACTCAAGCTCCTACATCCACTCTCCCTGTTCCTAGGGAAATTCCTTCAAACACTTCCTAAGGCTTTCTGACTACCTCTGTAGTTTACTAACCTTTCTACTTTGAGCTTTCTGACTACCTCTGTAGTTTACTAACTCAAAGCCTCTGGACTTATCACCCTCTCGGGCTCGCCTCTTAGATGTTTAACGAGTTCACACTCCTTCGGGACTTATCACCCTAACTCGGGATTGCCTAACAACTACCTCACTTCACCACTGGTTATCTCTTACGAGAATGGGTTTGGGTTTGGTGTTGTCTCCAACTATGGTGAGATTTTCCCTTACATTTGTTTAGCCTCAATGCTAAGGTTGGGAAAATCTCTCTAAGCTTATGATACATCGTGGGTTGCTTAGGTTGGGTTCTAGAACACTCTTTGAATATATTTGTATATCTACAGACTTGTGTTCTAGGGTGGGAATGCTTTGACTATAACGCTCTTGGCTCTGTAGCATTTTGTGCATAATCTCCACACCTAATTTGATGGAAGAACTTGTATATATAGTGTGGATTTGAATGTTACCGTTGGAGAGAATCACATTCAAATCCATACTATTCTCTGTAAGTTCTGCAGCTTTTTCAGGCTGGTTGTCTTCCTCTCATTGGTCCACGCCACCGGATTCCCGGCTATATTCCTCACTTGATTGCCTCGGAACATTCGGGATATATCGATCATTCAAGACATTATCGAGTCTTGAGAATTATCGTGCTTCAAAGATTCTTGATCTTTAGTTTCTCAATCTTGATCTTTGTGTCTTGTAGTCTTCTCGAGTCTTGAGGTCTTCGAGTCTTCGTGGTCTTCAATCTTTGTAGTTTATCTTCGATCGATGTGCCGAAGTCTTCTCGAAGTCTTTAGTTACTCAAGATCCTCATCGAGTCTTCAAGAATTATCCCGAACTATATCCGACTATACACAGTGCAAGATAACATCCCTAACACTCTAAAACTGAATCCTGACTCATCTATCAAGATTATCCTGAACATGTCATACTCAGGGGTTTTGAGATCTAATCAAAATCCTCTTTATTAAATTCATTTCCCAACAATTTCCCCCTTTTTGATGATGCCAAAACCATCTTGTTACAACACACTTAACCTATACTCAGGTTTCAGTTTTTCCTATTACAAGAATGGTTTTATCTCCAACAGAGACTTTTCCAACAATTTCCCACAACTAATGAGTCTCTCAACAATTTCTTCAGTAAAGAATCTCTCAAAGGATTCATCACCAAATACTTAATTTCCCAACAATTAATTTAGAGACAATCATTCAGGCATATCAAAATTAAATACATGTAAAAAGATAATGAGATATTATCTTTGAGCATAAAGATAAAGTTTCATTGATTGTATGTTATCAGTTACAGATTACAATGAACTTATCAAAAGATAAAGACAAAAACATAAAGAATTACAAGTCTTCATCTTGGTCTTGATCTTACATCTTATTTCGGCTCTGGCCTTAGGTCTATCTGAGCTCTCAGTGTCTTCAATAACATACTGAGTCTCAGGTCTCTTGATTCAACGGACCTTGTCTGATCAGGCATACTGACACTCATGCTGACTGAGTTCAGTTTCTTCTGACTTCAGACATCCCGACCCTCAGGTCTTTCTTTACTTACTGAGTCTCAGATCAGTTTCCATTACTGAGTCTCAGATCAGTTTTATTTACTGAGTCTCAGATTACTTTTACACAGGCTATCTGATTTTTTTTCTTTGGATACATCTTCAAATCAATATATCAGAATAGCATCTGGTAAGTACATCATATCAGATTACCATATCAGGTTTATCATATCTGATCTTGATCACGTCTGATCTCAATCAGTCTCTTTTGCTCATCTTCTGATCTGCAACCTTCTCTTCTGATGGCTTTAGCTTTTCTTCACTTCTGTTTTTTTTTTTTGCACAGCTCATCAGTTGACTCCGAACTCATCTAACTCATCGATCTCGTCGGTCGTCTGCTGACCTCGCCCCGATCTCGATCATCTACTTCTGATTCCATGAGTTCCCCCTCAATTTGTTCTTTCGTTCCCCCTCAACTTGTTATCTGTAAATTTTCTTGAATAACACAAGTTGATAATGTTTTGGCATAGAACTAAAATATCCCAACAATTTCTCAATTGATAAAGATGCCAAAACATCAGTATATATGCATTTTTAAAGAAACAAGTTTTTCTTTAAAAAGATCTGTTCAGGTGGTCACTCTGAAATTAGTGAACTTTTGAACTCCCGCTCTGATACCACTTGTTGGTCCCGGTGGGAAAACCCATTTTACGCGTGCAGAAGAAAAACATTTCATTGCGGTGCATATATAAACAGGGGTGAAGGAATGGTGATTCCAGATTTTTTCTTTTCAATGCTCATGTGTTGTGTTTTGCTTATGATCGAATGCATATGACAAGATAAGAACGTAAAGCAGTAAACAACACAACAATGTATAGTGGTTCGGAGACTCAAGCTCCTACATCCACTCTCCCTGTTCCTAGGGAAATTCCTTCAAACACTTCCTAAGGCTTTCTGACTACCTCTGTAGTTTACTAACCTTTCTACTTTGAGCTTTCTGACTACCTCTGTAGTTTACTAACTCAAAGCCTCTGGACTTATCACCCTCTCGGGCTCGCCTCTTAGATGTTTAACGAGTTCACACTCCTTCGGGACTTATCACCCTAACTCGGGATTGCCTAACAACTACCTCACTTCACCACTGGTTATCTCTTACGAGAATGGGTTTGGGTTTGGTGTTGTCTCCAACTATGATGAGATTTTCCCTTACATTTGTTTAGCCTCAATGCTAAGGTTGGGAAAATCTCTCTAAGCTTATGATACATCGTGGGTTGCTTAGGTTGGGTTCTAGAACACTCTTTGAATATATTTGTATATCTACAGACTTGTGTTCTAGGGTGGGAATGCTTTGACTATAACGCTCTTGGCTCTGTAGCATTTTGTGCATAATCTCCACACCTAATTTGATGGAAGAGTGGATTTGAATGTTACCGTTGGAGAGAATCACATTCAAATCCATACTATTCTCTCTCAGAGTTTCGCAGACTTTTTTTTCAGTTTGGTTGTCTTCCTCTCATTGGTCCACGTCAGCTGGATTCCAACGGCTATATTCCTCAGCTTCAGTGCCTCGGAACATTCAGGATATACTGAGCATTCAGTACATTACTGAGTCTTCAGTAATTACTGTGCCTTCAGTATTCTTGATCTTTAGTTTCTCAGTCTTCAGTCTTTGTGTCTTCAGAGTCTTCTGAGTCTTCAGGGTCTTCTGAGTCTTCAGGGTCTTCTGAATCTTTGTAGTTTATACTGACTGATGTGCTGAGTCTTCTCGATGAGTCTTTAGTTACTCAGTATCCTACTGAGTCTTCAGTAACTATCCTGAACTATATCTGCCGACTATACACGGTGCAGATAACATCCTGAACACTCTAAAACTGAATCCTGACTCATCTATCAAGATTATCCTGAACATGTCATACTCAGGGGTTTTGGGATCTAATCAAAATCCTCTTTATTAAATTCATTTCCCAACAAATCCACACTATAAATACAAGATCTTCCATCAAATTTAAGTGTGGAGAATGTGGAAAAAGATGCTATAGAGCCAAGAGTCATATACTCAAGCATTCCCACCATAGAACACAAGTCTATAGATATACAAATATATTCAAGAGTGTTCTTAAACCCAATCTAAGCAACCCACGATATATCCTAAGCTTAGAGAGATTTTCCCAACCTTAGCATTGAGGCTAAACAAATGTAAGGGAAAATCTCAACCTAGTTGGAGACACCAACAAAACCCAAACCCTCTTGTTAGGTAGTTTGTGTGATTATTGGAGTTGTAAAGAGTGAGTAAGCTGCAGAGTAGTCAGCCAGAAAACTCTAGAGAAGAAGTGAGTAAACTATCTTGGATAGTCAGAAAGCTTGTGTGTGTTTGAGTAAGTAAGCTGCAGAGTAGTCAGCCAGAAAACTCAAATGTAGAAGAAGTGAGTAAACTATCTTGGATAGTCAGAAAGCTTGTAGGCGATCCCGTGGAGGGTGATAAGTCCCGATTGAAGGAATTTCCCTAGGAACAGGGAGAGTGGATGTAGGAGCTTGAGTCTCCGAACCACTATACTTTGTTGTGTTCTTTATTGCTTTATGTTCTTATCTTGTCATATGCATTCGATTATAAAGCAAAACACATCACATGGACTTAAAAAGCAAAATTTGGAATCACTATTCCTTCACCCCTGTTTTATATGCATTACATGATTTTTCCGCATTTCATGGGTTTTTCACCGGGACCAACAAGTGGTATCAGAGCAGGAGTTTAAAATATCACTTTTAATGTGATCACTTGAACTGATCTTTTTAAAAGAAAACCCATTTCTTTAAAAATGCATATATTTTTAATGTTTTGGCGTCATTATCAAAAAGGGGGAAATTGTTGGGATATTTTAGTTTTGATGAATTACGCCAAAACATTATCAACTTGTGTTATTGAAGCTAATTTACAGATAACAAGTTGAGGGGAAACGAAAGAACAAATTGAGGGGGAACTCACAAAATCAGAAGTAGATGATCGAGATCGGACGAGGTCAGCATTTAGACCGACGAGATCGATGAGTTAGATGAGTTCCGAAAGTTAAACCGATGAGTCGCGGCAAGATCAAAAGAGAAGGTTGCAGATCAGAAGATGAGCAGATGAGACTGATCAAGATCAGACGTGATCGAGATCAGATATGAAGATGAGCAGATGAGACTGGTCGAGATCAGACGTGATCGAGATCAGATATGATAAACTGATATGCTACCCTGATGTACTGACCTGATGCTATCCTGATATGTTGATCTGAAGATGTGTTGTTCTAATCACCGAAATGACGATCGTAAAAAAGAAATCGATAGCCGAGTAAAAGTGATCCGAGGCTCGAGAAGTAAAAGTGATCCGAGACTCAAGAAGTAAAGTGATATGAGGGGGTCGATGTTCAAGTCGAAGAATCGAACTCGGCCACCGAAAGTGTCGAGATGCTTGATCAGACAAGGTCCGCTGATGAGAATTCTGCTGAATCAAGAATCCCGAGTAACCTGAGACTCAGTGAATCCTGAAAGCTTAGATAAACCTGAAGACTCAGATAGAACTGAAGATCCCGAGACTCAGAAGAAACTGAAGAATATAGCCAATAGAATTCAGCTGACGTGGACCAATGAGAGGAAGAAAACCAGCCTGAAAAAGCTGCAGAACTTACAATGAATAGTATGGATTTTAATGTGATTCTCTCCAACGGTAACATTCAAATAAACACTATAAATACAAGATCTTCCATCAAATTAAGTGTGGAGAATGTGGAAAAAGATGCTATAGAGCCAAGAGTCATATACTCAAGCATTCCCACCATAGAACACAAGTCTTTAGATATACAAATATATTCAAGAGTGTTCTTAAACCCAATCTAAGCAACCCACGATATATCCTAAGCTTAGAGAGATTTTCCCAACCTTAGCATTGAGGCTAAACAAATGTAAGGGAAAATCTCAACCTAGTTGGAGACACCAACAAAACCCAAACCCTCTTGCTAGGTAGTTTGTGTGATTTTTGGAGTTGTAAAGAGTGAGTAAGCTGCAGAGTAGTCAGCCAGAAAACTCTAGAGAAGAAGTGATTAAACTATCTTGGATAGTCAGAAAGCTTGTGTGTGTTTGAGTAAGTAAGTTGCAGAGTAGTCAGCCAGAAAACTCAAAAGTAGAAGAAGTGAGTAAATTATCTTGGATAGTCAGAAAGCTTTTAGGCGATCCCGTGGAGGGTGATAAGTCCCGATTGAAGGAATTTCCCTAGGAACAGGGAGAGTGGATGTAGGAGCTTGAGTCTCCGAACCACTATACTTTGTTGTGTTCTTTATTGCTTTATGTTCTTATCTTGTCATATGCATTCGATTATAAAGCAAAACACATCACATGGACTTAAAAAGTAAAATTTTGGAATCACTATTCCTTCACCCCTGTTTTATATGCATTACATGATTTTTCCGCATTTCATGGGTTTTTCACCGGGACCAACAAGTGGTATCAGAGCAGGAGTTCAAAAGATCACTTTTAATGTGATCACCTGAACTGATCTTTTTAAAAGAAAACCCGTTTCTTTAAAAATGCATATATTTTTAATGTTTTGGCATCATTATCAAAAAGGGGGAAATTGTTGGGATATTTTAGTTTTGATGAATTACGCCAAAACATTATCAACTTGTGTTATTGAAGCTAATTTACAGATAACAAGTTGAGGGGGAACGAAAGAACAAATTGAGGGGGAACTCACAAAATCAGAAGTAGATGATCGAGATCAGACGAGGCTGCAGACGAGACTGATCGAGATCAGATGAGTTAGATGAGTTCCGAGTTAAACTGATGAGCTGTGCAAGATCAAAAGAGAAGGTTGCAGATCAGAAGATGAGCAGATGAGACTGATCAAGATCAGACGTGATCGAGATCAGATATGAAGATGAGCAGATGAGACTGATCGAGATCAGACGTGATCGAGATCAGATATGATAAACTGATATGTTAACCTGATGTACTGACCCGATGCTATCCTGATATGTTGATATGAAGATGTGTCGATCTGATCAGTCGAGCTGATCAGATCAAGCAAAGAAGAAATCAGATAACCTGAGTAAAGTGATCTGAGGCCCAGTAAGTAAAAGTGATCTGAGACTCAGTAAGTAAAGTGATATGAGGGTCGATGTTCAAGTCAAGAACTAAACTCGGGCCAAATTTTGAGTGTCAAGATGCCCGACAGACAAGGTCCAATGATGAGAATTTCACGAATCAAGAACCCCGAGTAACCCGAGACTCGAGAGAATCTCGAAGCTCGATAAACTCAAGACTCGAGATAGAATCAAGATCCCGAGACTCAGAAGAAACTGAAGAATATAGCCGTTAGAATTCAGCTGACTTGGACCAATGAGAGGAAGACAACCAGCCTGAAAAAGCTGCAGAACTTACAAAGAATAGTATGGATTTTAATGTGATTCTCTCCAACGGTAACATTCAAATCCACACTATAAGTACAAGATCTTCCATCAAATTAAGTGTGGAGAATGTGGAAAAAGATGCTATAGAGCCAAGAGTCATATACTCAAGCATTCCCACCATGGAACACAAGTCTGTAGATATAAAAATATATTCAAGAGTGTTCTTAAACCCAATCTAAGCAACCCACTATATATCCTAAGCTTAGAGAGATTTTCCCAACCTTAGCATTGAGGCTAAACAAATGTAAGGGAAAATCTCAACCTAGTTGGAGACACCAACAAAACCCAAACCCTCTTGTTAGGTAGTTTATGTGATTGTTGGAGTTGTAAAGAGTGAGTGTCAGCAGAGTAGTCACCGAGTAAAACTCTAGAGAAGAAGTGAGTAAACTATTGGATAGTCGAAAGCTTGTGTGTGTTTGAGTAAGTAAGTCAGCAGAGTAGTCACCCGTAAAAACTCAAAAATGTAGAAGAAGTGAGTAAACTATCTTGGATAGTCAGAAAGCTTGTAGGCGATCCCGTGGAGGGTGATAAGTCCCGATTGAAGGAATTTCCCTAGGAACAGGGAGAGTGGATGTAGGAGCTTGAGTCTCCGAACCACTATACTTTGTTGTGTTCTTTATTGCTTTATGTTCTTATCTTGTCATATGCATTCGATTATAAAGCAAAACACATCACATGGACTTAAAAAGCAAAATTTTGGAATCATTATTCCTTCACCCCGTTTTATATGCATTACATGATTTTTCCGCATTTCATGGGTTTTTCACCGGGACCAACAGTATCGCATCGCTCCCCCTAACCGAGACACCCGTAGACACATATAGTGGAACTACATCAATCGGTTTCTCGGATGGGTATACCAATACCCTGTAAGGTATTTGTGCATCCATCATGAGATACCTAGTATCTCGTAGCAAGTGAGATCTTACTACACTCTCTAAGAGTATGATGCAGATCCCGCACCAATCTCCATTGCATCATCAATATCCCATTCTCGATAATCCTCGATTGGGGCTATTTGAGAATCATGCTTAAGTCATCTGAGTTCTTACACACTCAATGACAACATTTACCCAAGGGAACACAGATAAGAACAAATGCAAACAATCAAACATAATATTATAATAAGTGCAACGCTATATATTTAATATTAAAAAAATAATAATATTAAACCAACACTGAATATTATCTGAGTATTATGTCCTTACAATGGATTGTCTCTAGGACAGTAACACTAACAATCTCCCACTTGAACTAGAGCCAATCACCTACATGTCTAACCCCTAGACCATCAAAATGTCTAGTGTGTACATGAACACTCAAAGCCTTGGTGAAAAGATCAGCCAAATTATCCTCCGTGGGTACACGTTCTAACTCTCTCTCTCTCCTCTAGCGATTATCTCTCTTATCAAGTGACCACGCCTCGGTACATGCTTGTTTATGTTATTGGATCTCGGTTCCTTAGCTTGCGCAACCGCACCAGTGTTGTCACAATACAACTTTATTGGACTGGTGGCACTCGGAACTACCCCTAGTTCATTCAAGAACTATTTTATCCAGACAACTTCTTTGGTAGCTTCCGCCGCAGCAATGTACTCAGCTTCCGTTGTTGAATCCGCGGTAGTATCTTGTTTGGAACTATTCCAACTAACCGCCCCACCTTTGAGAGTGAACACATAGCCTAACTGAGATTTGTAATCATCACAATCAGATTGTAAACTTGCGTCAGCATAGCCAGTGGCAACCAGCTCTGACTGTCCTCTGTAGACCAGAAAGTAATCTTTAGTACGTCTGCGGTACTTAAGAATGTTCTTGACAGCAATCCAGTGAGGTTCACCCGGATTCTGTTGGTATCTACCAGTGGTGCTGACAGCGAAAGCCACATCTGGCCTAGTGCAAGTCATGGCGTACATGATGGATGCAATTGTAGATACATATGGTATGTCGCTCATGCGCTGGATATCAGCGTCTGTAGAAGGACAATCCTTCTTAGATAGCTTTATCCAATGATATGCCGGTAGAGAACCTCTCTTAGAGTTCTCCATCGCAAATCGCTTCAACACTTTGTCTACATAGGCGGACTGTGACAGTTCCAACATCCTCTTGGATCTATCCCTGTGTATCTTGATCCCTAAGATGTAGCAGGCTTCACCAAGATCCTTCATCATGAAGGTCTTTGACAACCATTCTTTCACAGACTGCATGAGTGGGATATTGTTTCCCATAATGAGTATGTCATCAACATATACAACTATGAAGACAATATTCTTCCCATTGCATTTCCAATAGATGCACGGATCTTCCAAGTTTCTGATGAAGTCAAATGATTTGACAGCCTCATCAAATCGGATATTCTAACTCCTAGAAGCTTGCTTCAATCCATAAATGAATCGTTTAAGCTTGCACACAAGATTAGATTTTAGCTTTGATATAAAACCTTCAGGTTGAGTCATAAACACTTCCTTATCAATGTTGTCATTGAGGAAAGTTGTTTTGAAGTCCATCTATCAAATCTCATAATCTAGATGTGCTGCTACCGCAAGTAGAATTCGAATGGACTTGATCTTAGCAACTGGTGAGAAAGTCTCCTCATAGTCAATGCCTTCGCGTTGACTATAACCTTTCGCCACCAACCTAGCCTTGTAGGTTTGTACTTTTCCATTTGTATTAGTCTTACGCTTGAAGACCCATTTGCAACCTATGGGCCTAACCCCTTTCGGCAATTCAACTAAGTCCCAAACTTGATTTACGTACATCGAGTCCATCTCGGATTTTATGGCTTCACGGGACTTCTTTGAGTCAACATCTAATGTTGCCTCAGTGTAAGTTCTACATTCGTCTTTATCCGGTATCTCCACGTCATCATGTTCCTCTACGAGGAAACCTTAATATCTGGTGATCGAATTACGAACTCTAGTGGACTTATGGAGTTGTGGTTGACGTCCATCTGCCAAATCTTATAATCTAGATGTGCTGCTACCACAAGTAGAATTCGAATGGACCTGATCTTAGCAACTGGTGAGAAAGTCTCGTCATAGTCAATATCTTCGTGTTGAATATAACCTTTCGTCACCAACTTAGCCTTGTAGGTTTGTACTTTGCCATTTGCATCAATCTTACGCTTGAAGACCCATTTGCAACCTATGGGTCTAACCCCTTTCGGCACTTCAACCAAGTCCCAAACTTGATTTACGTACATCGAGTCCATCTCGGATTTCATGGCTTCATGCCACTTCTTTGAGTCAACATCTAATGTTGCCTCAGTGTAAGTTCTAGGTTCGTCTTTATCCGGTATCTCCACGTCATCATGTTCCTCCACGAGGAAACCATAATATCTGGTGATTGGATTACGAACTCTAGTGGACTTATGGAGTTGTGGTTGTTCAGGCTGCACATTCTGACCGTGAAAATTTTGTGGTGCAGCGATTTCATCGTTGATCGGGGAGACCTTAGGAGCGACACTTCCTTATGCTCCTTGAGCACTTCCGGACGCTTCTTGAGTGGGAGTTTGAACTATGATGTTCTCATTCAGCCTACTTGGAGTTCGTTGCTCGGGCAGTGCAACTCCAATTATGCTCCCACTGGCTGAAAGAGGATCACTTAGTGATAAACTTCCACCATGTGAGCTGCTGAATGCTCCCAATGATTCTTTGTCATGTTGCTTTGGAAAGACTTTAGTCTCCTTGTTAATTTTTGGTTCTTGAATTTCTTCAAGTTCCATCATCTTACGACCTTGTTCCTTGAAGACGTAGTCTTCTTCAAGGAATTTGGCCTGCATAGAAACAATCGCTGTTTGTTTCTTAGGGAAATAGAAATAATATCCTCTAGTTTCCTTAGGATATCCCACAAAGTAAACCTTTTCACCCTTTGATTCCAAATTATTAGTGAGCATTTTCTTCACAAACGCGGGGCAACCCCATGTTCTCATGTGAGAGAAATTTGGCTTCTTGCCATGCCATAGCTCGTATGGCGTATGCTCAACTGATTTGGATGGAATCATATTCAGTATGTAGATTGAGGTTTGGAGTGCGTATCCCCATAAGAATGTTGGAAGAGAGAAAATGTTCATCATGGACCTTACCATGTCTAACAGGGTTCGGTTTCTCCTCTCGGACACTCCATTCATTTGGGGTGTCCCGGGAGGAGTCCATTGTGATTGGATTCCATGCAACTTCAGATAATCAGTGAACTCATGGCTAAGATATTCTCCTCCTCTATCCGATCGAAGAGTCTTAATACTCTTACCAAGATGTTTCTCTACTTCAGCTTTATACTCTTTGAACTTCTCAAAAGATTCGGATTTGTGTTTCATCAGATACACGTACCCGAACCTAGAGAAATCATCAGTAAAAGTTATGAAGTAGCCGAAGTGATCTAGAACTTTTTGGCACGAACCCCTTTCCCAGAAAAGAGTTTGTTGATCGTTTTGCCCTTAAGACAAGATTCACAGTTTCCATAAGACTCAAAGTCGAATGGGGCTAAGTAGTCCAACTTTCTTAGCCTTGCGATTCTTTTCTCATTTGCATGACCAAGTCTATAGTGCCACAAGTAAGTCGGGTTTTCATGATTACTAAGTTTGAGTCTTTTGTTTTGTAGAGAAATAAAATAAAACGGGAATTAAAACACATAATTTCTATGGTCAATATTCAGCAATCAAAATAAATATGGCCTTTAAATTTATTTCGTTTCCATTATTTTCACATACTTAACGACCTCATCGGAAAAGTACAAATTTATATCTAATATAAATCATAATGGACTAGGATCCACATTACTACCTTCATAATCTCAGCGAGGGCTAATCATTACAGTGTCATAACTAGTAGGTCTCCAAACGAATTGCAAAACTGCAACTCCTAGTTTGTCGAACCTAGTTCGACTGATGTCACTTACCCTTTGTTCCCCGCGAGGACTAGCGAAACAAAGTTAAGTTGGTTTACAACAATCAAGCGGCAAAAATTCATGTCCCTATAAAAGTCCCGTTAGATGTAGATCCGAGCAAAAGACGAGGGTCTTTAAGTACTCATTGGAACAAAATCTCCGATTTACTTTTAACTTTGATGGAAGACATCTTATCAAATTAATGAGAAAACCATATTTTAATGAGGAACGTTTTAAAGGCGGGGTATTAATTGCTTAATCGAGATCCATCATGATGTCTAAGTCAAATTTGAGTAATTACGGGCGCCGCCTACCCAAACATGACATATACGGACTAACAAATATTTGGGCGCCGTCTACCCAAGCATTCAATACGGTCCGACAAATATTGGGCGCCACCTACCTAAATAGTTATAATGCGAACTTAGATTGCGTTAACTAATTTAAACGAGTAAACAAGTTAACAGTGGGTTTTAATAAACTTTTTAGAAAAACCGAATTTTAAATTCATTTAAAAAATTCAATTTTAGGATTATTAAATTTTTTATTAATCCAATTAATCGTCTTGGTCCAACCAATTTTAAGTTCATAATTAAATCAAATAAAATTTCAAAATTCAGTTTTAATTTATTTATTTTCGGGGGCTCAGGTGCAATTTTCAAAATTTGCACGGGAGGGTCTGTCTCAAATCGAATTTGCAAAACAGCCCTCCTACATAATCACCCTTTCCAAATCAAATCTAATCCGAAAACGAACACCCAAAATTTCCAATTATCAGATTAATCATTTCATCATCACATTTCAATCAACAAGTTAATCCAATTAACAGTCCAGATTTACCCAAAAGAATTAGAACCAAAAGTCCAGATTCAAGTCGAGCAATAAGAAGATGAAACAAGCGACAACAACGCGGCGAGCATGGCCTGGACGAATAGGCGTGAGTCGCCACCGCCACGCCTCACGTGCGGGTGACTTGCCATCGTGAACGAGCGAGAAGGAAGGGGCACGCGCGGAGCCGCGGCCCCTTTGGTCGAACCAATTCGAAACCAGTATGAAAACAGAGGAGATCAAGTCGCGGCGCGCCGCCACTGATTCATCTTGATTTCGGTGGCGCGCCGCCTTGAATGTGATACCCAAGCTTTTCACTACTCGTTAGCCAATATCATGAATTGCGTGCATTTTATATTATTTACGTGTTAATACTATTTATGCATTGGTGGTTAAGAGGAACCCTACTAATGAGAACTTATTAGTGTAAGAAGGAAATTTAGTTCCAACATCTAGAATTGAAGTAGTTCGCAATACTAGTAACTAGAGATGAAAGGAAATTAATGAAATTAGTATTGGTGCATTAATGGAGCTTATTTAGGTATATGGACACACGTATATGCTATATAATTACATGAATTAATGTCTCTTAAATTAAGAAATATTAGCATAGTAATCCAAGTAACATATAGAAAGGATATTTTCTCCTAGTTACACGTGTAAGCATTTTATGTGGCTTTCAATTAGGAATTTATAACCACAACATTATGTAGTATTATTTAGTGAGTGATGATCCCATTTAGTATGTAAACAATATGGTATAAAGCTTGTACACGTCAATAGGGTGTTAATAGCTTGACCTCCAAGTATTCAAGCACATATATGAATATTGATATGATTTTACTAGCCTGACTAATCCAATTAATTAAAAAATTAAGCTTGAGGCGGTGGACACTGCAATAATTTAGCAGAACCCCAAAACCCTCTATTTATTCTTAAGAAACGTACCTCCTGTCTAAGTAAACGCGAGAAGATGAGGAGAGGAAAAACGTACTGCTATAGAGACAAGGAGCAGGTATATAAATTTTACATACATATGTGTTAATACATATACACTGGTTCTTAGAGTTAATATCTTGATATAGGGTTTTTTGTGAACCATATGCGTGTGTATATGTGTATACTGAGGTTTCCAGTGGGTAATCTAGTTTTGATAGTTATGTATAAATAGGATCAACTTATTTGTGTTGTGTGTTAAATAAGAGAAGGAGTTAAAGAGATTGGGTTGAGTTCATGAATATGATTGCAAATAGGTTTAAGATGGCTATTAGATAGCAAAACTCTTGAAATTGTTATATCTAGCATTAGTGGGTTTACTTGTTATATCACTTGATCAATTTTGATATTATTTCTAATATATTTTGAGGTATGGAAGGGAAAATTTGGAATGTTTAAGGAAATGATGTAATTATAATCCGGTGCTTTAGTAAGATAATAGTAACTTTAATATTAGTTTAAATAAATGAGTTGGTATGCTGTGAAACTTGTTCACCGTGAAACTGGTTTTTTTTTTACAGACATACACTTTAGTAATATAAGTCACACCCTTTAGTAATATAAGTCACACACTTCAGTTATCACTACGACACTCTTTGTTATAATATAAGTCACACCCTTCACTTTTATGAGTAATACTCTTTATAGTAAAAAGTCACATACTTTACAGTAAAAAGTCACACACTTTAGTAATACAAATCACACTCCTTAACCAGTTTCACCGTAAAACTTGTTCACACTATACTTTGCCTAAATAAATTAGGATTCACTAGTTGACCCCTGAATTATTAGGATGTAAGAATAAGCAATTTATTATTGACATTAACCCATAATTATAAATAATATGTTGTAGTTTATTTTTAAATCTGATAGGAAGAGCTGATAAGGTGTATTAGGAGTTCCAGTTATTAACGTCTTTCCGGGTTCGCGGTAAGTAGAAATTCATTTGCAACTACAATGCATAAATATAATATTATGTGATTTATTTGTGATTAATTGACAATACGTGAATGGTATGTGGATTGTAAGGTTTGATTGACATTCAGTAATAATTGTGGAAAGAGCTGGTGAGCTCGATATTTGATGAAAATTGGATATGTGATATGTGAAACTTGTGAGTTAATTGGTGTTGCATTGCATTGCATCATGCATTATCATGAAATGAGATTTGATCAAATGATGTAATCTGGCCACTGATTATATACCGAGGACGGAAGGGGCGACCTGGGAGTTGTAGTGACCAGGTAACTCCTGGCGGGCTGCCCAGAGTAGGCCGCCGTTTTATCATCACATGGAAGGGGCGACCTGGGAGTGGTAGTAACCAGGTAACTCCTGGCGGGCTGCCCAGAGTAGGCCACCATTTTATATATGTTATGAGCTCATGCCGGTGTATAACAGTGAGTTAGGGGCCCTATGAGTGGTATAAATAAATTGGTGATTTCAAAAGAAAGCGCATGGGGAGGATTTTGAAAGATTTACATCATCATGCATAATTTCTACTTACTGAGATTTATATGTCCCACCTAGTTTATGCATTGTAGGTGATTCTGGTGATATGTGACGAGCCAGCCTTACTGGACGAGCTGTGGGGATTCTGCACGTTTTGAGCAGTTGTGTATATAGATGACGACCTGTCGGGCATGCTGCGGCTCATTTTGATTCTGTTGTTGCATATTATGCCACTTTTGGATATGAACATTGTTGTGTGGTTTGGTTTGTGCTGGTTTATTGACTTGGAGATTGTGAATTGTTGGTTTTGAAACTTATGTTGTTTATATGAATGGAAACAGGTTGATGTGTTGACTTGGGTGATATATTAGAGGGGTGATTATATGGTTGTAATTCTTAGATTGTCTGATTTAAACATGTTAATTTGTGTTTATGAATGAATGTTAGTTTGTCGAAAAAAAATTATAGCAGGTTTACAGGATGAATTACATTTATAAACATATTAAGTTAGGTTAAATAAGGGTGGTCGTGTCATTGAAACATATCGAGATGGACACATCGGTCAAGCCTCGAAAATGCCCAAGCAATAGAAAGCCAAATCGAAACGAATCGGTGGCGCACCGCCACGAAACGAACCGAGATGAGGGAGGCGAGAGCAGGGGAAGCGTCTCAAAGACGATTCACTTTGGGGCGGAGTCGCTACCCACACCGCAGGCTCCCGCACGCGTCGCGAGGTGCAGCGCCTAGCGCCAACCCACAGTGACGTGGTGTAGCGCTGCCGGCCGTGGTCTGGTTAACATGCAGCGGCGAATCCCCAAAAAGGGGAAACCCTAATTTGGGGTTTTTGGGGACGAAGGAAAACCGAGCGAGAGCATATAAAAGAAGTGGGTGCGGTTTGTCCAACAGAACCGTGCCCCAATGGTTTAAAAAAAATCAAAACTAAAATTTATACAATTAAAACAAAGAGCCTGAAGCTCTGATACCACTATTGGAATATATAAGCACGTAAACACGTAATACATGAACAGCGAAATTAAACAGTTCACCAACAACGAACATATAATTGCATAAATGATTACGAATAAACATAAAAAGAAATCTTACAGTTATTCAAGAGCAGATTTCTCAACTATGGTATCCACGTAATACCCGTTCACAGACTTGCACAGATTTACCAGCTTTGAATCCCGAGACGAATTTGCTAGGAAAAATCTAACTCTAGATTTTATGGAGAAAATATGAACAACCGTATTATAGATTCCCAAGAGCTCATATATATATAGGAGAGACCCAGCTTAAATCTTAAGCTAACCTGATTGGGAAATAAAATCCCTAATCTTTATTTAAATAAATCTCTTAGATTTATTTCCTACATATAAACTCTCTACCGATTTAATTCTCATATATGTTAAATCTCTACGATTTATTTCCATATATATTAAATCATACAATAATATTCCATATATTATTGTTGGAAATTCCTATTTAATTAAATCTAATTTAATTAAATATTAATAATAAATAATTCCAAGTTAATCCATTATTAATCAATTCTCCATAAATTAAATATTAAATCCAATTTAACATTTAATCAACCAACTATAATCCATAAAAGGGAACTCTTGTTGTGTGACCCATGAACCCTCATATATCGATTGAATAGACGATTAGTCAAACTACGGTCTTAATTGAACGGCGATGCGACTTCACCTAACTGAGACAATAAAGTCTTGAACATTCTCTATTCAAATAACTTAATCATTTTATCTCAATCACTAATTGATGCGTTGTCACACTTGGCCACAAAGCGTTGGCGTGCATTGACAATGACTTTGATCAATTATGATGAGAAGGTGAGCATTCTCTCTAAATCCACTTTGGAATGAATCATTTTCTTGATTTCCTCGCTTTCATTCCCGAATACTCGATTAGTCTTGAACAGTTAATGAAGTGTCTATTCAAATAACTTAATCATTTTATCTCCAATCACTAATTGATCATATCGTGTCACACTTGGCCCCAAAGTCAGTTGGCGTGAGATTGATGATGACTTTGATCGATTATGATGAGAAGGATGAGCATTCATAATATTCTGAGAAATCCACTTTGAGGAATGAATCATTTTCTTGGTGTCGACTACCTAGATACGCGGTGAACCGTGATGGACATGTCATATCTACATCAAGGAAGGTTCAATGTTGGTCATGGTAATTATTCATTATTTAATATTTAAATAAATATGGCATGCACTTATTATAATATTATGTTTGATTGTTTCAGCATTTGTTCTTTTTCAGGTTTCCTCGGATGGGAATGAATCTCGCTTTTCATTGAGTCCATCATGAGAACTCGTATGACTTAAGCATGATTCTCAAACAGTATGATTCGATCAAGGATCATCGAGAATGGAATATCGATGATGCATTTGGAGATAATGTTGCGAGTTCTCCAGATCATACTCTTTAGAGAGTGTAGTAAGATCTCACATACCACGAGATACTAGATATCTCATGATGGATGCACAAATAACTTAGAGGGTATTGGTATACCCATCCCGAAGCAACCGTTTGATGTAGTTCCACTATATGTGTCTACGGGTTGTCTTGGTTAGTGGGAGCGACGCGATATGTTTTTGACTTGAGGTCAATACGCATTTATACATGTGTGGAGTGATGAACTTTGACCATGACCGATTATTACACCTATCCATGGGTAGATATGACTTGGATTGAGTTCATCACGAAATGCATATGCGTGGTAGTTGAGCCAAGAAAAGGATTCATTCCCCAAAGTGGATTTAGAGAGAATACTCATCTTCTCATCATAATTGGATCAAGTCATTGGCCAATGCACGTCTCCTTGGACTTTGTGATCAAGGGTGACACAAATGATCAATTAGTGATTTGAGATAAATCGATTAAGCTATTTGAATAAACACTTCATCATGTTCAAGGTTAATCGAGTATTCGTGAATGAAATGAGGAAATCGCAATAAGCCCATGTTACAGTTACATGTAGTTGCACGTTTCTCGCAATGTACCTCATATATTGAGAATGTCTGAATTATTGTCTAGGGTTCAATTAAGACCATTAGTTTGACTAATCGCTCGATATATGAGGACCTATGGGTCACACAACAAGTAACTCCCATATACGGATTACAGTTGGTTGATTAAGTATTGAATTGGATTTTAATATTTAATTTATGGAGAATTAATAATATATTAATTTGGAATTAATTATTATTATTATTTAATTAATTAGATTTAATTAAATAAAAATCCCAAAATAATATTATGGAATATTAATGTAGAAAAATATCTGTAGGGAAAAACATATCTTTGAGATATGGTTTTTCAAGATTAGAAATTATCTTCCTAATAAAGATTTGCTTAAGATATAAGCTAATCTCTCCCTATATATATGAGGTCCCGGGATTCATTATTTACTACAACAAGAAAACCTAGTTTCTCCATAAAATCTAGGATAGGAGTTTTCCTAGCAAATTCCGTCTCAGATTCAACACTGACAGATCTGTGCAATTCTGTCTACGGGGATTACGTGGATACCATAGTTGAGAAATCTGCCTTTGATCTGCTGTAAGGTTTCACTTTATGTTTATTTGTACTCAATTATGCAATTGTATGTTCGTTGTTGGTGAACTATTTATTTTCCTGCGCATGTATTACGTGTTTACGTGCCTCTATATTCCAACAGTGGTATCAGAACTCAGGCTCTTTGATTAATTGCATAATATTTTAATAAATTAAAAAAAATTTATTCAAATCGTGGGGTACGGCCGATTTAATCCATTTGACCGCACCCCTATTGTTTTGTTTTGCTTGGCTCGTCTTCTTCGAGAAGACTCCCCAAAATTGATTTAGGGTTTTCTCACGGAGAAACCCTCCCGCCGCTGCTGCTCGCTCGACCCTCGGCCGCGACGCCACGCCCAGTTGCTCGAGGCCGGCGCTAGGCGCCGAGGCCTCACAACTCGTGCGGGGGCTTGCGGTATAATCCGAGCGATCTCACTTTTGTCTCAGGCCTCGTGCCTCGCATTTCCATTGTCGTCCCACCGCTCTGCCTCCGTAAGTCGTCTATTTTCTCGGCGGCGCTCCTCTTGATTTTCGATCGAGGCGGCGCACCACCAGAATTGAGATAAATCGGTGGCAGCGCGCCGCCGATTTCATGTTTTCGTTCGGGTTTTTCTGGTTTGGAACTAGTTCGCGATTGGGTTTGCGACTCTGTGCGCAACCCATCATGCTCAACGACGAGTCACCCGCGCGCTTGAGCGGCGGTGGTGACTCGCGTCGAGCTCCGGCTTCGATTTCGCGATGCCTCGAGCTCTCCCTTGTTTCTTGTTTTTCGATTGGGTTCTGTGATTTCCAGTTTTTTTTGGTTTTCGATTGAGTTCTGTGATTTCCAGTTTCTGGGTTCTCGATGTGTTGCTTGTTTCGTTCGATTTCGATTGTTACAGTTGGACGAATTTGATGAATTGATTAGATTAATTCTGAAATTGTTACTGATTCGGGTTGGTGTTTGGAAACGGTTGTCCCAAAATACAGATTGGATGCTATCAAATTTTGGGCGGTGATGGCGGAGGGTTATTCTGCAATTGATTTTGGAATAGGCCCTCCAGTGCAATTTTAAAAATTGCATCTGAGCCCCTAACAACAAAACAATTAAAATTATGACCTTAAAATTAATTTGATTAATTTTTAATAAGATTAAAAGTTGGACTTTTAATAATAATTAATTGGATTAATTATTAACTTTTAATAATTTAAAATCGAATTTTAAATTGGATTTTGAAATTCGTTTTAAGAGGAATTATTAAATCCCACTTTTTTAACTTGTTTATTATTTAAATTCGTTAACGCTTTTACGTCCGCATTATAACTGTTTGGGTAGGCGGCACCCAATATTTGTCGGACCGTATTAATTGTTTGGGTAGACGGTGCCCATATAAGTGTTAGTCCGTATAATGTCATGTTTGGGTAGGCAGCGCCCAATAGATGCTCAAATGTGATATAGATTAACATGTTTGGATCTCGATTAAGCAATTAATACACCGCCTTTAAAATGTTCCTCACTAAAATATGGTTTTTCATTAAATTGAAACGATGTCTTCCATTGAAATTAAAAGTAAACCGGGAATTTTGTTCCAATGGGTATTTAAGACCAAAGTCTTTTGCTCGGATCTACATTTAACCGGACTTCTATAGGAACACGTAGTGTCGCCGCTTGAT
This sequence comes from Stenogyne calaminthoides, assembly GCA_037126765.1. NCBI lineage: Eukaryota > Viridiplantae > Streptophyta > Magnoliopsida > Lamiales > Lamiaceae > Stenogyne > Stenogyne calaminthoides. The sequence continues at coordinate 12,193,780 of JBBCBC010000018.1, forward strand.
GGTTGTAAACCAACTTAACTTTGTTTAACCAACCAAAGCAGGGAAACGAAAGTTAATGGACATTCGATTGAACTAGGTTCAATCAACTAGGAGTTGCAGTTTTGCAATTGGTTTGGAGACCTACCAATTCTGCTATTATAGTATTCAGCTAAAGCTGGGATTATGATAGTAGGAATGTGAATCCTAGTCCATTATGATTTATATTGGATATAAATTTGTATTCTTCCGATGAGGTCATTGAATATGTGAAAATAATGAAGACTAAATAAACTTAAAAGGCCACGTTTATTTTGATTGCTGAATATTGATCATAGGAGTTATGTGTTTAATTCCCATTTTATTTTATTTCTCTAGGATTGTTGAAATGAATAACTTGTCATTGAGAAGCATTTTGGAAACGAACAAATTGGTTGGGCCAAACTTTCTCGACTGGCACCGATACATTCGTTTAGTGCTCAGGCAAGAAAAGATTGATTACGTGTTGGACATGCCAATCCCTGCTACCCCGGAGGCTGGTACTGAAGAAGTCGAGGCGTTTGACGCCGAGGCTCAGAAGAAGCATCTAGATGATGCTTTCCAGGCTCAGTGTGTTATGCTCCTCGGGATGACTCCCGAGCTGCAAAGGCAGCATGAGAGAATGCTTCCCTTCGAGATGATCAAGCACCTGAAGGATCTCTTTGATTCTGAATCTTGTTCCGAGATTTATGAAGTGATGAGAGATCTGTTTAGATGCCGGGTGTCTGAAGGAGGGAAGGTTTCTCCTCATGTATTGAATATGATTGGGCTAATCGAGAAACTTGGTCGTTTGGGCATTGAGCTTAACACCAATGTTGCTGTTTATGCCATTCTTCAGTCGCTTCCCGATTCATATTCAAGTTTCGTGGTAAACTTTAATATGAATAAGACGGAATCGACTATGCCCGAGCTGCATAACATGCTAAAGACTTTTGAGTCTTCCACTGCTAAGGAAAAGCCCGTGCTCATGGTGAGTGTCTCTACTTCTTCTGCTCAGAAAGGAAAGAAGAAGCGGAGGGGCAAGGCAAAGAAAGGCTCCAAGCCAAACTTCCTCAAGCCCAAAGGTGGAATTCAAAAGAAGGAGAGGGTGGACAAGGATGTATGCCTCCACTGCTAGCAGAAGGGGCATTGTAAGAAGGACTGTAAGGTTCTAGCAGCTGAAAAGAAGACACAGGGTGTCTCAGCCACTGGAACAAGTATGTTTGTTATTGAGATAAACATGTCCACAAATGATACTAACTGATGGGTATTGGATACCGGTTGTGGCTCACACATTTGTACTAATGTGCAGGGCCTCAAGCATAGCAGGGGCATTTAGGCCGGGTGAAGTTGCCCTACACGTTGGGAATGGAGCAAGAGTTGCTGCTGAATGTGTTGGCATTTATGTTTTAGATTTACCCTCTGGTTATAGACTTGAACTGAATAATTGTTATTTTGTTCCTTCTATTACTCGCAACATTATTTCTATTCATATGTTAGACATTGAAGGGTTTTCCTTCCATTTTGCAAATAATAATTGTTATTTTTCGCTTAATGGTGATATGTATGGGAATGCTCCTTTATCGAATGGTTTATACTTGTTGCATTGTGGACATAATATTCTTAATATACAAAACAAACGACTCAAACTTAGTAATCATGAAAACCCAACTTACTTGTGGCATTGCAGACTTGGTCATGTAAATGAGAATAGGATAGCAAGGTTAAGAAAGTTAGACTACTTAACCCCATTCGACTTTGAGTCTTATGGTAATTGTGAATCCTGTCTCAAGGGCAAGATGACCAACAAACCCTTTTCTGGGAAAGGAGTTCGTGCCAAAGAAGTTCTAGAGTTGATCCACAGTGATGTCTGTGGACCATTGCCCACTCTAGCTAGGGGTCAGTTCGGATACTTCATCACTTTTACTGATGATTTTTCAAGATACGGGTATGTGTATCTTATGAGACACAAATCTGAATCTTTTGAGAAATTCAAAGAGTTTAAGGCTGAAGTAGAGAAGCAACTTTGTAAGAGTATCAAGACTTTTCGATCAGATCGAGGAGGTGAATACCTTAGCCATGAATTCACTGATTACTTGAAGTTACAAGGAATCCAGTCACAATGGGCTCCTCCCGGAACACCTCAAATGAACGGTGTGTCCGAAAGGAGAAACCGAACCCTGTTAGATATGGTGAGGTTCATGATGAGTTTTTCCTCTCTTCTGACATTCTTATGGGGATACGCTTTACAAACCTCAATCTACATTCTGAATAGGATTCCATCCAAATCAGTTGAGCATACACCATATGAATTATGGTGTGGCAAGAAGCCAACTTTTTTGCATATCAAAACATGGGGTTGTCCCGTGATTGTGAAAAAGATGCTCACTGATAAGTTGGAATCCAAAGGTGAAAAGGGTTATTTTGTGGGATATCCTAAGAATATTATTTCTATCTACCGGAGAAACAGTTAATGATTGTTTCTAGGCAGGCCAGGTTCCTTGAAGAAGACTACGTCTTCAAGGAACAAGGCCGTAAGATGATAGAACTTGAAGAAATTCAAGAACCACAAATTAACAAAGAGACTGATATCTTGTCAAAGCAACATGACCAAGAATCAGTGGGAGCATTCAGTAGCTCGCATGGTGGAAGTTTATCACATAGTGATCCTCTTTCAGCCAGTGGGAGCGTAATTGGAGTTGAAATGCCTGAGCAACGAACTCCAAGTAGGCTGAATGAGAATAGCATTGTTCAAACTCCCGCTCAAGAGGCATCCGGAAGTGCTCAAGGAGCGTCCGGAAGCATCAATCTTGAGGCCTCCCCGGTCAACGATGAAGTCGCTGTACCACAAAATTTTCACGATCAGAATGTGCAGCATGAACAACCACAACTCCGTAAGTCTACTAGAGTTTGTAATCCGATCACCAGATATTATGGTTTCCTCGTGGAGGAACAAGATGACGTGGAGATCCCGGATAAGGACGAACCTAAAACTTACACTGAGGCAACATTAGATGTTGACTCAAAGAAGTGGCATGAAGCCATGAAATTCGAGATGGACTCGATGTACATCAATCAAGTTTGGGACTTGGTTGAATTACCAAAAGGGGTCAAACCCATAGGTTGGAAGTGGGTCTACAAGGGTAAGACCGATGCAAATGGCAAGGTACAAACCTACAAGGCTAGATTGGTGGCGAAAGGTTACAGTCAATGCGAAGGCATTGACTATGACGAGACTTTCTCACCAGTTGCTAAGATCAAGTCCATTCGAATTTTACTTGTGGTAGCAGCACACCTCGATTACGAGATTTGGCAGATGGATGTCAAAATAGCTTTCCTCAATAGAAACATTGATAAGGAAGTGTTCATGACTCAACCGGAAGGTTTTATCTCAAAGCCAAAATCTAATCTTGTGTGCAAGCTCAGACGATCCATCTATGGGTTGAAGCAAGCTTCTAGGAGTTGGAATATCCGATTTGATGAGGCTGTTAAATCATTTGACTTCATCAGAAACTCGGAAGATCTGTGTTTCTATCGGAAGTGCCATGGGAAGAATATTGTCTTCATAGTTGCCAGTAGTCCAATAAAGTTATATTGTGACAACACTAGTGCGGTTGCGCAAGCTAAGGAATCGAGATCCAATAACATAAACAAGCATGTGTCGAGGCGTTATCACTTGACTAGAGAGATAATCGCTAGAGGAGAGATGGAGTTAGAACGTGTTCCCACATAAGATAATTTGGTTGATCCTTTCACCAAGGCTTTGAGTGTTCATGTACACACTAGACATTTTAATGGTCTAGGCGTTAGGCATGTAGGTGATTGGCTCTAGTTCAAGTGGGAGATTGTTAGTGTTAGTGTCCTAGAGACAATCCTTTGTATAGACATAATACTAAGATAATATTCAGTGTTGGTTTAATATTATTGTTTATTTAATATTAAATGTATGGCATTACACTTATTAGAATATTATGTTTGATTGTTTGCATTTGTTCTTATCTGTGTTCCCTTGAATCAGTGTTGTCATTGAGTACGTGAGAACTCAGATGACATAAGCATGATTCTCAAACAGCCCCTATCAAGGATCATCGAGAATGGGATATCGATGATGCAATGGAGATTGGTGTGCGATCTGCATCATACTCTTAGAGAGTGTAGTAAGATCTCACTTACTACGAAATACTAGGTGTCTCATGATGGATGCAAAAATACCTTAGAGGGTATTGGTATACCCATCCGAACAACCATTTGATGTAGTTCCACTATATGTGTCTACGGGTGTCTCGGTTAGTGGGAGCGATGTGATACTCCTTTGACTTGAGGTCAATACGCACGACATGTGTGGAGTGATGAACTTTGACCATGACCGTGAATGAAAGGAGAAAATCTCAATAGCCCATGTTACAGTTACAGGTAGTTGCACGTTTCTCGCAACGTACCTCATATATTGAGAATGTCTGATTTATTGTCTAGGGTTCAATTAAGACCATTAGTTTGACTAATCGCTCGATATATGAGGGTCTATGGGTCACACAACAAGTAATTCCCGTATACGGATTAGAGTTGGTTGATTAAGTATTAAATTGGATTTTAATATTTAATTTATGGAAAATTAATAATATATTAATTTGGAATTAATTATTATTATTATTTAATTAAATTAGATTTAATTAAATATGAATCCCAAAATAATATTATGGAATATTATTGTAGAAAAATATATGTAGGGAAAAACATATCTTTGAGATATGGTTTTTCAAGATTAGGAATTATCTTCCTAATAAAGATTTGCTTAAAATATAAGTTAATATCTCCCTATATATATGAGGTCCCGGGACTCATTATTTACTACAACTAGAAAATCTAGTTTCTCCATAAAATCTAGGATAGGAGTTTTCCTAGCAAATTCCGTCTCAGATTCAACACTGGCAGATTTGTGCAATTCTGTCTATGGGTATTACGTGGATACCATAGTTGAGAAATCTGTCTTTGATCTGCTGTAAGGTTTCTCTTTATATTTATTTGTACTCAATTATGCAATTGTATGTTTGTTGCTAGTGAACTATTTATTTTCACTGCGCATGTATTACGTGTTTACGTGCTTCTATATTCCAACAATCATCAGTAGTGGTCATCAGGCAGAAGCCTTCGACAGATGAGTAACCTGAATCATCCGAAGGCAGATAAGAGTCATCGTTATCTGATGTATCATCAACCATGGCTTTTCTATCGTGGTATCGTTGCTCTCTTCTGTTACGCTTCTCTTCTCTCTCCTTTGGAGTCAAGTCAAGACAATCAGCACTGTAGTGACCTAGTTTATGACAGTTGAAGCACGCTCCAGGTTCTCCAGAATTTCGTCAGCCAGGTGAGTCATTTCTTCTATAGGATCTGTCAGGTGACTTCCCAGTTTGCATGTAATCAGAATTCCTTCTATCTGATCTGTTGTCTTTTCTATCATCAGTATGATCATCTCTCTTTTCTTCTCTGCGGTCATCTCTATGATCATCTCTTCTGTCATCAGAACAATTCATTTCTTGTGATCTGTCAGTAGATCTCCTATCTCTTCCTCTGTTGTTCTGATAGTCTCAGATAGAATTTTCGATACTTTCCCATTTGAACATTCGACCTTTCCAGCTTTCTGGTCAGCAAAGCAATTTCTTCAGTCTGACTCACAATCCTTCCAACTGGTTCAGGCATTCTTGCACTGCTACTGATTGCCTGAAATGCAACATCTTTTGACGAATTTGATGTAGCTTCAGCAGGAACTTCTTCTGATCCAGGATTCCTCTCCATCAGATCATATTCGTGAGCTTTCAGACTGGGGAACAGGTTGCTTGGCTTCAGATTCGCAATATCATGATAATCCTTGATCACTGTTACCTTCATGTCCCATTTCTTTGGCAGGGACCTCAGAATCTTATAATTAATATCCTTATCTGACATTACTCGGCCTAGATAACGAGTTTGTTGACTCCCATCGTGATTCTTCCATCGAACTGATTGATGGTCTCATTTGGTAACATTCTTAGTTTTTCGAAGTTAACCATCTCATCTTGCAGTCTGCATTCCTTGATCAGATCATCCCTTGACATATTTCAGCCAACGTATCCCATACTTCTTTAGCAGTCTGCAGGTACTTAACTTTCTCCTTTGTTGTCTTGTCCATCATCTTCATGATGAGATGTTTGGTTAATGTATCCAGATTGGATAGTTTTCTTTCTTCAACATCCATAAGCGAAGGACTCTTTCTGACACGTGCATCAACAACATGATCTGGATCTCTATTGTCATCATTTAGATTTGTATGATATATTATAATCGGTCCTCGTTCAAGAACTTCCATCATTCTGTTACTGATCGAACCCAGGTGGTTCCCCATAAAGATCTTCCAGTCAGCATACTCATCGACGTTGAACTTAGGCAAATCATAATACATACCCGAAGTGTTATCCATGTTGAATGTGAGTTTTGAAAACAGATGAGTTTTAAAATAGATTTTTCAAGATCTGTTCAAGTGACCATAATGGTTCTTCCTCCAGAACCAATGATACTCAAAGTCAGTGGTCCGTAGAACCACTGCTCTGATACCACTTGTAGGTCCCGAACGGGTTTTAGTGAGGCAGAAGTCTAGAAGGGAGGGGTGAATAGACTTCTGAAAATTTTTCATGGGAACAGGTGTGATAAGAAAGTTGCCTGATCAGAGTGCGTGTGAATCAGTTTGGACTGATATCCAACTTACTGATCGCTTGAGAGCAGATCAGTTCGGTGTGTTGGGGAATTATTTGCACGGATCTATTCGGGATGAATATTTAAATACAAATTTAATTCTAACAATTATTACTAGCATGAATTAAACCTATATTAATTCAAATAATAATTCAAAAACAAATCATGCATATAAACAGTTCACGTAAATCCTACGCATGCAGAATTACTACGAGTTAACGTGAACGTACCTCTTGGAATGACAATGGTCTCGTTGATTAGACACACCAGAAAAACCTTCACAAGTATTCCCTTAATCCTTGCTCGACAATCCGGTGGTAGGATGCTCGCGAACAATTAACAAAAGGAAAATAAACTTTGTTGCACCACCTTTGTGGATTTACTAATTTTTCCAGCACATGGAATTGTACTTGGGAATGAAAGAATCATCCCCTATTTATAGATGGGGTGGTGGACGATTTTTAGGGAAGAAAACAATGTGGAAAAATCTTTTCTTGATCTCCAAGAAATATTGAATATATCTCCTATATTCTTTTTCCCATAATTAAAATATTCCACAAAAATCCCACCTCATCATGTTATGGAGATTTTCGAAAATTTAGGGACAAGATTCCAAGATTTGGATCTTCTTGAATTTATGAGATATTCTTGTACTTCAAGAAATACATATCTTCCATAATATATTTTCAAGAAAATCAAGAAAATCTTTCTTTCCCTTAATTATCAAAAATTTCAAAAATATCAAATATGAATAACCAAGTGGGAGATTTCTTGAATTTAATGAGATAATCTTGTATTCCAAGAATACATATCTTCATTCCATAACAAAATTCAAAGAAAATCTTTCTCCCCTTTTTATCCATAATTTTCGAAAAACAAGGAAAAATAGGCAACAAGATTTATTTTATTTTTAAACACATTTTTCAGTTATTGGACTTTATGTTGGGCTACTTAGGGGGCCTTTAGGAGAATTAAGATTGGACCTTCCAATGGATCTTGAATTATCAATATTGAGCCACAATATTATTCAAGCCCATAAATATTAATTAATCCCACTACATAATTAATATTGCACTATCCATCTTAACCCATATTACAGTCAATATGGCTCCCGGTTATTATTTCCAGTGTGTAAAATTATCTAGCCCATTAATTAATTCAAGCCACTTAAATAGCTTTCCATTAATTTATATCTTTTGTCCTTGGTTAAGGAACAGTTCAACATTATTATCCATACTTGAAACTAGTTCCACTTGCAAGATTTGGTATGATAAAGCTTATGAACCTCCCAAGGGGGCAAATCGAACAAGCGTACTTGCACACGATTCTCAATATAAAATCTTAGCAATCGCATGTGACCAATAATATTGCCCAAGATATAAAGTATTGAATCTCGTTGATTCTCTACCCGTGATAAGTCAAAGCAATAGTTACCAACCACACGTGATCCTATTTAAGGAACGAAGATTAAGAAATAACGAACCACTGAGGTCTAATTCTTCCTTGTTCAGTTCTGAAGAATTTGTCCTCCTGTAGGTCCTATTCAGTGCATCAGTCATGCACTAGTGTAATCTCTTGGTCAAGACAAGCCAATCTGAGCCTTACACTTCAACCTTTCACGATGGATTGTTCATTTCCATCTAGGTCGTGAATGGTGTACATTTGGTTACAATGGACTGTTAATTTAATCTTCTGTGATCTGGTATCACTAAATTAACTACAATGTAACACGTACTATTTATTGAACAGTTATGCAGTAAATATATGTAACATTCGATGATATTTAAAGCATCAGTGATAAACAATTTATTTCAGTAAATAAGTCCGAAATTTAGTTTTGATTATACAAAGTAAAAGCATATTTTCCAATATAATCCCAACAATCTCCCACTTATACTCAAAGTCTGCTTTTAAGTATACTACAGCATGTCTCGTGTAGTTCTAATACGTGACATCTAATGTCACCTACACGAACCTAATAATTTCTCCCACTTATACTCAAAGCAGATTGGCAACGGTCTTGACACCCATTCCTTCCACATGTCTCTCGAATGTATTCTGAAACAGACCCTTTGTGAATGGGTCTGCTAGGTTGTCTTCTGACGCTATCTTTGCCACCTCTATATCTCCTCTCTTAATGATTTCTCGTATAAGATGGTATTTCCTTTCAATGTGTTTGCTGGCCTTGTGGGCTCTTGGTTCTCTTGAATTTGCAACTGCTCCGGCATTGTCACAATAAACAGTGATTGTGTTGGGCAAATTCGGAACTACGTCCAAGTCCACTAGGAAGTTCTTGAGACAAACCGTTTCTTTCGCTGCCTCGCAAGCAGCTACATATTCGACTTCCATGGTAGAATCTGCGATGCATTTCTGCTTAACGCTTCTCCATGTCATGGCTCCTCCCCCCATGCAAAACACACTACCGGAGGTAGATTTTCTAGAATCTAAGTCTGATTGGAAATCCGAGTCCGTGTAGCCGATGGGGATTAGACTATCTGACTGATAAATTAACATTCTATCTCGAGTTCTTTTCAGATATCCAGTCTCGTACACAACATTGCATACATAAGGCTTCCGATAGCCGAAGCATATGGAATGCCTTTCATGTCATCTATCTCCTTTCTTGTCTTAGGGCACATTTTCTTGGATAGATGGATTCCATGTCTGAAAGGTACGAAGCCTTTCTTGGAATCCTGCATGCTGAATCGTTTCAAGACAGTGTCTATGTATGAAGCTTGCGACAAGCCTATCATCATTTTCTTGCGATCTCGAGTGATCTTGATCCCAAGGATGTGGGCGGCTTCCCCTAAGTCCTTCATATCAAACTGTTTTGAAAGCCATGCCCTTACGTCTGATAACACCTTTACATCATTCCCGATTATCAAAATGTCATCTACGTATAGTACTAAGAATATCAATGCAGTTCCGACACACTTTTTGTACACACAACTTTCGAACTCGTTTTGATTAAACCCATAAGACTTTATAACATGATCAAAACACTGGTTCCAAGCTCTGGATGCCTGTTTGAGTCCGTAAATGGACTTCATGAGCTTACAAACTAGGTGTTCTTGGCCTTTTTCAATGAAGCCTTGGGGTTGTTGCATGTAGATCTCTTCATCAAGACTTCCGTTAAGGAAAGCTGTCTTGACATCCATTTGCCAGATTTCAAAGTCGAGATGCGCAGCAATCGATAAGAGAATTTGGATGGACTTGAGCATGGCTACGGGCGAAAAAAGTTTCCTCATAGTCGATCCCTTCTTTCTGAGTATAACCTTTCGCCACAAGCCTTGCCTTGAAGGTTTCCACCTTCCCGTCCGGTCCTCTTTTTCTCTTGTACACCCACTTGCAACCAATGGGTTTGACCCCATTAAGTTATTCGACTAGCTCCCACACTCTGTTATGATCCATAGAACCCATTTTGGCTTTCATTGCTGTTTGCCAAGAAACTGCATCCTTGTCTTGGATTGCCTCATCATATGTCCATGGGTCTGATTCATCTTATCCGGGAATCAAGTCTGAGGACTCTCCTATCCCCATGAATCTCTCGGGCTGTCTCACAACCCTCCCACTATGACGAGGTTCCGGTTGTGCAAGTGTGTCGTTTGGTATGTCATCTTGTACAGTTGGCACTGAGGTTAGCCCTCTTAGCTCATTTAAGGTAATCTCACTTCTGGGTCTTCTTTAGTTCATATAGTCTTCTTCCAAAAATCTAAAGTGGGTGCTTATTACCACATTTTGATCTTCGGGACCATAGAACATACACCCTTTTGTTCCCTCGGGGTATCCCACAAACAACCTTAATTCTGATAGAGGGTCTAATTTTCCGGCTTCCTTGTCCAACACGTAGGCCGGACACCCCCAAATCTTCATGTGTCTCAAAACCGGGCTTCATTGGGTCCATAATTCTTTGGGAGTTTTGGGAACCGATTTGGATGGCACCAAGTTGAGAATGTAATTTGTTGTTTTCAAGGCATGACCCTTTTAAGCGACTTGGGAAGATCCGCATAACTCATCATAGATCTAACCATTTCCAAAAGAGTTCTGTTTCTTTGCTCTGCAACCCCGTTTTGTTGAGGGGTTCCAGGTGCAGTTAGCTGGGATGCAATCCCTCTATCAGACAAGTTGTTCAAAAACTCATCGCTGAGGTATTCGCTCCACGATCAGATCGTAGAGACTTGATACGTTTTTCCCTATGATTCTCTGCTTGAGCCTTAAATTCTTTGAATTTCTCAAAGGTCTCAGATTTATGCTTCATAAGGAAAATATATCCTTACCTTGAGTAGTCATCAATAAAAGTGACAAAATACTCATAACCTCTACATCTGTGTGAACGATTTCTAACACTTCTTTGGCTCTATTCCCCTTGGCTCTGAATGCCCTCTTGGTCATTTTACCCTCCAAACATGATTCGCAGGTTGGAATTGGTTCAACTTGAAGAAACTCCAGTGAACCGTCTTTCACCAACCTTTGGATCCTCTTTGGATTAATATGTCCCAATCTTAGATGCCATAGAAGTGTTTCGTTCACGTCTGCTGAACGTTTTCTTTTCTTGGAAACAGTTGATGTGTTATAGGATGCATTTCGTGAGTGGTGTGCACAGTTAATTGTATAGAGATTATTCGACAACGTTCCATGACAGATAAATTTATCAAAAAGAGAAATGGTAATAACTTTATTAAAAGTAACCGAATATCCATCAAGATAAAGTTTAGAAACTGAAATTAAATTCTTTCTAAAATTCAGAACGTAAAGAACATCTCTTAAAATTAAAACTCTGTCTTCAAAAGACAGGTGCACTTCTCCCACTGTTTTAATTTTGCCACTTTTCGTAGCATTGCCCCGGTGTGATGAGGATCTCACTCTTACTAAGTTGTTCGGGTCCGCTTTGAACACCGTAAAGTGAAACAAACATGATCGATGGATCCGTATCCACTACCCATAAATGGGAGGCATCGCCGCTAAGCAAGTTTCAACAACTAGTGCGTGAGAATTACCTTTCTTTCCATTCCTTTTGGGTTTTGGAACAGTGACCTCCAATGTCCTTTTTTCACCGCAGCTTGAAGCACTTCCCCTAGGTGGCTTGCTTGCTCCTCCTCCACCCTTCTTCACCTTTTCTTTGTCATTGGCAACACTTGAGTTCACTTGCTTGTGGCTTTTGTCCTTTTTCTTGTTCTTACCACCCCTTGGCCTAGAAGAAGAAGAGGGTCCATTTGCCACCAAGGCCTGGCTCTTTTGCCCCAATATCGCCTCCGCCGAGACTAAAGCTTGCAATAGATCAGGCATCGAGAACTTCTGATTATTCACCTGGTAGTTCAAACTGGTATTCAAAACTTTTCGGCAGAGAGTGGAGCACGAAATCGATTTGGGTCTCGATGTCGTATTCAGCGCCAAGTACCTCAAGTTTGTTAAGGTGAGCAATCATCCGGATAACGTGCTTTTCCTTACAGGCGTTCCTCCACCATTTTCATAGAGAGCAAGTCCCTCATGGTGATCTGACGAGCCACACGGTTCTGATGTTGAAACATCGCTTTAAGACTAGTCATGATGTCTGCAGCGGTCTCAACGTTTTGGTGTTGGTGTTGCAACACATCTGACATAGAAGCCAAGATGGTACACTTTGCCATTTCGTTGAAACGCTCCCCAAAAAAGATACTCTTTCTTTAACCGTTTTAGTTGACTCATCTTTTGTCTTTTTCGGTTTTTTAGGTGTAGTGAGAACCCGGTTATGGCTTTGTGCAAATGAGGACAATAGTAAGTTTATGATTCAATCAACGAAGTTTTCACCAGTAAGCAAATTGTCTTTAAGTATATTGAACAGTGGATTAAAAGGTTGCGACATGATGAACTGAAATAAATAATAATATGCATAAGCACAAATATATCACAAAATTCGATCACATGTTTCATATTAAAATCTCAAAAAAATATGAACATGCATCACGATAACATCTCAAAATAGTTTAAATAAGCCCGTGGGGTGGGTCATTATTTAAACACATTCAAGCAGGTTATAAACAAGAACAATTACAAACCTTTAATATCCAGATTAATAGTTGGCTCCCACTTGACCAATATAAAATTGACAGGGACTTCGGGGAAGTATATGCATATCAATTTTATACCTAAGTAATAACCATGATTAAATACATAATTATTATTTCGCTTTGAACGAGCCTCGTGGGGAGGGTCATCGTCGCCACTAGTAATAATCCACAATCATCCATTTTGAATTTATTCATGTGAAAGTTATCTTTTGACCGTCCCGTGGGGGGAATTTCTCCAAAAGAATTCACAAATAAATAAATTATGGAGGTCAAAATTAATTCAATTTTATTGTCCGGAATAAAATTGTCAATTAATTATTTAAACATACTTAGTAATTTTTGAAGGTGAGATTTTTCATTGGGCAATTCCCATGCAAACACATTTAAATAAATTAAATAAAGCACAAGACATCACAACAATAAATCAAGCAAAGCGGAAAAATAAACATATTGGGCACAAATTATCCAATTGTCATGGTTTGATTTTTCTTGGCTTGATTTTGAAGAAACGCAAATCTTGAATTTCTCCCCACTCGATCGTCTCGAAAGGAACTCCGTCTCGAAATGCCACGCCTAAGTAGCTTCGGGATGCACGCCCAAGATCTGGCGCCATTGGCCAAAGTCGCCCTCGGCGACCTCAAAGACGCTTAGGCGCACCGCCCGCCCGTGCCTCGGCGGCAGCTTCGGCGCAGTAACGTCATATCCGAAGCATCTACATGCTGCTTCGCCGACCCTCGCCTCGCCAGCGGAACTTCGGGCGCCAAGATGTCCTCCCTGGCTTTCGCTTTTGCTTTGCCTGTCGGCCTCGGCCAAGACATGGTCCCTGCGCCCGTCACGGCGCCGCGTGGCGTCGCTGTCAGCGCCGCCCAGCGTCAAGCTGATCCCGCCCGACACCTAGCATCGTGCCCATCCGCATGGCGACGTCTGCGTCGTGCGCGTGCCTCCCTTGGCACGTTTCGCGCGATGCACGTCATCCGCGTACGGTTCTAGATCTATCCTTTAACTCTTTGTCTCCGCCTCCGTTTCCGATCCGGTTATAATTTATTTACCAAAATTAAATAAACCTAGATCTAGACTAGTCTATTACATTGATCAAATCAAATAAATCTTAATCTACTCGTGGATTTTCTCACGAGGCAAAACGAATTCGAGTTTAAGATAATTAAAAACCACAATTTATATGCATGCATAAATAAACACATTAAATTGCATGACAATTGGATACCTGGAAAAAATATCTAGCAATTCTACTATCCAATTTCAAATTTAATGAAAACGAATTAAATTATAATTTAAAATTCAGAGCCCGAAACCGAGGCTCTGATACCAGTTGTTGGGGAATTATTTGCACGGATCTATTTGGGATGAATATTTAAATACAAATTTAATTCTAACAATTATTACTAGCATGAATTAATCCTATATTAATTCAAATAATAATTCAACAACAAATCATGCATATAAACAGTTCACGTAAATCCTACGCATGCGGAATTACTACGAGTTAACGTGAACGTACCTCTTGGAATAGCAATGGTCTCGTTGATTAGACACACCAGAAAAACCTTCCCAAGTATTCCCTTAATCCTTGCTCGACAATCCGGTGGTAGGATGCTCGCGAACAATTAACAAAAGGAAAATAAACTTTGTTGCACCACCTTTGTGGATTTACTAATTTTTCCAGCACATGGAATTGTACTTGGGAATGAAAGAATCATCCCCTATTTATAGATGGGGTGGTGGACAATTTTTAGGGAAGAAAACAATGTGGGAAAATCTTTTTTTGATCTCCAAGAAATCTTGAATATATCTCCTATATTATTTTTTTCCCATAATTAAAATATTCAAAAAATCCCACCTCATCATGTTATGGAGATTTTCGAAAATTTAGGGACAAGATTCCAAGATTTGGATCTTCTTGAATTTATGAGATATACTTGTACTTCAAGAAATACATATCTTCCATAATATCTTTTCAAGAAAATCAAGAAAATCTTTCTTTCCCTTAATTATCAAAAATTTCAAAAATATCCAATATGAATAACCAAGTGGGAGATTTCTTGAATTTAATGAGATAATCTTGTATTCCAAGAATACATATCTTCATTCCATATTTTCTCCCCTTTTTATCCATAATTTTTGAAAAACAAGGAAAAATAGGCAACAAGATTTATTTTATTTTTAAACACCTTTTTCAGTTATTGGACTTTATGTTGGGCTACTTAGGGGGCCTTTAGGAGAATTAAGATTGGATCTTCCAATGGATCTTGAATTATCAATATTGAGCCACAATATTATTCAAGCCCATAAATATTAATTAATCCCACTACATAATTAATATTGCACTATCCATCTTAACCCATATTACAGTCAATATGGCTCCCGGTTATTATTTCCCGTGTGTAAGGTTATCTTGCCCATTAATTAATTCAAGCCACTGAAATAGCTTTCCATTAATTAATATCTTTTATTTTTGGTTAAGGAACGGTTCAACATTATTATCCTTACCGGAAACTAGTTCCACTTGCAAGATTTGGTATGATAAAGCTTATGAACCTCCCAAGGGGGCAAATCGAACAAGCGTACTTGCACACGATTCTCCGTATTAAATCTTAGCAATCGCATGTGACCAATAATATTGCCCAAGATATAAAGTATTGAATCTCGTTTATTCTCTACCCGTGATAAGTCAAAGCAATAGTTACCAACCACACGTGATCCTATTTAAGGAACGAAGATTAAGAAATAACGAACCACTGAGGTCTAATTCTTCCTTGTTCAGTTCTGAAGAATTTGTCCTCCTGTAGGTCCTATTCAGTGCATCAGTCATGCACTAGTGTAATCTCTTGGTCAAGACAAGCCAATCTGAGCATTACACTTCAACCTTTCACGATGGATTGTTCATTTCCATCTAGGTCGTGAATGGTGTACTTTTGGTTACAAGGGACTGTTAATTTAATCTTCTGTGATCTGGTATCACTAAATTAACTACAATGTAACACGTACTATTTATTGAACAGTTATGCAGTAAATATATGTAACATTCGATGATATTTAAAGCATTAGTGATAAACAATTTATTTCAGTAAATAAGTCCGAAATTCAGTTTTGATTATACAAAGTAAAAGCATACTTTCCAGTATAATCCCAACACGGTGTCTATCAACTTAACTGATGTGTGAAACATAAGTTTAACCCGTGTGAAAAATCAGTTTACTAAATCAGGTTCTAAGTTATCTGTATCAGATCAGATGACAAAGTGCCAAATTGATCAGATCAGTTGCTTGGTGCAAATCTGATTCAAACTTAGAATATGCATGTAATAATAAAACAGGTAGTGTGCAAGATGTGTAAAGCAGGTTAATGCACACAAGATTTTATAGTGGTTCAGACAACTTGTCCTACATTCACTCTTCCATATCAGCAGGGGCACCAACTAACCAACTGGACTTAGATTAATGTGTTAGTCCAACACACTACAATAGATATTTCAAGAGTTCTCACTCAACCAATCCCAGAAGTCAGAACTAGAAACCCTAGTTTGAAATCTTGCTAAACAAACTTAACCTAACACTTGGTTGGGGTATAAGATTTGTTGTGTCCAACTGAAAATCTATCCTAGTATATGGGTAGCCTAAAGCTAAAGGATAATATTTCTGTGCTAAGAGCTATGGTATAACACTTAGAAAATATTCTTCAATTTGTGTGTTCTTGCGGAAATTGCAGATAGCTTGAGCTTGATTATAATTTCCGTAACCTTACTATGAAGGTTTGATCCCATATATATAGGCACAAAATCGAATTAGCCATTGGAGAGAACATTGAATTTCGGTCTATTTTAGGTAGGTTTGCTGGCTTCATTCGACGTGCGCAGAGGTGGCATGGCCGAAAGCATGTAAGCTTGTCCTTTCTAGCCGTTTGACTTTGAAGCACTTCGTCCTGCAATGTCAGCTCTGTGCATACGTGTCTTGCTCTCATTGGTTATCAAGTGCATTTATTCAGTGTTTGATTTACCAACTTAGGTTGATACTCTTCTTTCCTGATGAACTCGTATGACTTGGTGAACCTTCGGTTATCACCTAATTGAGCTGACCTGATCAGTCTACCTGATTAAGTCATGTGATGCAGGTTGTCTTAGCACAACTTCTAGACTCTTCTTTATTCTTCTGATGTAGGTCTTCTAGTCTTGTTACCTAGTGGTCATCATTTCTTCAGGTCTTCTGAGTCTTCAGCATGTCACCTGATCTTCTGATCTTCACCTGATTGTCTGACTAGCCGTGTAGGTCTCGAACGGGTTTTGTGAGGGTAGAAGTCTAGAGGGGAGGGGTGAATAGACCTCTAAAACTTTTTGTGAGATCAGGTGCGGATATGCAAGTATGCCCGATCGAGTCAGTGAAAAAGATCTGATCGATATCCAACTTCATCGATTGCTTGGAAACAGATCAGTTTGGCGTCTATCAGTTCAACTGTTGGTGCGGAAGATAAGTTAACCCATGTGAAAAAACAGTTACCTCAAACCAAATTCTGAGTAATTTGTTTTAGATCAGATGACAAAGGGGTCAAGCTGATCAAATCAGTTGCATGGTGCAAATCTGATCCAGACTCAGAACATGCATGGAATATAAATCATGTAGTGTGCTAAGTGTGTAAAGCAGATAAATTACACAAGATTTATAGTGGTTCGGACAACTTGTCCTACGTCCACTCTTCCCTATCAGCAGGGGTACTCACTTAACCAATTTGGACTTAGATTAATGTGTTAATCCAACACAATACAACAGATGTTTCAAGAGTTCTCACTCAACAATCCTAGAAATCAGAAACTAGAAACCCTAGTCTGAAATCTTGCTAAACAAACTTAACCTAACTTTGTGCGTTTGGGTATAAGATTTGTAAGTTCCAACTGGAATTTTATCCTAGTATTTGAGTATCCTAGAGGATAAGAATTCTATTTTAAGAACTTTATCGGATGAACACTTAGATTAAATGTTAAGTTGTGTTCTTCGTGCGAAAATCTTGCTTGAGCTTGTATAATTTCCGTAACCTTACTATGAAGGTTGATCCCATATTTATAGGCACAAAATCGAACTAGCCGTTGGAGAGCAGATCGAATTTTGGTCTATTTAAGGTAGGGTTGTAGGCTTGATTTGACGTGCTCAGAGGCGGCAAGGCCGAAAGCATGCAAGCTTGTCCTTTGTAGCCATTAGACTCTGAAGCGCTAGTCCCGCAAGTGTCAGTTCTGTACGTGTGTGTCTTCTTCTCATTGGTTCACAAGTACACAAATTCGGCACTTGATTTACTAACAAGATTGACATTCTTCTTGTCTGATTAACTTGGCTCGTACTAGGTAACTTGAAGTAGTCACCTGATGGATCTGACCAGATCAAGTAAGACTGGTCTGTCTACCTGGTTTGAATCTTCTGATGTAGGTTGTGTTAGCACAACTTACAGATTCTTCTTCGTGTTATCTGATGTAGATCTTCTGGTCTTGATTTCTTCTGATCTTGTGATCTTCAGTTCTTCTGATCTTCAGCTTATCTGATCATCTGATCTTCAGCTTATCTGATCATCTGATCTTCATCTTATCTGATCTTCAGCTTATCTGATCTTCAGCTTATCTGATCATCTGATCTTCAGCTTATCTGATCATCTGATCTTCTGATCATCTGATCTTCTGATCATCAAGACTTAGCCTATGCATATTGAGTTCCCCCTTAATATGTGACCTATATGTTACATCAGCTGTCCATACAACTCAGTTGGTCATCATATCTGATATCTAAGTCATCAGTCAGCTAACAGGTTTGACTTGTCCTATTACAATCTATTTTGGAACTTCCATCGAAACTACAAATTTCCCAACAATTTCCCCCTTTTTGATGGAACCAAAACAGTTAATCAGAAAAATAGATAACTAAAATGTAAATAATAGAAATAACACATAGTTCAGAAGACAATTAGAAGTTGTTTTAGGATCAGAAAGATAGAGTATTTCATTAAAGATATAAATGTTTACAAGTACAGAAATACCTATCAACTGGTCCTAAACTAGTCTTCTGATCTGTTGACTTCAATACTTGAATTTCTGGAGCTCTTCTGGAATATCAAACACATTGTACATCCTCTGCATCAGGACAACCAGTCGATCCTTCTCAGTGATCCCTCATTTCTTGGCAAAATCATAATACAGCTTCTTAAAGGCAATAGGATCAAGAGTTTTGTTTGGTCTGAGAGTTGGCAAGAGAATTTCGAATGAGGGAGCCTCAGGAATTAAGTTCATCGTCTTGCCCTCTTTCATTACGATCTCAGAGAATTCTGGATATTTGGTTTTAAGCCAACTTCTGAATTCATCATCAAATTCTCCTTGATCAGCAGCAATGGGAATCTTCTCCAGAATGTACAAATCACATAACCAGTCTCCTCGAATCTTGTTCCATTCTGGTATCAGATCTTCTCGGGCAACCAGGATGTCTTTCACTGATGCAGGTAAGGCCCTTTCTTCCTAGACAATGTCCTCAGCAACAGCAACCTTCTTTCTTTGTCTTCTAACATAACTTATGTGAAGACCTTTAGCTTCAGCCATTTTCTTCTTCTTGATGGCAGCATCGATCACTCTTTGCTTGGCTTTCTGCTCTTCTGACTGTGCTGGGGTTATCTGAGACCTAGATCGTGTCTCAATCTATTTCTGGGTCTGAGTAGGTACCTTGGTCTGCTTGCCCTTAGCTTTTTCCCTCTTCTTAGCTTCTGCCTCAGCAGCTTTCTCTTCCTCCAGCAACTGCTTCGCCAGCTCAAGGCTCTTGGCCTGATCTTCAGATTCGTATCATTTCTGAACATTGGATGATAAGTCTTCTATCTTATCTACTCTGGCAACAACCTCAGATAAGATAGAATTTTTTTCAGAGATGGCCTTCCCTTGAGCTTGAATGTCTTGCTCATGCTTTTCAACTGTCTGATGCATTTTCACCACTTCGGTGTCAGGTATAGCAACAGTTGAGACTATTTCTGGCATGGCAGCAGTTGGTGCAGATGGTGCAGGCAGCAGTTGGTGCAGATGGAGTTGGTACAGATATTCCAGCAGTTGGCAATGTGCCTGCATCAATTAACTGTATCTGTTTTTCTGCCTCCTCTTCCCCCTTTTTGGTTGCATCAAAAAGGTTTGTTAGCCTGAGGTTTAGTGCTCTGAATTGATTCAGCATTTCATCCTTGAGCTCCTCAACTGCTAACGGGGTAATCTACATTGTGGAAAATGAGGGTTCAGGGCCCAACAGTCTGTTCAGACCAGCTTCAAGTGACTTCTTGACCCTGAGAAGTGATCCCTCAAATCTCTTCCACCCAGCATTAAGACAAGTATATGTCCTCTCCAGAGAAGACCAGAAACTTTCCAGCAAGGTTCCCAAATCAGAGATCATTGAAACCTATAGAGATATCTTCTCTGTGACTGGATCAACTTTCTTCATCACAGAGGCAGTAATATTGTCGTGCATGCTCATCAGTTTGGCTACAGTCAGTTTCCTCTCTGCATCAACCAGAGCTTGTTGCTCTTCTCTGAACCTTTTCATCAGGTCAGTTGCCACAGTGTTGAATTGTGTATCAACGGCTGCCTTTACCCCATCTTGAATATTCTTCGAAAGAAGATCTAGGGTATCGGCATCTAAGGCAACAGCCCTGCCAAATGTTGAAGCCTCACCAGATAGGGTCACATCTACATCACCCAACCTGGTTCATCGGCAGCTTGCTCATATTCAGCATCATCATGAGCCCAGTAAGCTTCCTCCTCTACCTCAGCAATTCCAAACTTCTCGTGAATCAACCATATGATGTCATCATCAGAGTCCAATTCAGCTGCACTGCTTACCCCGTCGTTCTCCATACACCTCATCTCCAGATCCAAAAAGTACTCAGATCCGAGAGCTTCCATCAGAATAAAAATTTCTTCAATACCCTTCAGACAGATATCCCTCCAAGAAAACAATCTCTTCAATCGTAAGCTGGAGGCCTGGATGGTTAATCAGATCCGGGCAGATCTTGTTCAGATAAGTCTTGACATGTTGCTTCAGTATGAACAGAGTGGGATCCTCGGTGTCTGACTCTGGGGACTCCAGAATTATCCTAGTGTTGAACGGATTGTGGTTAAGAGAGAAATAAAGGTCATCTTTTGGAACAACTTCTTTAGCAACCTGTTCCTCAACCCTTTCTGGTTCCTTTTCAGTCGGTTCTGGTGGCTGGGGAATGGGAATATGTGGTTCTGGTTGAGCTGGTGCACTGGGTAGGGTAGTTTCAGATTGTGATGGAGTTTGTATTTCTGGTTGAGTTGGAGTTGGCTCAAATTGAGGTTGAATTTGGGGTTCATCCGCAGTTTGGGGTTCAACTGGTGTAGATGGGGTTGGGGTTGGGGTTGGGGTTGGAGATGGTGATTTGGCTGGTGATGGTGAGGGTGATTTGGCTGGTGATGGTGAGGGTGATTTGGATGTAGGTGTAGGTGATCTGTCCCTTCTGAATATCAAACTAAGGGGCACAGAATCTGAGGGTGACTGCTCCCCAGTTGGTTCATCTTCTGCTTCTACTCCTTCTCCTTCTGCTTCACCTTCTCCTTCATTCATCTGCTCTAACTGCTCCTCCTCTGATTCAATGTGAATCAGTTCCTCAACTCTTTCTGCCTCAGCTGGTTCAGGTCCAGCTTCCTCCATTACCTCCTCAGAAGGTTCTCCAGGTGCCTTCTTCAGAAGAATGGTAATCTTCTTTTAGCGCTTTTCTGGCTCATCTGGTTTCTTGGCCAGTGCCTTTCGTTTTAACTTCTTCTTGGGGGCGGCCTGTTCCTGCGTTTCTGACTGGACAGAAGACGCAGTTGCCTTAGCCTCTTTTCCTTTGCCTTCTCCTCTTTGTCTAGGCACATAAGGAGCTGGGTCATCATCGGATTGACTGGTAGGGGTTCATCTTTTCCCATAATGGCCTTGAACTTTGCCAGATAAACTTTCTTTCCATCTTTATTCCACTGGAAATTATCAGGCAATTTATCCGCAAGGATGATAAAACCTTGTGAATAAAAGAACACTTTGAAGTCAGAAAGACTTCATTCCTCTCATTAAGTGCAAATTTCCCATTCTCCTTCATCAATCTTGCCATGAACATCCCTAGCCAGTCAACATCCTTGGCTTTCTTGATAATAGCAGTCATGACACCCTGTTTGTGTGCAGTGACAACATCAAGACTGTAAGTTAAACACATAATCACCTTGGAAACAATCTCGAACAGGAGTCGATATTTCCTTTTGAGGTGAGGGGCACTGATGTTCACAATCTAGTCTTGATTCGCCGGTCTTAACAATTCGGCCTGAAGAAACCCTTTCTCTCCTAGTTCAGTAGTGAACGTTTCCGAAGCAATACTTCCTTGTCGAAGACCAAATATCCTCCGTAAATCGTTATCAATCACTACTATCTTCGTTCCTCCAATGGATGAAACCAGCTTTTCCTCATCATCATCATCTCTCTTAAGATTGTACAGAAATTTCAGAGCTTCATATGTGTACACAATGTCCTGATGACGATAGCAGAACTGCCCAAGTCCGCATGCTCGAAGACATTCCAGAATTTCAAGTGACTCAGGGTCAAAGGTGACTGAGGAAAGGAAAAATTTCTCATCAATGATGTCCTTCTTCATTGATGCGAAATTGCACATCTTCTTGCCTTGTCTAGTGCGTGCAATGAGTTGTGCCATTTCTGTGGAAACCAACGATTTTAGGGATGAACTTGAATAATTTATTCCAATAAGCATAGTAAAAAACACAACCCTAATCCACTAATCATATATCTTAAGCACAGACTCATATTAAGACAAATATGCATTTAGGACAAATCAAGAACAATACATTATCGCAACAATGTCTATTTCCAGAAATTTTAGTAACACAGTTTGTAAGAATAAACAATCATTTTAACAAACAGTGATACCAAAAAGATATTTAAGTAAAACTTATTTATAAATTTACCAGATATCGATTCAAAGATTTTGAAAGAAGAAAGATGAATCGATTGAGGGTTCGAAGTGAATTTGTTCGCAAATTTATCTCTCAAGAATTTGGTAAATTTAGAATTGTAAATTTTTTTGAAAACTGAGTTAGGGTTTTATATAGTGCGAGGGAAAACATTTTGCACAACTTCCCGTAAATACTCAAGTATCCGTGTTTTGAAATCAACGGTTGAGATTAGGCGGTCGTAAAGTATTTTAATCTTGCGATTGAGAAAATTAACTCGCTTGTATTTTGGACGCTAAAAGTGTAATAAATACCATTAAATACATATTTCCCACGTCCGCATTTAATGCTTTGCAGTGTGTGCGTCATAAAGTAAAGCCAACAGTAATAATAACATTTAAATAGATAAGCTCAGACAATATGAATCAGATAAGGCAAAGCAGATAATATAAATCAGAAAACGTATCTGACTGATTGATATCGTAATCAATCAGTTACCACTCGATCTGATCTGACTTCTCTGATTTTTATTTGTCGATCTCACTATGTAGCTTAAACCTTAGCAAATTTTCCCAACAATGTTTTATCCCTCAAATTAGGTTCCTTCTGATCTAAAAACCCTTAGTCAGTTGAAGTTCTCCCTTCAACTGATATTCCTTACTGATCAGTAACCAACTAATCTTATCTGATCAGTTGAAGTTCCCATCATCAACTGACCTTCTTACCTGGTCAGGTACGTAACCAACTGGTATTGGAGATTAAGCCACCGAAGTATTCTGGTGCATCTTCTCCAAGATCCAGAAGCCCTAGCTCATTGCATAGTTCTCTGAATTTGACTTCAGCCAAAGGCTTCGTTAAAATATCATATTTCTGCTTATCAGTATGATTTTTTTCTATTCTGATGTTCTTCTTTTCCACATGGTCTCTGATAAAGTGATGTCTGATGTCCACATGCTTGCATCTTGTATGCCGAACTGGGTTCTGAGTGATTGCAATAGCACTATTACTGTCACAGAAGATAGGCACATTTGTAGCTATAATGTTATAATCCCTCAGCTGCTGACAAAGCCAGAGCAGTTGGGAGCAATAGCTTCCTGCGGCCATATATTCTGCTTAAGTAGTAGATGTGGCAACAGATGTCTGTTTCTTTGAAAACCAAGAGACCAGTTTACTTCCCAGAAACTGACATGTACCTGAGGTTGATTTTCTGTTTATCCTACAACCTCCATAATCACAGTCAGAGTACCCAGTAAGCTCTAGATTATCATCTGCATGGTACCATAAACTAAGGTTTACAGTTCCCTTCAGATACTTCAGAATCTGCTTAGCTGCTATCAGGTGGATCTGTTTTGGATTTGCCTGAAATCTGGCACATACACCTACTGCGAAGGTTATATCTGGTCTACTGGCAGTAAGGTATAATAAGGATCCAATCAAAGCCCTATACTCCTTCTGATTAGTTTTCTGACCACTCTCATCTGGATCCATCTTGAAGGCTGTCATCATTGGAATCTTTGCAGCTTTGCAATTCTGGATTCCATACTTAGCCAGAATATTTCTTGTATACTTGGCCTGATAGATAAAGATCCCAGTATGAGCTTGCTTAACTTGAAGACCTAGAAAGTAGTTCATCTGACCCATCATGGACATCTCGAATTTCCCTTGCATTAGTTTACTAAACTTATCACATAAGTTCTTGTTGGGAGATCCGAAGATAATATTGTCCACATAGATCTGAACCATCAGAATATCTTCACTATCTTCTATTCTGAACAAGGTCATATCAATCAGTCCCTTAGTGAAACCATTTTCTTCCAAGAACTGGTACAGTGTATCATGCCAAGCTCTAGGAGCCTGTTTCAGGCCATAAAGACCCTTCTTTAAATGGTATACCTGATTATTCAATTCAAAGCCAGGAGGTTGTTCAACATACACCTCTTCAACCAGTATTCTGTTTAAAAATGCACTCTTTACATCCATCTGATACACAGTGAATCCCAATTGAGCAGCATAAGCCAGAAACAGCCGAATGGCTTCTAAGCGAGCAACAGGTGTGTTGGTCCCGGTGTAAATGAGTCTTACACATGTATGGGGGGGGAATACACGTGTTCAGTGATTTTAAAACTTTTTTTTCATCGAGGTCAGGATGGGTGTTTTTGTCTTGATGATTTGGTCCGAGAAGCACAAATCATACGAGTCAAAGTCTACCTGAGACAGTGATCCTGAGTTGCTTTCAGAAACCTCAGATAATCCCAACTGAGCCTGAGTTATCAGAGATACTGAGCTTGCTTGAAAAGCTACTCAGATGTGCGGAATGGTTGGCCCTAAGTTTATACTCGTTTTATGCTTTGCTGAAAACCTTCCTTTTAATGGAATAGTGATTAGGGTCGTGATTGGTTAGATGAAACTTGGTGGATTGATTCCAACCTGAATATCGGTGAAAATATGGTTTGATTAAAAATATGCAAATGAGATAATCAATGCGAAGACAGAAAGTAAATAACTGACAAGTTATAGTGGTTGAGAGACTCAAGCTCCTCGTCCACTCTCTCGAACCCCTTAGAGAAATTCACTAATCACTTCCTAAGGTTTTCTGACTACCTCTGTAGTTTACTAACCTTTCTACTTCCTAAGGTTTTCTGACTACCTCTGTAGTTTACTAACCTTTCTATTTTGAGCTTTCTGACTACCTCTGTAGTTTACTTACTCAAAACACACACAAGCTTTCTGACTATCCAAGATAGTTTACTCACTTCTTCTCTAGAGCTTTCTGACTACCTCAATGTAGTTTACTAACTCTTTACAACTCCAACTCACCAACAATCACACTCAAACTACCTTACAAAGGGTTTGGAGTTTCTTGGTTGGTTTCCAGCTAGGATGAGATATCCTTTACAATTAAGAACAATGCAAAGGCTAGGATATCTCTACTAAGCTTTGGATATAACTTATCAAGCTAGGCTTAGTGAATGAGCTCTCTTCGATATAAAGCACTTGGGAAATTATTGGGTTTTCGAGTGCTTCAACTTGCAATAATAAGTTTGAGCTCTTGAGTTGCTTACAAATTTCCCGTAACCTTCAATGTAGATGATCACAAGTATTTATAGGCAGGCACCAAGGTCACTCTTGAAAAACTATCCGTTGGAAGAGATAGCTCCATGAGTTTCCTCTTATGGTGTGTGATGAACGGCTATTTTAGGGTTTGAAACTCCCTAGCATGTTTTAGGCAATCTGCTTTTCATGCAGCCAGTCACCACTTTTTTTGCAGTCTGGAACATAGTACTACTGACAAGCTTCAGTGACCTGTCGCTTTCAGTGTCAGTAAAGTACAGTGATGTCTTCTTCTGATTGGCTCTTGTCTTCAGTTAAAGTAGACAAACACAACGGCTCTTTTTGGTCAATATCTCTGAGTGATATAACCTTAACAACACTTTGTTTTAGTTCCTTTTGTCTGCATCTGAATGTCTTGGGCAATATCTATTTTTCTAAGTAATTGTGTTCTTCTCAGTATTGTATCCTTCAGATAGATATTTTCAGTGCCTCGGAACATTCAGGTTTATACTGAGCATTCAGTACATTACTAAGTCTTCAGTAATTATTGTGCCTTCAGTATCCTTTGTCTTCAGTCTTCTGTCTTCTGTGTCTTCAGAGTCTTCAGTGTCTTCTGAGTCTTCAGAGTCTTCTGAGTCTTCACAGATACTGACTGATATACTGAGTCTTCAAGCTGAGTCTTCAGATTCTCAGTTTCTCACTGAGTCTTCAGTTTCTCAGTTTCACACTGAGTCTTCAGTTTCTCAGTTTCATACTGAAACTTCAGATACTTTAGCTTCATACTGAAACTTCAGTTTCTTCAGAAACTTACTGAGTCTTCAGAATCTTCAAAATCTTCAGAATCTAACCTGATCTATATCTGCTGACTGTACATTGTGCAGATAACATCCTGAACACTCTAAAACTGAATCCTGACTCATCTATCAAGATTATCCTGAACATGTCATACTCAGGGGTTTTGGGATCTAATCAAAATCTTTTTTATTAAATTCATCTCACAACAATCTCCCCATTTTTGATGATGCCAAAACCATCTTGTTACAAAACACTTAACCTATACTCAGGTTTCAGTTTTTCCTATTACAAGATTGGTATATCTCCCAACAAACAATCTCCTAACAATTTCATCACCAATCAACATTCAGGCATATCAAAAGTAAAGACACGTAAAGTAAGATAATGAGATATTATCTTTGAGCATAAAAAGATAAAGTTTCATTGATGTATAATATGAAAGTTACAACTTACAATGAACTTATCAGAAATTAATGACAAAAAGATAAGGAAATTACAAGAGTCTTCAGTCTTGATTCTTCAGTCTTCTTCTGATCTTCAGCTCTGGCTCTTCAGTTCTCTTCTTCCACCTCATCAGCAGGCACTTCAAGGTTAAACATTCCATAATATCTTTTCTTCAATGCATCTCTCTCCTTGATGATATCAGGATTGTTCCCTGTCAGGCCTAACTGAATGGCGTACTGAGCAATCTCCTAAGAAATGGATGTTTCATTCACCAAGCCATTCTCCAGCCTAGGAGGAGGGTATGAGTATGGACCAGGGGCTGTTATCTGAACCTTTCCTTCATCCGCAAGATTGATCCAGCTTTGAAGGTACTTCGGATAGAAGGTCAGTAGATAGTCAATGAAAGCCTCATTGGGATCTGAGCTCTCCCCTCTCCATTCTCTTAGAACATCATAGTAGAACCAGAATGTTCTCTTGATTTCTTCCCACGCATCATTGAACTGGATTGGCATCCACTTGTCAACGTGCGGCCACTTCTGTGCTATTGCAGTCCCTCTCCTCTTGCTTGCGAACTTCTTGAAACCACTCCTTCTCCTCTGCTCTTCTTCCTTCTTTTTCTTGATCAATGGAGCTCCAGAAACCGAAGCAGCAGTTTTCTTGGCTTGCTCAACTTGGAGTGATCTCAGAGCACTTCTTGTGTTGAAGACTTTCTTTTGTGGCTCTTCCTCAGACTCTTCCAATTCCATCATCAGCTTCCTCTGAGTTGGCTTAGAAGCCTTAGCTCTTTTCCCTTCAGGCTCAACAAATGCCATAGCCTTCCTTTTGATAGGCAATTCAGCTCCGGCTTGGCTTGTACCAACTCTTCTTCTAGCACTCAGCTTCTCTGCAGTTACTTCTTGCATTGTTTCTTCAGAAACTTGAGTGTAGATGGGCTTCTCCACCTTCTTGAATTTCAGCTTCTCAGTGGCTTCGACTTCTTGCAAGGCTTCAGCAATGCTTTTCTTTTCTGCTTCTTTGTCTTCCTTTCTTCCCAAGGTATGTTCCAATAATATTCTTAGATCAGCTCCGGGTCTTTCCCCCTTCTTGGAACCATACTTTGGCAGAAGTTTGGATAGTGCAGTGTCCATATGATATTGCTCCTTGCTGACACTACGCACTTCCCCCGCCAACTGATCTTGCTCCTCTTCGAGCCTTCTTAGGTGGTTCTTCGCCATGGAGAACTCGTTAGACATTTGGGCAAATTGGTTGGAGAGAGCTTCTTTGAACATGTCTGTCATCTTGGTCATGAGCATGGAGCCCATTTCCTCAATAGCATTCTTGATGAGCATCTCATTCTTCTCCACCAATTTGGCTTCAAGAAATTCAGTTCTCTCCTGATACTTTTGCTTCAGCTCTGCACTTATTTCAGCTTTGACTCCATCCATCTTTCCTTCCATGGCAGTCATCTTTTCAGTCAAAGTGGTCTGAAGTTGCATCAGGTCTGAAGTAGAACTCAAACTTTCCATCTTCTGGTTCTGGTTGGCTAATACCTCCTCAATCTGAGCAACTTTGTCCATGATTGGCCCAACCTTCTCCAGCTTCTCCACAATGGGAGTGAGATCAATCTCAGGAGCATTTGTGATTTGCTGTTTTTCCTGAGCCAGTTGTTCAGCCTGAGTCTCAGTCTGAATCTGAGTCTCAATCTCAGTCTGAGCTTCAGTCTCAGCCTGAGTCTGGGTTTCCACCTGAACTTGGGTGTCCACCTGAGCCTCAGTCTGCATATCAGACATTACAGAATTAAAGATAGATACTTCAGTAGCTCTGGCATAATTTTTAATAGTGCCAAAAGTTACCTGAAGGCTAACTTGACAGCAAGCTCTCCAGCATCAGTACTATCTTTTTCCATCTGGGATTGACTCTCATCATCCCCTTGTTGGTCCCCATCTTGAGATTTGTCTTTGGAGCTCGGGGCACCAACCTCAGCATTCTCCCTCTCAGCAATCTTCCTCTTCACCAGCTCATCAAAATCAGAAGTTTTCATCCTGAGCTTGGTTTTTCTGAACCCAAAGAATTCAGTAAGCACAGCTGTCTCCTCATTCCACTAGTCTTCACCTCTGAATGAAGCGATGTTGAGCATTTCAGGCAGGGTCTGGTTGAGGATGTAGACTGTTGACCTCAGTCTGAAAAATAGATCCAGAAGGTCAGGATATGAGCTTAGCTCAGGGTACCGGTCCAGTATGAACCGTTCCCCCTTGCTTCGCCACTCAGTCTCTTCAGCTTTGCCCTTCTTCAGCTTCGGGCTCTCAGGTTCAGTGAGAAAATCTGCTGAAGGATCAAGGAATGGATCACTCAGGAGCTCATCAAGGTTCAGCAGCTCCTGAGGCTCAGCAAAATCTGAGGATTGAACAGGCAACTCCTCAGTCTGAATCTGAATTGGCTCTGAGGATTGAGCAGGCACTTCCTCAGCAGGAATCTGAGATGAGGTCTGAAGTCCTTGGAAGATTTCTTGAGAGAATTTGTCTGAGCTCAGTGACGTCTCAAGAACCTCAGAGAAGACTTGCTCCTCAGTTTGCTCCTGTGCCGTGGATATAACCTGAGCCAATACTTGTAAAGGTGATTTCTGAGCTTTTTGGCCCTCAGGTTGTATCTCCTCAGGCTCACTCTCCTCCTCCTCAGTGACAATCACCATCCTTCTGCGTTTTGGAGCAAGGTTCTTCTTCTTCAATGCTTCACCCTTCTCCCTCTTGACCTCCATCAAAGCCTTCCCCCTGGCTTGATGGGTTTCTTCAGCAGCAGTCGGTGGTTCCACTTTCTTCTCTTTCTTTCCCTTTAAAGTTTTTCTGGTAGCTGTTGGCTTGAACATAACTTTAGACTTTGGGAAAGGAGTGGTGTCGGCAAAAATATCCTCCTCTTCTCAGCACATCTCCAAAATAAAAGATATTTTGGTTGCATGGAGTATCTTGCCTTTGATCAAGATTGATACATCCTCCTTCTTGATTAGCTTGGCATGGTCACTCACCACTCTTATCAAATATTTCAGCCAGTTGAAATCATTGGTGGGTGAATCTTCTATAGCAGCCATCAATCGAAGCTTGGGAGTACTTATCTGCTCAAAACTCCCTGATCGACTCATTATACACTTGCTAACAATATCTATCAAAACTCTGTACTTCGGCTTCAAATGTCGTTTATACAATGTAGCCTCAAACTTAATAGGATGCTCTGTTATCCTATCAAGGTATTCCTGCTCCCGACCCAACATATACATCGTGGGATCCTCTCCTCTATCACACAACTCAAAAATATCGTTTAAATTTTTAGGGACTAAATACAACTCCCGTACAAAATTTACATACTTCGAGCTATGTTCTAGATGGGAAACAGTAATCTCAGACTCGATACGATCTTCCTCATTTATTTTCATATTTGAGACAAACTCTATTACCTCTTTAGAGTATTCGGCCTCCGGTTGACTTGCAACGAGATTTATCAGTTTTGCTAATCGGATCATGTGTAGCGCCTCTTCTTCATGGGTCGCGTTGGATGAACTTTCAAGCGATACTACATATTCATACCATGGCTTGTTTGAAACAGTCAGTTTATCGAATATTGAGAAAGTCATTTTCTGGGCGAAAGGTGTTTTTAGTTGCAGAGTGTTTGGAGATGAAGGTTTAATGAAATAGGCTTGAATGGCTTTCAAATGAATATATAGAGTGGGTTTGTGAGAAATCGTGTGATTAATTAAAATCAACGGTTAAGATTGATCCACCGACTAATCGGGTATGCGAAAGGACGATCTCACGAAAGGTACGCCGCCATTTTAACTTTATTAGTGATTAATTGAATCAGAACAATTAATGACTATTGACCTTCCTCGGCATTTCAAAGATCCCGCCCAAAAACATTCTCTTAAGGTGTTTTGTATTTATTGCAAATGATTACTGAGATTCACTTAAGCAATAAATGAGTTGCATGAGTCTTTACTTCTTCAGACTAATTTTCTATCAGTCTTACTGAGTATTGACCTTGATAAAATCTCAAGATGATAATCTTAATCTTGAATGGGTTCAAGATAATATCGAGTAATCTTGACCTTCAAAGACACACGAAGTTTCCCAAGACTCGATTCAAGATTTCAATTTTATCCCGAGTTTCTCAAGAGAATCTCGAGGAAACTTCATGCATCCGAAAACCTTCAATTTTTTGATTTACTCTATACACGGATCCAACATCCCTAATTCAATCGATAGTTCGAAATCTTGATTCAGCCAATGGTTTAGTCAAGATATCGGCTCTCTGTTTATCAGTATGAATCTTCTCCATCCTGATGTCCTTCTTCTCTACATGATCTCTGATGAAGTGATGTCTGATATCCACATGCTTGCATCTAGTGTGCAATGCCGAATTTTGTGAAATAGCAATGGCACTATTATTGTCACAAAATATTGGTACTTCATTGGCTACAATCTTATAATCCCTTAATTGTTATGCAACCAAAGAATGCGGTACGCCAGCCTTCCTGCTGACCATGTATTCAAACTTTAGTAGTCTTAGTTGCTCTCGAGGTTTGTTTCTTTGAAAACCGGGATATCACTTACTTCCAAGAAATTGACAAGTTCTGTAGTGGACTTCTGTCAATTCTCTGACCTCCATAGTCGAGATCTGAATAACCGGTTAATTCAAGGTTATCATCATTTGGATACCACAATCCTCTATTCCTTGTGCCCTTAAGATACTTCAAGATCTTTTTGGCGACCTCCATGTGACTAAGCCTTAGGATTAGCTTGGTATCTTGCACATATCCCAACAAACAAATGTTATATCCGGCCTACTTGGTTGTGAGATAGAGCAATGATCCAATGATCCTCTATAATCGGTGTGACTTCTTGATTTAGCGCCGGAGATCGAGGATCCATCTTGTAGTTAGTATTCATGGGAATTCTTACTGCATTGCAATTTTGTACACCATACTTGGCAATCAGATCTCTGGTGTACTTTGCTTGGTTGATGAAGATTCCTTCCTTTGATTGTTTCACTTGAAGTCTTAGAAAGAAATTCATCTCCCCCATCATAGACATCTCAAACTTACCTTTCATCAGTGTAGAAAACTTTTCACACAGCTGATGATTTGGAGATCCAAAAATGATGTCATCAACATATATCTGAACTAGTAAGATATCTTCTCCATCTTCTATCTTGAACAAAGTTCTATCAACAGTTCCTTTGATAAAATCGTGGTCAGTAAGAAACTGAGAAAGGGTATCATACCATGCTCTGGGTGCTTGCTTAAGACCATACAAGGCTTTTCTGAGCCTGTATACTTGGTCATTCTATCTGAAACCAGGAGGTTGTTCCACATAAACCTCTTCCTTAAGCACACCGTTCAGAAATGCACTTTTCACATCCATCTGATAGACTGTGAACTTCATGTGGGCAGCATATGCAAGAAACAATCTGATGGCTTCTAGTCTTGGAACAGGTGTAAAGGTTTCATCATAATCCAAGCCTTCTTCTTGGGAATAACCTTGTGCAACTAGCCTTGCTTTGTTTCTTACAATGTTGTTGTTCTCATCTCTTTTATTCTTGAATACCCACTTGGTTCCAATAACATTGTGCCTTTCAGACCTATCCACTAGCTCCCATACTTCATTTCTTGAGAATTGATTCAGCTCTTCTTGCATAGCAGTAATCCAATAAGAATCTTGTAGAGCTTCTTCAATCTCAGTAGGCTCTTTCTCTGATAGGAAGCAGCATAATAGTGCACTCTCACCATGGAACCTTCTTGTTTTAACAACATCAGTTAGATCACCCACAATCTGACTTGTAGGATGACTATCTAACCAACTTCTTCTGGATGTTCCCCATTCAATAATATCCTCAACATTTGAAATGTTAGGTTCAGGCAGTTCATTAAACTCAGGGAACAACAGAAAAGGAGAAAGGGAATCATCTTCCTCAGGGGAAATTCCATTCAGAACATTGTCAGAGACATTTGTTCCCCTTTGGTTGATAGATTCAGAAATTGTCTCAGCTGTGACCACATCTTCATTGGCATCACATACCTGAGTCTGAACTGGTGTCTGTTCAGATTGGTCATCTTTGTTGTGTTGGTTTTCCTGAGTCTCACCATCCTGAGTTCCATTCTGAACTTCTTTGTCTGAGTCTGAGTCACTCCATTCATAGAAGGTGACTGACTTCTTCTTTTCAGGTTTAGAGGATGTTTTGTCATTCTTTTTCAGGCTTAGTCTAGTGATTCTCTTGGTCAGTTCTTCTACATCATGTTCATGTTTCTTCTGAACACAAGTAGATTCATCAAAAATAACATGAGGTTTTTCTTCCACAATAAGAGTCCTACAGTTGTAAACTCTGAAGGCTTTACTGACTTCAGAATATCCTAAGAATATTCCTTCATCAGCTTTGCTATCAAATGTTTTCAACTGATCTTTACCATTATTGTGTATGAAACACTTGCAACCAAACACACGAAAGAAAGAAACAAGAGGCTTCCTTTCATTCCAAAGCTCGTATGGTGTTTTGCCTTGACTCTTGGTCAGCATGGATCTGTTTTGTGAATAGCATGCAGTGTTGACAGCTTCAGCCCAAAATCTTTTAGGAATATCAGCTTCAGCTATCATTGTCCTTGCAGCTTCTTTTAAAGTCATGTTCCTTCTTTCATCAACACCATTTTGTTGAGGGGTCCTTGCAGCTGATGTTTCATGAGTAATTCCATTTGATGCACAATAATCAGATATAATATGGTTTATAAATTCAGTTCCTTTATCTGATCTGATTTTGACCACACTCAGGTTCTTTTCAATATTGAGCCTTTTCAGTAGTTCAGGCAGTTTTATCTGAGTCTCTTTCTTACTGAGTAAGAATATGACCCAAGTATATCTTGAGTAGTCATCAACTACTACGAGTGTATATTTCCTGCCATTAGTGCTCACTGGTATTACTGGACCAAAAAGATCCATATGCAACAATTGAAGTATTCTTTCAGTAGAAACATCTACTTTGCTTTTAAATGATGCTCTAATTTGTTTTCCTTTTTGGCACGCATCACAAACATGTTCCTTACTAAACACTTCATTTGGTAACCCCCTCACAAGTGTTAATCTTGCAAGTTTATTCAGGGTTTTGAAATTCAGGTGATTCATCCTTTTATGCCATAACCAACTGGTATCTGTGGAACTTTTTGCAACCAAACATGTATCTTTAGGAGTTGAACTCCAATCAGCAAGATACACATTTCCTTTTCTTGTACCAGTTAGTAATATTTTCTGTGAGATGTCATCTTTCACATAGCATAAGTTCTTAGAGAACTCAACATTAAAACCCTTGTCACAGAATTGGCTTATTGAAAGCAAATTATGCTTCAATCCAGATACATATGAAACACCATGGATATGAACTGAATAGATTTCCAAAGTTCCATATCCTTCATTCTGTCCTTTGGAGTTATCTCCAAATGTGATCTGAGGACCTCTTTGCTCTACATAGTCACTGAGTATTTGCTTGAATCCTGTCATATGTCTTGAACATCCACTGTCAAGATACCATACATCAGGGGCCATTTCATCTCCACTCATCAGTGCTATGTGATCTTCAATCAGCTCAGTGCCCTTGTTTTTCTCCTGAAAAACA
This sequence comes from Stenogyne calaminthoides, assembly GCA_037126765.1. Lineage (NCBI taxonomy): Eukaryota > Viridiplantae > Streptophyta > Magnoliopsida > Lamiales > Lamiaceae > Stenogyne > Stenogyne calaminthoides. Next base: position 12,228,430 of record JBBCBC010000018.1, read on the forward strand.
GATCAATTCTTAGGTACCCAATTGGTGTAGGGTCCTACCAGGTTAGTTGTACCTTTCGGAATCCAAATCTGCCTAACAACTCTAATCACTTTAGAGTGGCTGATCTATCTTCCATAAACATCTACATACACATTTACCACTCTGGGTGCCTTAGCAGTATCATGTGTATGAGTGCTAGCCTTGGCATGAACATGAGCCTTAGAATTTTTCTTGGGTACAGGCCTTTTGTTCCATTGCTTTGGCTTCTGTACAGCTGGTCTGAATCTTTGTTGACTTGGGTTCAGGTAACCTTTACCCTTAGGCAAGTGGGGTTTAGGTTGCCTGTACTGAAATAGGGGTCTTTCAGTATTCTGAGGACTTGGTCTTTTCAGTTGAGAATGTCTCTGCTGAGTGTTTCTCTTCAGAAAATTCCTCTGCTGGTTCAGTGCAGATCCTTTCAGGTTTGCATTCTTAGCCTGAGGCTTAGAAGTACTTGCCTGAAATTTTCCTACTGAGTGGTCAGGTTTTCTAGCCTTCACCTGAGGTTTGGGCTTTCTTACATGAACATTCAGTTTTTCTGGAACCATAGGTCCTTTTCCCTTGTCTAAAACTTTGGGCAATTCTCCAGTCCAAAGAGTAGGTGCCACTTGTTTAACAAAGATTGTCTTAGTGCTACTTGATGCAGCATTCAGATGACCTTGTGAGGTTCCCCCTGGAATGTATCCCAATCCAGATTTTATAGTGGCAGGTCTCTGATAACTCTGAATTTCATCTATTACTTTAGAGGCAGTATTCAATAGAGCTAGCTTCTTCTGCGCACTATCCTCACATTTTTGTAGAGTTTCATGCTTCTCAGAGAGGTCATTGAACTTAGTTCTGATCAGCTGAATCTCTTCAGTGGATTCCTCTAGTTTTCCATTTAGGGTCTCTATCAACTTCTCTTTCTCTGAGAGTTGTACTTTCAGAACATCTAGTTCATGAGTAGTTCCCATTAATTGAGAAGTGATCTCAGCATTACTAGAGTCTTTCCACTTAAGAATTTCAGCAATCAGTTCTTTGTTCTGCTCTTGAGTTTCATTCAGCAGTTCTTGTAAAACAGCATAGTCCTTCATCAGACTCTCAAAAGAATCCATCAGGTCAAATTGACTGTTTACAGTGGAACTTGATAACTCTTGTGCTAGTGTAGGAGCAACAACAGAGAAAGGAGAATTTACCTCCTCCACAGCCATTAGACAGATGTCATCACTGTCATTATCTGAGAATATTTCATCTGAAGAGCTGGAACCTTCCTCAGAGTGTTCTTCTTCTGCAACAATGGCTTTCTTGCTGGAGAACTTCTTGTCTCTTTTAGCTTGCCTTTCTTTTCTCTCCTTAGCACTTAGGTCTGGACAGTCATACTGGAAATGACCTTTCTTTTGGCAGTTATAGCATCTGTTGGTATCATCATCCTGATCACTTTCCTCCTTTGTCTTGGAGTCCTTCTTTTTGGATGAAGATCCTTCAGCTTTCAGGTCTTTTCTCTTCTCAGTGGATCTGTCCTCAGCCTTTGAATCTCTTTGGTACCTGTGATTCCTGTAATAGTTTTTATATTTTCCATATCTACTATTAAGCCTTTCAAACCTCCTTGCCATCAGTACTGGCTTATCCTCTAGCTCATCCTAATTTTTAGCAAGGGAGTTCTCAGACTCTCTAGTTTTACAGGTTTTATCCTTGGCTTTGAAAGCCACATTTTTACTAGATGAAGAATCATCTTTGCTGTCAGCTTTCTTTGATTTCTTATCAATATCAAACTCATAAGCTTTCAGCTCAGAGAAGACTTGTTGGTACGGCATTGAATCAATGTTCTTGATGTTTTCAATCACCACTGCATGAATATCACATTTCTTAGATAGACCTCTAAGAATTTTCAATGCAACTTCTCTTTGTGGATATCTCTTTCCAAGTGCATTCAGATCATTCATTATACTAGTGAATCTGACTTCCAATTTGTCAATAGATTCACCATCTTCCATTTCAAAACTGTCAAACTTTCCAATGGCAACTGAAAGTTTGTTCTCCTTGATATGATCTGTGCCTTGGCACATTACAGCTAGTGTATCCCATATTTCTTTGGCAGTATTACAATGAGAAATCATTCCCATCACACCATCATCAATTGTACTATATAGTGTGTCTTTGGCAATATAGTCTAGATTTACTAACTTCCTCTCCTCAGGAGTAAGTTGGTCATCAGACTTAGGAAATTCTGTCCTGGGATCATTTCTCTAATTTTCTGTAACTCTGGGATTCACCACAGTGAATTGGAATGGTCCTTCAGAGACCACTCTCCACATACGTTCATGCTTAGAATATAGGTGAGCCTGCATTCTCAGTCTCCACAAATCATAACTCTCTACAGAGAACATGGGAAGTTTCTTAGAAGGCATTTTGTCTGAGACTTTTAAGATATCAGCAAATAAGATCTGTTCAGATAGACCACAAGAATCTTTTAGCAAATAAGACTATGGTCAACAAAGCAGGTGGTCAAGTTGAACCACTGCTCTGATACCACTTGTTGGTCCTTGTGCAAACGAGTCTTACACGTGTATGGGGGGAATACACGTGTTCAGTGATTTTAAAACTTTTTTCTTCATCGAGGTCGGATGGGTGTTTGTCTCCGATGATTTGGTCTCGAGAAGCACAAATCGCCTCGAGTCAAAGTCTACGAGGCAAGTGATCCCGAAATGCTTCGTAAACCTCGAGATAATCCCAATCGAGCCCGAAGTTATCAGAGATATCGAGCTTGCTTGAAAAGCAAATTCGGATGTCTTGCGGAATGGTTGGCCCTAAGTTTATACTCGTTTTATGCTTTGCTGAAAACCTTCCTTTTAATGGAATAGTGATTAGGCTGTGATTCAGTTAGATGCAACTTCAGTGGATTGATTCCAATGAAATATCAGTGAAAATATGCTTTCAGTTAAAAATATGCAACAGATAATCAATGCAGTACAGAAAGTAAATAACACAGCAAGTTATAGTGGTTCAGAGACTCAAGCTCCTACGTCCACTCTCTCTGATCTCTTCAGAGAAATTCACTAATCACTTCCTAAGGTTTTCTGACTACCTCTGTAGTTTACTAACCTTTCTACTTCCTAAGGTTTTCTGACTACCTCTGTAGTTTACTAACCTTTCTATTTTGAGCTTTCTGACTACCTCTGTAGTTTACTTACTCAAAAAACACACACAAGCTTTTCCGACTATCCAAGATAGTTTACTCACTTCTTCTCTAGAGCTTTCTGACTACCTCAATGTAGTTTACTAACTCTTTACAACTCCAACTCACCAACAATCACACTCAAACTACCTTACAAAGGGTTTGGAGTTTCTTGGTTGGTTTCCAGCTAGGATGAGATATCCTTTACAATTAAGAACAATGCAAAGGCTAGGATATCTCTACTAAGCTTTGGATATAACTTATCAAGCTAGGCTTAGTGAATGAGCTCTCTTCGATATAAAGCACTTGGGAAATTCTTGGGTTTTCGAGTGCTTCAACTTGCAATAATAAGTTTGAGCTCTTGAGTTGCTTACAAATTTCCCGTAACTTTCAATGTAGATGGTCACAAGTATTTATAGGCAGGCACCAAGGTCACTCTTGAAAAACTATCCGTTGGAAGAGATAGCTCCATGAGTTTCCTCTTATGGTGTGTGATGAACGGCTATTTTAGCGTTTGAAACTCCCTAGCATGTTTTAGGCAATCTGTTTTTCATGCAGCCAGTCACCACTTTTTTTGTAGTCTGGAACATAGTACTACTGACATGCTTCAGTGACCTGTCGCTTTCAGTGTCAGTAAAGTACAGTGTTGTCTTCTTCTGATTGGCTCTTGTCTCCAGTTAAAGTAGACAAACACAACGGCTCTTTTTGGTTAATATCTCTGAGTGATCTAACCTTAACAACACTTTGTTTTAGTTCCTTTTATCTGCATCTGAATGTCTTGGGCAATATCTATTTTTCTAAGTAATCATGTTCTTCTCAGTATTGTATCCTTCAGATAGATATTTTTAGTGCCTCGAAACATTCAGGTTTATACTGAGCATTCAGTACATTACTGAGTCTTCAGTAATTACTGTGCCTTCAGTATCCTTTGTCTTCAGTCTTCAGTCTTCTGTCTTATGTGTCTTCAGAGTCTTCTGAGTCTTCAGTGTCTTCTGAGTCTTCTGAGTCTTCACAGATATACTGACTGATATACTGAGTCTTCAAGCTGAGTCTTCAGATTCTCAGTTTCTCACTGAGTCTTCAGTTTCTCAGTTTCACACTGAGTCTTCAGTTTCTCAGTTTCATACTGAAACTTCAGATACTTTAGTTTCATACTGAAACTTCAGTTTCTTCAGAAACTTACTGAGTCTTCAGAATCTTCAGAATCTAACCTGATCTATATATGTTGACTATATATTGTGCAGATAACATCCTGAACACTCTAAAACTGAATCCTGACTCATCTATCAAGATTATCCTGAACATGTCATACTCAGGGGTTTTGGGATCTAATCAAAATCCTTTTTATTAAATTCATCTCCCAACAAGGTGCGTAGGTCTCATCATAATCAATCCCTTATGATTGTGAGTACCCCTTTGCAACCGGTCTTGCCTTATTTCTGGTTATCACATTGTGCTCATCTTTCTTGTTCTTGAAGACCCATCTGGTTCCAATCACATCTTGGTGAGTTGGTCTGTCTACAAGTTCCCAAACTTGGTTCCTCTCAAACTGCTCTAGTTCTTCTTGCATGGCTAGAATCCAGTTTGCATCTTGAAGTGCTTCTTCAATGGTTAGGGGTTCCTTGAGAGCAGATAACAGCAGACATTGCACTCTCACCAATCTGATGTCTAGTCTGAACCTTATTGCTTGGATCTCCTATAATTTGATCAGTTGGATGATCTCTTAACCAGATTTTCTTTGCTTGAGTAGTCTTGGAGATCTTCTTCATCATCATTATCTGCAATAGAATCACTAGAAACTTGTATAGGGACATTAGTTAGGTCAACCTGACAGGGACAGATTTCAGTAGATGTTTGAATCATCTCAGATTGTTGCATATCTGCCTGATTATCAGGTGTTCCCCCTGAACTGGATGGTTCAGTTGTTACTGTCTCAGTTGTACCAGCTTCTTCATTGGCAGTTGTACGTACCTTAGGGTCTGACTGACTTGGTGAATCATCAAGGTCAAAGTTGGGAATATACACAGTGATGTGTTTTGAATCCTTTCCTTTTATCCTCAACTGATCCATTTTCAATGTTTCTGGTCCATGAGATATGGTTTGTTCTGCGGCAGATTTCTCCTGATCAGATGTTGACTCATCAAAGACCACATGAGATGTTTCTTCCACAAATAGGGTTCGTTTGTTGAAAACCCTAAATGCTTTCCTGGTTGAGGAATATCCTAAGAATATACCCTCATCTGACTTAGCATCGAAAGTTCTCAACTGACTCTTCTTATTGTTTTGAATGAAACACTTGCACCCGAACACATGAAAGTAGGAAACTCGAGGTGTTCTGCCCTTCCACAGTTCATAAAGTGTTTTGAAGTGAATCTTAGTCAAAGAATATATGTTCTGGGTATGACATCCAGTGTTGATTTCTTCTGTCCAGAAATGATTTGGTGTTGCATGTTCATCTAATATGGTTCGAGCAGCTTCTTTGAGTGTTCAGTTTCTCCTTTCTGCTATGCCATTTTATTGTGGTATGCTGGCAGCTGATGTCTCATGATGTATACCAAACTCAGAGCAAAAATCAAATATAAACTGGTTCAAGAATTTTGTACCTTTATCTGATCTGATTTTCACTATGTTGAGACCCTTTTCATTCTGAATCTTCTTGAGAAGTTCAGGTATCTTAATTGTAGTTTCATTCTTCTTATACAAGAATACAACCCAGGTGAATTTGGAGTAATCATCCACGACCACCAGAGTGTATTTGCGTCCACTGAAACTAAGAGGCGTAACTGGTCCAAATAAATTCATATGGAGCAGTTGCAATACTCTGCTGGATGGAGGAGAATGAATCCCTTTGAATGAAGCCTTGACTTGCTTTCCCTTCTGACATGCGGCACATGTCTGATCCTTAGAGAAAACTTCATTCGGGAGACCTTCAACCAAGGCCATCCTTGCTATCTTGTTAAGAGTCTTAAAGTTCAGATGACTCATTCTCTTGTGCCAGAGCCAACTAGCGCTTTTGGTACTCTTAACAATCAAGCATGCATTTTTTGGACAACTGTCCCAATCTTCAGTGTAGATGGTTCCTTTTCTGCAGCCAGTTAGCAGGATCTACTGAGTAATTCGATTTCTGATTGTGCATTTATCTGTCGAGAACTCAACACTAAAATCGTTGTCGCAGAATTGTGACACAGATAACAGGTTGTGCCTTAAGCCATCAACATACGAAACGTCTGTAACCTGTACATCATCATTCACTAAGGTTCCAACTCCTCTGGTAAAACCAAAGTTATCGTCACCAAAGAGAACTCGTGGGCCTGGTTTCTCAATGTAATTGCTGAGGAGATGTTGACTTCCAGTCATGTGCCTTGAGCATCCACTATCTATGTACCAGATAGTTGCTTGTACACCTCCTTTATTGGCCAATCCCACGCGAACCTGCGAACAAAATAGATTTTAGGTACCCCAGTAGAATTGGGTCCTGGGGGGTTAGTTGTACCTTTCGGGATCCAGACAAACAAGGCGTTTCTATTGTAATCATCAAGATCATAAGGCCTTATTTGTCTCACATACACATCTACATAATCATACATCTCATCATGTGTGTTTTGATCAGTATGATTATTAGTGTGAGCCTTGGATGAATCAGAAGATTTGGGATTTTTCTTGTTAGCTGGTCTTCTTTTAATCTAGTGGGGCTCAGGTGCAGCAGTCCTAGGTTTCTGATTGTAAGGGTAGGTACGACTGCTACTATCAAAAGATTCGTATATTTTCTGCACATATGGCTTGATCAGTTTACCCTTAGCTTGCTGGTTAGGCAGCTTGGACTGAGTTGACATCAGTTGGGACTGTCCCTTGCGAGATGGTCCAGGCTGAGGCCTATTCTGCTGATTGGGCTGAGGTGTCTTCAGAAGAACATGATTCTTCTGTTGATTCCTCGGCCGGTGTCTGATTAGTTGGGGTCCATTTTTGTTCCCTTTCTGATCCGGCACTCGCCTTGCCTAATCAGCTGGTCCTTTTTCCTTATCTGATACAGATTTGGCATAGTTTGTATCTTTATCAGAAACTCGTTTGGTTACACTTTTCTGATGTGAACCAGACGGGACATTTGAGGATCCAGAAGGGTTCTCATACCCAATTCCCTTCTTATCAGTTGGCGCACGAAAATAGTTATTCAAATTCTGAACAGTTTTAGATGATTTCGTGTAAACCTCATTTTTCTTAAGCAAATTATCCTCAATGGCTTTTAGATTCTCATGCATTCGGAAGAGTTCATCAAATTTAGCCTGAAGGACTTTGAGATCTCCTGCTTGTTTTAGATTGGTAGTTTGTTGTTCATTAATCAATCTTCCCTGATCAGAAGAGCTAACTTTTAGAACATCCAGTTCTATGGTCATCTTCTGAACAGTTTCAATCAATTTATGTTCAGTAGTTCTACTTTTCTTGCATTCTTTTACAAGCCGGACATTCTCTGCTCTTAGGTTATCATTCTAAACTTCCACTCTTGTATAAGTATCTATTGCATTAGAGAATTGGTCATTATAGACCTGCAGGTTAATCTCTCCAGCAGATGTGCTCAGCACAGCAGGTGTGGAACAAGAAATCACAGAAGGTTTAGAGATTACCTCAGATTGGTCAGCCTCTCTGGCCATCAGACAGATGTCATCATCAGATGAGAAGTTCAGATCGTTGACATTGTCAATGTTGGTTATCAGACAGAAATCTTCAACAGATGAGTATCCAGAGTCATCTGATGGCATGTAAGAGTCATCAATACCAGATGTGTCTGCTATCATAGCTTTTTTGTCTCTGTATCGTTGATCTCTTCTGTTTCGCTTCTCTTCTCTTTCTTTAGGAGTCAGGTCGGGGCAGTATGCTGTATTGACCTGGTTTGTGGCAGTTAAAGCAAGTTCCAGATTCTTCAGATCCTCTCCTATTAGGTGAATCATTTCTTCAATAATTTCTGTCAGGTGACTTTCCACCTTGCTTGTAATCAGAACTCCTCCTTTTTGATTTGTCACCACATCTGTCTCCTTTACGATCATCCCTTCGATCATCCTTTCTGTCATCGCTTCGATCTTCTCTTTGATTGTCTCTTCTGTCATCAGAATGATCTCATTCTGGTGATCTGTCAGTAGATCTCCTATCTCTTCCTCTGCTTTGTCTATACTCTTTGTAGAACTTTCTGTAATTTTCCATTTGAACGTTTGATCGTTCAAGCTTTCTGGTCAGCAGAGCAATCTGTTCATCTTTACTCATGATGTTTCCCATTGGTTCAACAGATCGTGAACTGCTACTGATTGCCTGAAATGGAATATTTTTTGTAGAGTTTGTGGTAGCTTCAGAAGGAACATCATCTGATTCTCTGCCTCTTTCAATCAAATCAAATTCATGTGCTTTCAAGCTAAAAAACAGATCATTCGGCTTCATGGTTCCAATATCTTGACAATCTTTGATCACTGTTACTTTAGTATCTCATTTCTTTGTCAGTGATCTCAGTTATCTGACATTACTTGGCCTAAATCACGCAGTCTGTTGAATCCTCAAGTAATTCTTCCATCAAGTTGATCAATCGTCTCGTTTGGTAACATCTTCAATTTCTCGAAGTTTACCAGTTCAGCTTGTAATCTGTTATCCTTAATCAGATCATTACCTTTGCAAATTTCAGCAAGGGTATCCCATACTTCCTTAGCAATCTTCAAATACTTGACCTTCTCACGTGTGGTAGAGTCCACAGTCTTCATGATCAGATGTCTGGCCACCGTATCCAGGTTGGACAATTTCCTCTCTTCTGCATCCATCAGCGAAGGACTCTTCCTGATTCTTGCTCCAACTGGTTGCGTAGGATCTCCTCCTTCAGTTGGATTATAATGATAGATAATGATTGGTCCTATCTCAAGAATCTTCCTCATTCTGTTGTTGATGACTCCTAGATGGTCACTCATATCGAGAGACCAGTCGGCGTACTCGTTGATAGAGAACTTGGGCAGATCATGATTCATTCCAGACGTGTTATCCATGCTTACGTGAGTTTGAAGATTATGAGTTTTAAAAACGGTTTCAAGATCAGTTCAAGTGACCACAAAGATTCTTCCTCATGAATCAATGATGTTCAAAGCCAGTGGTAGGAAGAACAACTGCTCTGATACCACTTGTAGGTCCCGAACGGGTTTTGTGAGGGTAGAAGTCTAGAGGGGAGGGGTGAATAGACTTCTAAAACTTTTTGTGAGATCAGGTGTGGATATGCAAGTATGCCTGATCAGAGTGCAAGTGAAGCAGTACGGACTGATATCCGACTTACTGATTGCTTGGAAGCAGATCAGTTCGGCGTCTATCAGTTCAACTGTTGGTGCGGAAGATAAGTTAACCCGTGTGAAAAACCAGTTTGCTCAAACCAGATTCTGAGTAATCTGTTTTAGATAAGATGACAAAGGGGTCAAGCTGATCAGATCAGTTGCTTGGTGCAAATATGATCCAGACTCAGAACATGCATGGAATATAAAGCAGGTAGTGTGCTAAGTGTGTAAAGCAGATAAATCACACAAGATCTATAGTGGTTCGGACAACTTATCCTACGTCCACTTTTCCCTATCAGCAGGGGCACTCACTTAACCAATCTGGACTTAGATTAATGTGTTAGGCCAACACAATACAACAGATGTTTCAAGAGTTCTCACTCAACAATCCCAGAAATCAGAAACTAGAAACCCTAGTCTGAAATCTTGCTAAACAAATTTAACCTAACTTTGTGGGTTTGGGTATAAGATTTGTAAGTTCCAACTGGAATTCTATCCTAGTATTTGAGTAGCCTAAAGCTAGAGGATACGAATTCCATGTTAAGAACTTTATGGGATGAACACTTAGATTAAATCTTAAGTTGTGTTCTTCGTGCGGAAATCTTGCTTGAGCTTGAGCTTGTATAATTTTCGTAACCTTACTATGAAGGTTGATCCCATATTTATAGGCACAAAATCGAACTAGCCGTTGGAGAGCAGATCGAATTTCGGTCTATTTAAGGTAGGGTTGCAGGCTTGATTTGACGTGCTCAGAGGCGGCAAGGCCGAAAGCATGCAAGCTTGTCCTTTGTAGCCATTAGACTCTGAAGCGCTAGTCTTGCAAGTATCAGTTTCGTACGTGCATGTCTTCTTCTCATTGGTTCACAAGTATACAAATTCGGCACTTGATTTACTAACAAGATTGACATTCTTCTTGTCTGATTGACTTGACTCGTACTAGGTAACTTGAAGTAGTCACCTGATGGATCTGACCAGATAAGTTAAGACTGGTCTGTCTACCTGTTTTGAATCTTCTGATGTAGGTTGTCTTAGCATAACTTACAGATTCTTCTTCGTGTTATCTGATGTAGATCTTCTGGTCTTGATGTCTTCTGATCTTCAGCTCTTCTAATCTTCAATTCTTCTGATCTTCAGCTTATCTGATCTTCATCTTATCTGATCATTTGATCTTCTACTTATCTGATCTTCAGCTTATCTGATCATCTGATCTTCAGCTTATTTGATCATCTGATTTTCTGATCATCAAGACTTAGTCTATACATATTGAGTTCCCCCTCAATATGTGACCTATCTGTTACATCAGTTGTCTATACAACTCAGATGGTCATCCTATCTGATATCTAAGTCATCAATCAGCTAACAGGTCTGACTGGTCCTATTACAATCTGTTTTGGAACTTCCATCGAAACTACAAATTTCCCAACAAGCTGATCTTCTGATCTTCTAGTCTTATGATCTTCTTCAAGACTTAACCTATGCATATTGAGTTCTCCCTCAATATGTGACCTATCTATTACATCAGCTGTCTATACATCTCAACTGGTCATCCTATCCTGATTTCTAAATCATCAGTCAGCTAACAGGTATGACTTGTCCTATTACATCTGTTTTGGGACTTCCATCAAAACTACAAATTTCTCAACAATACCTATAATGTTTAGCAAACCATACTTGATTAGACTTCAATTTATCTGACACTAGACGTTTTTAATGATGTGAAATGTAACTTTTAGGTAGTTATGCTACTATAGGCGATCTGTTTATCGTTTTCGATAGATTCGTTTCAAAATCTCTCGATTTGCACTAAAGGCCGAACAAAGGGGTAGACCAAATTGCAGGGGAGTGGCGAAACAAGGAGTGACGATTCGTCAGGGAGTAGTGATTCAGCATGGAGAACTGACAATTTGCAACTAATGTCGAACAACTTTGGGTGGGCCAAATTGCAGGTTCATCTTTATTATATGAATCGGTTTGAGCTTTTAGGTTTAAAAATTAACCCTTTTAGGACATATTAGAAAGCTTCCAAGGAACACTGATCTTGCAATTAAAGCCAATATCAGGCAATAGAGATATGCAGTTAGCAGAGTAAGTCTACTTTTACACACAATAGTTGGTGTATGATCATATATATGAATATAGAAATCGAATTTGAGGCATATTTTATGTATTGTGCAGGCTATAAATTCTCCACGTTAGTGATAGTCTTCTTTGATGTTAATTCCTCTTAGAGGTTTAATCATCAATCCTGATGCAATCTTTGTCATACTCTTTGGAAGTGTCTTGAAAGAGAAAAATAAACATTGGCCAATTCGCCATGGCATCAATGACTTATTTGGATGTTTTCTCAAGAGAAGAGTTTGATTATAGAAAGTTGCAAGAGAAAATGCGAGTACATTTTTTTCCCCTTATTTCATTTGTATTTAAATTACATTTTTCACTTGTCTATTTAATTTTACTAATAGGTATGAAGTCTATAGTTCATAGGGGAAATTTTTTGAGTAAAATTTTCGGGCGTCTTTGGATCGTCGTTCTTCTTGAAGGTAGTTTTCGCATGTTATAAAACTACTTTTTGGTTGAAGTTGTCTGTCCATCCAAGATTATTTGAAGAAATGATATGTATTCTTATATCATTTCTTGTAATTGTGCATTTACCATAAGAATTTTGCTCTTGAATTGATTCGATTTTTTTTGGCATTCTCACTTATTGAATGTGTGTGATTTTCATAAGCACCTCCAGCCATGACATTCTCACGAGAGAGACAAAGGTTGGGGATCAACAACGTAAATCCACTTGTTATCCTGATTGTAGTAGTGACAGTAATTTGCAACTGCTGGTAAATTAACAAATTCAATTGATTGGATCTGTTTATCTGTGAAGATGAATTCTTTGGGCATACTTTTTCTTTTCACCATGCCTAATTCTTCTTTCTCGTGCTGTCTACTTGTGATTGTGGTATTCTACTATCGGCTATGTATTTGTCTAGCAGCTTTGCATTTGTTTTACCAATTGCTTTCGCATATTTGTTGATATCTTAAAAGGCTTATTGAGATATGGAATAATGTAATCTCCACATGGAAATCTTGTCCTTGGATTTTAATGAGGTAAAATGTAGATGCTTCATGGATATAATAATTTTTTTAACTATGAAGTTGGCAATGCTCATTTATAAATTCCAGTATGACAGCTGAATTTTACGTCATCCTCTTGGACTGTTTAAAAAATTGGACCTTTTAAAATTAAAAAATTATTGATATCTTATGGTTGGTTGTCAGCTTATGCAGGGAACACATGTTGCATTGTGTGTTTATACATTTGTTAAACAAAGGTCTAGATATTATTTGAACATCCTGCTCTTGCTTATATTGCAATATAGCTTAATTAAATGTATTTGTGAGGCTTATAATTCTTTGAACATTTTTTATATTACGATCTACTCTATGTATCTTTATTGAAACAATTGCTTTTAACACTTATGTAAAAGAATCTCTATTAAGAATTGTTTCTTTATTTAGTTGAAAAACAGAAATAGACTTACGGAAGTTTGGTATTCTTCATGTTCAAGTGCTCTCAGATATTCTTTCAAATTCAGTGACATCTTGGGTCACTATCTAAAGATGAAAAAAATATTATGTTTGTGAGCATTTATTGTTGGAAATTTTATAGTTTTGATGAAAGTTCCAAAACAGATTGTAATAAGACCAGTCAGACCTGTTAGCTGGCTGATGTAGTAGATATCAGATTAGGATGACCAGCTGAGATGTATAGACAGCTGATGTAACAGATAGGTCACATATTGAGGGGAACTCAATATGTATAGGTTTAGTCAAGATCAGAAGATCAGAAGATCACCAGGAGAGAAGACCAGAAGACCTACATCAGAAAGAGTGAAGAAGAGTCTGCAAGCTGTGCTAAGACAACCTACATCAGAAGACTCAATCAGGTAGTCTGATCAGTCTGGACTGATCAGGTCAGCTCAAATCAGGTGACCACCAGAAGATCACCAAGACATACATGTTCATCAGACACGAAGAATGTCAACCTAAGTTGGTAAATCATACACTGAATAAGTGTACTTGATAACCAATGAGAGCAAGACACGTATGTACGAAGCTGACATTGCAGAACGAGGTGCTTCAGAGTCAAACGGCTAGAAATGACAAGCTTACATGCTTTCGGCCATGCCACCTCTGTGCACATCAAATCGGGTCTGCAAACCTACCTTAAATAGACCGAAATTCGAATTGCTCTCCAACGGCTAGTTCGATTTCGTGCCTATATATATGGGATCAAACCTTCTTAGTAAGGTTACGAAAATTATCATCAAGCTCAAGCTATCCGCAATTTCCGCACGAAGAACACTCAAACGAAGATTAATTTTCTAAGGGTTCATCCCATAGTTCTGAGCTTTGAATTCTTATCATTTAGCTTTAGGCTACTCAGATACTAGGATAGAATTCCAGTTGGAATATACAAATCTTATACCCAAACCCACAAAGTTAGGTTATGTTTGTTAAGCAAGATTTCAGACTAGGGTATCTAGTTTCTAATTTCTGGGATTGTTGAGTGTGAACTCTTGAAACATCTAAGTCAAGTTGGTTAAGTGTGTGCCCCTGCTGATAGGGAAGAGTGGACGTAGGACGAGTTGTCCGAACCACTATAAATCTTGTGTGATTTATCTGCTTTACACTCTTAGCACACTACCTGCTTTATATTCCATGCATGTTCAGAGTCTGGATCAGATTTGCACCAAGTAACTGATCTGATCAGGTTGATACTTTTGTCATCTGGTTTAAAACAAATTACTCAGAATCAGGTTTGAGTAAAACTGATTTTTCACACGGGTTAACTTATCTTCCGCACAATCAGTTGAGCTGATAGACGCCAACCTGATCTGCTTCCAAGCTGTCAGTAAGTCGGATATCAGTCCGTACTGATCCACTCGCACTCTGATCAGGCTACTTGCATTTTCACACCTGATCTGCACAAAAGTTTTAGAAGTCTATTCATCCCGCCCCTCTAGGCTTCTACCCTCACGAAACCCATTCGGGACCTACATTTATTTTTCTTTTTAGCCATGATTTTTTTTATATAGTTACATTGGATAATTTTTTGTTGCAGTTGCGTAAAAAGAGCAGGAATTAGGGAAGAAAGTGAGGTAAAAATGTGAAAGTTGTTGAAAAGGTTAAAAAGATTTGCTTTATTTTTTCCAAATTCCACTCTGGAAGTCTTTTTGATGTATATTTCAGTTGAGATTACGAACTGTCTTGAATTGTTTTCATATGACATTAATCCTATACTTTTATGTTGTTCAATTGAGATTTTTAAATAAGGAATTGACCATTTAAAAAAAAAATTAATATGTTGATGGGAACATATGTGTTCTCTCACGGTAAACTTTACATCGCGTTGTCCAGAGAAATCTTCATGCAAGATACAAAAGTTTTGAATGTAAATAAGGAAGAATAATATAATTTGAAATTAAAAAATAAATAAAAATCAAATAGTCCCTAATTTATTCATCGATATTTTAAAGAAAAAATGGATACGTCACGCACCACCACACTACAACACTTGAAAAAACCAGGTCAATGGAGGATACAAAACAAGATCATCATAAAAGATACATTCGTTGTAAAATTTAAAACTTTATTTCTTGTTCAATATGAACCACCATATTTCGACAAATCAATACTCAATTACACGTGTCACATGCAACACACGTGTTAGAAACCTTGTTATTTAAAAAAATCAAATATTTTTGCGAACAATGATAGTGCATATGCATGAAAGTGATAATATTTATGCATAGGAGACCTACTCGTAAATCTCTTGCGAATGTGAACCCGGGTTCAAAGGACCATTGTGTTGAGTTTGTTGGAAAATTGGTTTGGAATCAATAAAATATTATTTAATTGTAATTAAGAGGGTGTGAGACACTCATCTTTAATTAAATTAAATAAAGATTTTAAAGTTTAATTTCCAAGAAATTAAACGTCGTAGTGTCAATCTACTCTCCGAGTTGATGACCGTAGTGTATTTATAATCTCAAAATCAAATTTTGGTGAGTGAGAAATTAAATCACGAAGTTGAAACGTCAACACACTTTTTATGAATTAAATAGTGTTGGGAAATGTGGGAGAATTAATTAGGAATTAATATATCCCAGATTGAATAATTAGAGCATTTAACAACTCCTTGTAAGTAAGAGTTTATTAGTAGAATTCAATTATAATGTCTGGTTCAATAGCCAGCACGTGCGTGCCGCCCGGCCATGCCAAGCTGCGCCCGAGCCCCTTGGTACGGGCCCTTGGTTCTTGGCAATTGGACTTTGGGTGGACTTTGGTCTTTGGCTTGGAGCCCATATTAATTTTTTGGAGCTTGGCCCAACTAAAACAATATGAGCCCAACATGCAGAGCCCAATCTGGGATTGTGTTGGCTCAAGTGAATTTCAACACATATCTGCAGAAATTCGAATTTGAATTCAGACGAACCTGGATTTCGGGATGTCCAGGTTCATGGACATTTCTCCAGGAAGTTTGTAATGGATAATTTGGCCATCAATTCCATAACTCCTGAAATTCAATTCCATAACTCCTAGAAATTGAATTCAGTAGGCTCCTCATTGAGTGGACATGCTCCTTATAAATAGGACAACATGCATGGTTTTTCAAAACACTGAAAATATTGCAAATTTGAGCTCACAAAATTCTGCATTCTGCATACCTGTTTTGTCCTGCATTTTATAGTGTAGCCTTATCCTTGCGCCAATTCAGTTCACTGGAGCTTTACACATTGCGGTGCTGCACGTGTAAAGACGAAAGTCATTTTACCTTTGGAAACGATACGTCAAATCGAGAGCACTATTGAGGCGTATTTCGTTATGCGGGAAAAGCTTTCACCTTGACTCGACTTTGGTGAGTTCTTTCTTGTTTTTTGTTTCTTTTCGAACAAATACACATTTATATCCAACAGGGATAATATTTTTGGTGTATCTACGATAAAGACAAAGATATTTATTTTGTTTAACGAGTCTAACTCTGCTCCAATTGCTTCTTCTATTTTACCTAGTCAAAGAGCTTTCGGCTCAACTATTGACTTGGCTACTGGATCCAGATTTTTACTCGTGATAGTAAGAGCAATTGTGGCGATGGATAAGTTGTCGACAACATTGGTACATTTCTCTTGTATTTATAAAATCGTATCAATTTCTATATTTATATCAACCAGATCTTTATCATTTCCCATAATATTTTGGTCTGATTGTTCCGCAATTCTAGTATTCTTATTATTTTGTGCACGTGCTTCATTACTAGAATTTTCGTCTTCGAGACGAATCTCTTCAAGAGATTTCAAGAGTAACTGAATATATTTGCTAGCTTTAGTAATTACCACAGATTTATGTCTTACACACTAACGGATCCTATACGCTTCTAGCGTGTAGGGGCATTAACATATAAATTTGTCTGAAATTGACACATTTACTCTTTGTGGTGCATTTACAACAAGTATATGTGCTTTAGTCACTCATTTATTATAAATTAATTTGGCAGATTACTTGCTAAATATTGCAAGTGAATTATCTTTTGAACTTCCAATTCTCCCAACTAGTGCGTGGATTAAATATTGAAAATATTTTATATTCCACGAGATTTTTTGGCAATCATTTAATTTTAAATTCTTATCTCCCCCTAATGTCGAGATATGATCTTTGTTAAATGTGCATGTAGGTCACAAACGGGTTTTCGTGAGGGCAGAAGTCTAGAGGGGAGGGGTGAATAGACTTCTGAAATCTTTTGCGTGAGATCAGATGTGATAAGCAAGTTACCTGATCAGAGTGCGTGTGAATCAGTTTGGACTGATATCCAACTTACTGATCGCCTGAGGGCTGATCAGTTCGGTGTCTATCAGTTTAATTGATGTGCGAAAGCTAAGTTTTACCCGTGTGAAAAAACAGTTTGTTAAATCAGAATTTTAAGTTATCTGTTTTGAGTCAGATGACAAAGGGTCAAACTGATCAGATCAGTTGCTTGGTGCAAACCTGATCAAGACTTAGAATATGCATGCAAACTTAAACAGGTAGTGTGCAAAGTGTAAAGCATGTAAATCAGATAATGCACACAAGATTTTTATAGTGGTTCGGACAACTTGTCCTACAACCACTCTTCCCTATCAGCAGGGGCACCAACTAACCAAATGGACTTAGATTAATGTGTTAGTCCAACACAATACAATAGATGTTTCAAGAGTTCTCACTCAACCAATCCCAGAGATCAGAACTAGAAACCCTAGTCTGAAATTTTGCTAAACAAACTTAACCTAGCTTTGGTTTGGGTATAAGATTTGTTATGTTCCAACTGGAATTCTATCCTAGTATATGAATATCCTAAAGCTAGAGGATAAGAATTCTTGCTAAGTAACTTATGGGATGAACACTTAGAAATATTCTTCAAGTTTTGTGTTCTTTGTGCGGAAATTGCGGATAGCTTGAGCTTGATGATAATTCTCTTAACCTTACTATGAAGGTTGATCCCATATTTATAGACATTGAAATCAAAGAGCCGTTGGAGAGTAATTTGAATCTCGGGCTATTTTAGGTAGCTTGCAGGTCTGATTTGACGTGCTCAGGAAGGCCATGTCGTCTTCGTGCAATTTCGTCCTTTCTAGTCGTTTGCCTGATACGACATAACCTGTATCATCAGATCCGTACATATGTGTCGACCTCTTAGTGGCTAACAAGTACACTTAGTCGGCGCCTTGAAAAGCCAGCCATGTTAAAATTCTTCTGGTTTGATATACATTGTATGCCTTGGATAAGTAGATATGCTTATCACTTTTCTGACATAACTTGATCTGATCAGTATTCTACTGATCAGTAACCTTGAGTCTTCTGATATGGTTGTCTTAGATTCAACCTATCAACTCTGCTAATGTACCCATAGAATAGGTCTTCTGATCTTCTGCGTCTACTGAACTTTGCTTTTGATCTTCGCTTCTGATCTTTACCTAACTTATACATATTGAGTTCCCCCTCAATATGTGACCTAGTCTAATTCATCAGCTGTCTAACATGTTCAGCTGGTTTTCTATCAATTCATCAGTCGACTAACAGGTTCGAACTGATCCTATTACAACTGTTTTGGAACTTCCATCAAAACTATAAATTTTCCAACAGTGCAACCAGCCAATTGGGCTGTGAATTGAGATACACTGTATTGGTGATATAGAAACAAATATTTCAAAATCAAGTGTTTGCAGATGGAAAATGTTTAGTTCTTAAGCACTAGTTATAAAAGGGAATTTTTGATATGCAGTGGGTCGGATTTGAATTAGTGTAGCACCATGTAAAATTTCATGCCCCCAACATGAAATACGTAAGTTGGAATTCTGCAACAATGGTCTAGTAATTAATTTGTTGAAGTCTATTAGGGTATGTTTGTTTTGCGACTATCCCGGGCAGACTTTGGACTTTACAATCTCAAAACCACTTTGTTTTGAAACTTAAAGTAAGGATTTTAAAATCCTATTAACCCTACTCTATTTCATCACCTACTACTATTCTACTTTTTATTCTCTCTATACACTCACATCATCTACTTTTTTATTATCCCAATACACTCAAAATTATATAATAATATCACATCAATCAACTTTTTCATCATCATACCCTATAAAATCCCACAACAAACATACATCTTAACTATTCATCAAGATTTTAAAATTCTAAGACTTCAAAGTCCGGGATTTCCCACGCCCACTATAAGCTCAAAACAAACATACTCTTAGTGATTTAGCTGAACAATTCTAGATGTAGACGTAAGAGACTGAATGCTCAACTTTATTTCTCAATGCATATAATAATCATCGATGTGAATTTTATCGACATTAACCAATCAAATGGATTTATTGGATAATTCAAAAATATAAGTTCAATAATATTGACAATAAATTTGCTTCAGGCAAATAATATCAGTCCACAATTATCTTCTTGACTCTATTCAAGAAATATAAAAGATACGATTCCAACTTTAGTACGAGAATATTGTACTATAAAAGTTTTTCTTTGCACAAGCCCCACAAATAAATTAATTTGCATAAGGGGTTATGTTATTTGACTTACTATGTAAATAAACTTAGTAAAAATTTGACTTATCATATTTTTAACCGCTCATGTCATAATTTTGAATAAATTTGCTTTAGGCAAATTAGTACATCATTCAAATAATTATCATTTTCAATGTTCATATTTGCTTCAGGCAAACTAGTACGATGAGATTCTATTTTGCTCATAATTATATAGTGACTCAATTATCGTTGAAGAGTTTTTATACTATTTTTCACTCAAAACTTGTATCGCAGGATGAATCTCAACGTGGAAAGATCAAGTTAAGTAATTACATTTAAGAGCATGGTTGATAGATTTCCTTTTAGTCTTACAAGATAATTTTATACTACAATTGTCCATAAGAAAAACTTGATATCAATTTTCATATGTAGTTCAAATTCAACAAATTTAAATGAGACAATCAGCCGCAAAAATCAGTAATAATAAGCAAAAGAATTCTCACATAAATTCTAAATTCTACAGCAAGTAATTCTCAAGTCTATATTGTGGCAAGCAGTTCTAATTGCTGAAATTTAAAAAGGAATTAAGTCTCTTTACCATAGCGGAATCCTTGGGTAAGTATTCCAATATCGTCTTATGATAGACTTGGCTAGCATCGTGTGCAGGCTCCATGAGAGATTCAAGAGACGAACAATCTGCTTCTTCATCTTGTAGGTGGGGATAATTTCATCGATAGGCATGTCTCCAGCAACTAGATAGGTGCAATAACTAATATCGAGACCAAAAGAAAAACTTAAACATGGATTAGCTAAGAATAAATTGCAGCAAACTTTAGTAGAGCTATTTACCTAAAATTGTAACTACTTTACTTAGAGTTACTAACGATTTTTCACTGAATATGAATACCAACAAATTATCAAACATGTAAATATTCTGGTACAATAATTAAAGAAACATTGCAGCCATAATGACCTTCTACAGAGTCTATCTCTGTAAGCACCCGTTTAAAAAAGGCCTATACTTTTAAAATTTGTAAAAAAAATAAAAAAAAGTAACAGCCTAATCATTACCCAAAAGAAAACAGCCATATTAATTGCCAACTAATTTTCCCACTAACTTGCTGTTACTCTCTCTCCCAATAATGGGCCATAAACTATGGGAAAAGAACCGTACAAACAAGTATTCACAAAAAAAATCTCAGCCTCTCTTTCTCTTCCCCTCTCCTCGCTTTCTCATATTCCTCATTGGAGCAGAAACTTAAGGCAGTCTTTATTTTCTCTCATACTCCCTCTACAACAGTTTTTGGGGTGGCAGATTGTTTCTCAAGTTCCACCATTCCTATCTTGCTCTCAAATTTTCTGCAAGGTAACCTTTCTTCACTCCTACTAGATGGTGGTACTACTGATTTTTCTGTTAGCATTTTTTATTTTGTTGTTTGCTCTCAAAATTCCTACAGTTTCTTATGTTATTGATATTTCTACACATGCACTATATATATGGATAACTGGTGGCTATACACATTGATTAGATTACTTTGGGAATAGTTTTTGATGATTAGAGGAAATGTGTGGACAGATTTTATGTAGTCAGTTTATTATGTGATCAGATTGGTAGGTTTCAAGTTGATCATTAGGCAGGATTTATATGTGGTTATATTTGTTCCATGATGATGTATGCAAAGTTACAGTGAGAATATTGTTGTTGTTAATGGAAATAATCATTTTAGGACACATTTTGGATATGTCAGATTGTTATGTTAGATGCTATGCTTGGTTTTGGATGGATAGTTTTAGCAAATCAAGAAAAATCGATTTGGACTGTTTCACTATGTGAGAATAAGTGTAAGATAATTTAGGATTTTTGATTAAGGGGATGTATTCCCCTGGATGTTAATTTGGTTTTGCAGCTGTGATTCTGATTTTGGGGATTGTTTGCCCCAAATCGAGTTTTTACTATTTATAATTAGACCCATAAATTACGTTTATAAGTTCTAGCCTTTTCGTCCTTGGAGTTTTATCAATTCCACTAGTTTACTACATGTTATTTGCTATACTAATTAAATGTTTGCAATCACTAATTGCAAGACGACGACAATTCCGAGGACTAAGTTCGTACTAGCTTTCCATTCATCGTTTCTTGCATCCGTATTCGAGGTGAGGTTTTATTGCTTTAATCTCTACAGTTGTTAATAGAGCACTTTTGCATATGTTATATGTTTTAAATAAATTGTTGAGTTATCTACTATGTGAATTATTTTTCAATGTTATACAAGTGTTTATGTTGGCAAAGTTACTAATAGCCAGGGGCCCTTGATGTGGTCCGGGACCGATGGGTCTTCGGGTGTATCCCGTCATGCTCCACAAAGTCTAATAGCCAGGGGACTTATTGAGGTTCGGGACCGACTGGTCTTCGGGTTTAACCCGCCGTGCTCACAAGTTTCTATGGCAATGTTTCTATGGCAAAGTTCTATGGCAAAGTATCGATGGCAATGTTGGCAAAGTTTATGTGACAATCGAATGTGGTTTACAAGTTGACTACTTAATTATTTATTTTTAACAGTAGCTCTGAATAACGTGGCTCCACTGAGTATGCTTGCATGTTCACCCAAAAATATTTCCCCCTTTCAGGTTGAGGAGTTGGAGGGCGAGGAGTGGTGATGGGAGACGAATTCTAGTTGTTAAGTATGCCTAAATAAATGATCCAAGATTATGCTTGACTGAATTTCTAGTATTTCTAATTTTTACCTATTGTGAACTTCTCTTCAGACTTCTATTTTAACGGTATTTTTTGTTGTTAGTTAAGATATTTCAAAATTTATAGTTGTTCCTTATCGTTAAGGTAATTTCAAATTACTAGCCGTTATTTCTTACTATTATGCATTTGAAATTTAAGTGTTAGTTGCGCCCAAGTTAGTCACTTTAACTACTTTTTTGAAATGTCCGTTTTATGAAAATTGGGGCGTGACAATCTCAAACCAAATTCTCGTATAATTAAATTAATTATATAAGAAAATTAATAGGCATGTATTTAATTAGTCAAGCTCCAATTAACCTTTTTCATAATGCCTATGATTCATCAGCCAAATTACACGTAAAGTTAATAAAATAATGTATGTGCCAATAATCACATAAACCTATTTCGCCAATGCCCAAGAGATTTCACAAACTGATTTTGTTAATGAAATTCGATAAACGAATTATTTAAATAGTGTACCACCGCCTGTAGAAGAGCTATTAATGACCTTTGAGCTTGGTCCTCATCATCGGTATCGACTATGTTTTCTTCACTTCAGTTCATTGGATCAGCCATAAGAATTGCTATTTTAAAGATTGGCACGGCGGCAGGAGGCACCCCACATCGGATTGTATCAAAAGTTGGAGGACTTTCTAATCCTATAAGAAGTCATATTCTGTCCCACATGGGATTGTGGAAAAATATGAAGGGCTTCCTAATGTTATTTAAGAAGCTCAGGTCTCTTTGATACAAGGGCATCAGTTAGTTTCAGGTTTTGGGTTTATTAATTTAGGCCCAGTCAGTTAGGTGCATCAGTCGGTTTTGGTTTTGGGCTTATTAATTTAGGCCAATTGGTTAGGAAATATTTATATTTCCATTTGAGTTGTATATTGTTGTCGGTTCTGAATAATATAGGAAATCCTCTCTTCTGCCCGTGGACGTAGCTAACAAATTGTAAGTGAACCACGTAAAATTTTGGTTTCAATTTATTTATTATTTTTATATCTTTCTCGCATCAGTTATAACAAACTGGTATCAGAGCCTTGTTGGGGGTTTCCGCAATTTGGCGAGAAAGATGACGGGTGGGATAAACGTGAAAATCGACAAGTTCACTGGGAAGAACAGTTTCAATTTATGACAGATCAAGATGCGTGCCTTGTTGAAACAACAAGGTTTGTGGGCACTGTTGATGAAAAAGACGGTGGAGTTGGAAGAAGCTTAGATGGACGCTCTGGAGGAGAAGGCACACTCATCAATCATGTTGTGTCTCGCAGATGATATCATTGCCAAAGTCACAGAGGAGGAAACTGCGGTTGGTCTATGGTTGAAGTTGGAGAGTCTATATATGACGAAGTCGCTAACCAATAAGTTGTTGTTGAAACAACGTCTGTTCAGTTTGCGTATGCATGAAGGTCAGCCACTTCGTGAACATCTGGATCAATTGAATACAATTCTATTAAAATTGTGTAATATTGATGTTAGAGTTGATGATGAGAATGTTGCTTTAATTCTGTTGGTTTCTCTACCTTTGTCGTATGAGAATTTTGTGCAGTCTTTCATTGTTGGGAAAGACATTGTGTCTTTGGAAAAGGTCAGATCATCTCTGCATACTAAAGAGTTGCGACATAAGGCGAGCGGTGGAAGTTCAGATAATTAGGCCGCTGGACTAGTAGCTAGCGGGAACAAGGGACCTGAAAAGTTGGGGAAGAAGAAATTTAAGAAGCCTGGGTCTAAGGGTCCCAAGCCAGAAGATATTTGTAACTACTGCAAAGAAACAGGCCTTTGGGAAAATAGATGTCCGAAGAAGAAAAAGAAAGAGGAAAACAAAGCAAGTACTGCTGATGTTGCTGAAGAAGATGACACCAACTCCGATGAGGATGTAGTCCTAGTTGCTAATGGGCAAACCCATCAATATGATGTGTGGGTTCTTGATTCCGGGGCATCTTATCATATATGTCCGCGCAGAAAGTGGTTTACCACTTACGAGCAAGTGGATGGAGACAATATTTCTATGGTCAACAGTTCAGTTTGCAAGGCAATTGGAATAGGCTCAATTCAATTACGGACACATGATGGTAAATTTTGCACATTGAACGATGTTAGGCATGTTCCACGAATGACGAAGAATCTGATGTCACTTAGTCTTTTACAGTAAGGGTTTCAGTTTCAGAGGTGAAGGTGGAGTTCTGTATGTCTACAAGGGTTCTAACATGGTTCTGAAAGGTGTGAAGCGAGGAACTTGGTACTTTCTGTAAGGTTCAACGCTCTCTGATTCTGTTGTTGTTGCATCATCGAAAGTTCACAAAGACGACTTGACCAAGTTATGGCACATGAGACTTGGCCACATGGGTGAACGGGGGATGCAAATTCTGTCGAAAGAGGATTTTATTGGTGGCCACAAGGTCACTGATCTTGATTTCTGTGAGCACTATGTTTCTGGGAAGCTTCATCGCAGCAAGTTTCCCAAGGTAATTCATAGAACAAAAGACACATTTGATTACATCCATTCTGATTGTTGGGGTCCTTCTCGTGTTGAATCTTTAGGAAGCAATATATACTTCGTGTCTATGATTGATGACTACTCAAGAATGACTTGAGTAATTATGATGAAGCATAAAAGTGAAGCTTTCAAGAGTTTCAAGCAATGGAAGATGTTGGTGGAAAATCAAACAGGGAAGAAAATTAAAAGGATGCGAACTGATAATGGTCTGGAATTATGTTCTTATGATTTCAATGAGTTCTGCAAGAATGAAGGGATCGCAAGACATCATACGGTACGGGATACACCACAACAAAATGGTGTAGCAGAATGCATGAATCAGACACTTTTGGAGAGAGCTCGATACATGCTCTCTACTGATGTATTAGCCCAAAGATATTGGGCAGAAGCGGTCAGCACAACATGTTACCAGATAAATTGTGCACCTCACACAGGTATCAATCTCAAAACACCCTATGAGGTGTGGTTTGGTAAGCCTGCAGATTACTCTAATCTAAGAGTTTTTGGGTGTGCTGTTTATTATCATGTAAATGAGGGTAAATTGGTGCCAAGGGCAAAGAAAGGAGTTTTTGTGGGCTATGGAAATGGTGTTAAGGGGTATAGAATCTGGTCTTTATCGGAAAGCAAAGTCATACTTAGCAGAAATATTATTTTTTATGAGGATCCTATGTTTAAACCCACTGTGAAGTCTATCATTGTATCAGAAAACAATAGCGTAGACAAACAGGTGGAGCAGAGTGAGTCACAAAAGGAAGATGGAGAACAACATGTTGGGGATTATACTGAAAAGTATGCTTTTTACTTTGTATAATCGAAACTGAATTTCCAGACTTATTTACTGAAATAAATTGTTTATCACTGATGCTTTAAATATGATTGAATGTTATATATATTTATTGCATAACTGTTCAATAATTCGTACGTGTTACACTGTAGTTAATTTAGTGATACCCGATCACAGAAGATTAAATTAACAGTCCCTTGTAACTATAAGTACGCCATTCACGACCTAGATGGAAATGAACAACCATCGCGAAAGGTTGAGGTGTAAGGCTCAGATTGGTTTGTCTTGACCAAGAGATTACACTAGTGCATGACTGATGCGCTGAATAGGACCTACAGGAGGATAAATTCTTCAGAACTGAACAAGGAAGAATTAGACCTCAGTGGTTCGTTGTTTCTTAACCTTCGTCCCTGAAATAGGATCACGTGGGATCGGTAACTATTGCTTTGACTTATCATGGGTAGCGAATCAGAGAGAGATTCAATACGTACTTTATCTTGGGCAATATTATTGGTCACATGTGATTGCTAAGATTTAATATGAAGAATCGTGTGCAAGTACGCTTGCTTGATTTGCCCCCTTGGGAGGTTCATAAGCTTTATCATACCAAATCTTGCAAGTGGAATTTGTTTCCGGTATGGATAATAATGTTGAACCGTTCCTCGACCAAGGACAAAAGATATTAATTAATGGAAAGCTATTTCAGTGGCTTGAATTAATTAATGGGCTAGATAATCTTAAACACGGGAAATAATGACCGGGAGCCATATTGACTGTAATATGGGTTAAGATGGATAGTACAATATTAATTATGTAGTGGGATTAATTAATATTTATGGGCTTGAATTATATTGTGGCTCAATATTAGATATTCAAGATCCATTAGAAGGTCCAATCTTAATTCTCCTAAAGGCCCCCTGAGTAGCCCAACATATAGTCCAATAACTGAAAAGGTGATTAAAATAAAATAAATATTGTTGCTTATATTTCCTCATTAAATTCGAAAATTATGAATAAAAGAGGGAGAAAGATTTTCTTTGAATTTTGTTATGGAATGAAGATATGTATTCTTGGAATACAAGATTATCTCATTAAATTCAAGAAATCTCCCACTTGGTTATTCATTAAGAGA
The DNA here is from genome assembly GCA_037126765.1 of Stenogyne calaminthoides. Taxonomy (NCBI): domain Eukaryota; kingdom Viridiplantae; phylum Streptophyta; class Magnoliopsida; order Lamiales; family Lamiaceae; genus Stenogyne; species Stenogyne calaminthoides. Next base: position 12,255,106 of record JBBCBC010000018.1, read on the forward strand.
TTTTCGAAATTTTTGGAAAATAGAGGGCAAGAAAGATTTTCTTGATTTTCTTGAAAAGATATTATGGAAGATATGTATTTCTTGAAATACAAGAATATCTCATAAATTCAAGAAGATTTAAATCTTGAAATCTTGCCCAAATTTTCGAAAATTATACCATAAAATAGAGGAGGTGGATTTTTGTGGAATATTTTAATTATGGGAAAAAGAATATATGGGATATATTCAAGATTTCTTGGTGACCAAGAAAAGTCTTTTCCCACATTGAAAATTCACATAAATTTCGTGCCCCTCCTCTCCTATAAATAGGGGATGATTAGTTCATTCCCAAGTACAATTCCATGTGCTGGAAATATTAGCAAATCCACAAACGTGGTGCAACAAAGTTTATTTTTTCCTTTTGTTAATTGTTCGCGAGTATCCTTCCACCGGATTGTCGAGCAAGGGCTAAGGGAATACTTGGGAAGTCCTTTTGGTTAGTCCGTCCGACCGAAGACGCTGTCATCCCGAGAGGTACGTTCACGTAAACCCGTAGATTCCGCATGCGTAGGTTTTACGTGGCTTTTTATATGCATGATATGTTGTTGCAATTATTATTTGAATTAATATAGGATTAATTCATGCTAGTAATAATTAATGAATTAAATTTGTATTTAAATATTCACCCCGAATAGATCTGTGCGAATCATTCCCCAACACAACACTCACATTCTGACACCGAGCTGAAAGATACATCACCACCAGTATCTCAACCATCTGAGACAAGACTGTACAGTATAACTCTTGATCGAGCTAGAAGGATTGGAGTTGAGGCTCCAAAGTGATATATGTTTGAAGATATGGTGGGTTATGCATTGCAGGTTACTGAAGAGGTGGATTCTCATGAGCCATCCACCTAAAAGAAGTTGTTACATGTACAGAGTCTACCCAATGGCTTGCTGTCATGGGAGATGAGATGGAGTCACTTCACAAGAATATGACTTGGGAGTTAGTTAAGAAGTCTCGGGAGAGAAAGATTATTACATGCAAATGGGTCTTCCAGAAGAAGGAATGAATATCACCTGCTGAGGATATCAAGTATAAGGCAAGAGTGGTTGATAGGGAGTTCCATCAGAAAGAGAGAGTAGACTGTGATGAGATTTTCTCACCTGTGGTCAGACATACTTCCATTAGAGTGTTACTTCAAATGGTAGCACATCAGGACCTGGAACTTGAACAACTCGATGTGAAGACAGTTTTACTACATGGAGAGTTGGCTAAAGAGATATACATGAACCAGTCAGATGGTTTCCAAGTTCCCGGGAAAAAAGAGTACGTTTGCAAGTTGAAAAAGTCCTTATATGGGCTAAAGCAGTCTCTAAGGCAGTGGTAAAAGAGATTCGATGATTATATGACACATCTTGGCTACAACAGGAGTCCGTATGATAGTTGTGTGTATCACAGCAAGCTGGAAGATGATTCAAATATCTACTTGGTCTTATATGTTGATGATATGATGATAGCTGCAAAGAACAAGTCAGATATTCAGAAGCTAAAAGATCTTCTCAGTCCTGAATTTGAGATGAATGATTTGGGTGTTGCCCAAAAAAATTGGAAATGGAGATTCATAGGGATAGAAGTCAGAAGAAGCTTTTCCTTTCCCATAAGGATTATATTCAAAAGATATTATCAAGGTTTTGTATGTCTACAGTTAAACCTATTGATACTCCAAGTGCTGCAAATATTCATTTATCTATTGTTTTCGCTCCTAAATCTGCTGAGGACAAGGAGTACATGTCTCGGGTTCCCTATGCTAATGCAGTAGAGAGTTTGATGTATGCTATGGTCTGTAGCAGACCTGATCTTGCACATGATGTTAGTGTTGTCAGCAGGTTTATGGCTCAACCTGGAAAGGAACATTGGCTGGCTGTGAAGAGGATATTTTGGTACCTTAGAGTTACATCTGATGTCGATCTCATTTATGGAGGTGATACTAATTGTTTAGTTTTAGGCTACTGTGATTCTGATTATGCAGGAGATGTTGACAGTGGAAGGTCTATGACCGGTTATGCTTTTACTCTTGGTGGTTCTGTTGTAAGTTGGAAGACAACTTTGCAGCCTACAGTTACTTTGTCTACTACAGAGACAAGGTACATGGCCTTGACTGAAGAAGCTAAAGAGGGAATCTGGTTGAAAGGGCTGGTTAGTAATCTTGGTCTACATCATGGTTATGCAACTGTATTCTGTGACAGTCTAAGTGTAATATGTTTAGCCAAGGATCAAGTTCATCATGAGAGAACGAAACATATTGATGTCAGGTATCATTTTCTAAGAAGTGGGAAGAGAGTTAAGGTGAAGACAGTTGGGACGGCTGATAACCCAGCTGATATGTTCACCAAGTCGGTTCCAAATAACAAGTTCCAACACTGGTTGAACTTGTTAAATATTACAAGTTGTTAGTTGCCCTGTCTTGGGTTTCAATCTGTGTATGAGGAATTGCTCGTACGTCTGGCATTTTTATGGTGCATCTAGTACATCTGTTGATCTGTGAGAGGATTCAAGTCAAGGTGGAGACAATGAAGTTTTTTGTTATTTTACCAAGGTGGAGATTTGTTGGAATTATGTAAAATAAAGAAGTTTTGTTTTATCCCACATTGGATTGTATTAAAAGTTGGAGGACTTCTTAATCCTATAAGAAGTCCTATTTTGTCCCACATCGGATTGTGGAAAAAGGTGAAGGGCATCCTAATGTTATTTAAGAAGCCCAGGTCTCTTTGATACAAGGGCATCAGTCGATTTCGGTTTTGGGCTTATTAATTTAGGCCCAGTTGGTTAGGAAATATATATATTTCCATTTGAGTTGTATATTGTTGTCGGTTCTGAATAATATATGAGATCCTCTCTTTTGCCCGTGGATTTAGCTAACAAATTGTTAGTGAACCACGTAAAATTTCGGTGTTGATTTATTTATTATTTTTTATATCTTCTAGCATCAGTTATAACAATGAATTTGTTCTTAGGGCTATTCTGATCCCGTCTTCGCCGGCTTCACCTTTGCGTACTCCATTAGCAAATTTGAAGAGATCGATTATAACAAAACAATTCGGAATGGAGGCTTCGTGCTGATAACGCGTTGTAAAATATTAGAATAATGATAAAGGAGAATACAAGAACACAGATTTGTTTACCCAGTTCGTCCAGGAGGACTACATCTGGGGTCGACCAAGCCAGGAGAGTTTCACTCTTTTCTCATCTCTGTGTAAACGGCATAAAACATAGATATACTAGGGATTGGGCTTTAGCCCTAAATGCTCTAACTCTAAGTCCATCAATAACAATAAGTAATGTCCACAATTAATATATTTATAACAAGGAATAAGAGTATCTTCAAAGAGGTCCGATGGATTTGGATATAATAATTGATAAAATTAAATTTTGCTAATGAAAATGATTAAAAACTCACTATCTCTTATCATTCTGTTATTCCTTTCATGGTTGGAGTTCTCACCTGGTGCTTGTATTCCTGATAATTGTAGTTGTTCTCAGTTGTGCTTGTGGTTTTGTTGTTGTATTCAGAGATGGATCTAGGGAGGGCGTTGGAGGGCGGTCGACCTCTTGGGATTTTAAATTTGTGTACTATATATGTAATTTTTTTTATATATTTATCCCTTAAAATTGTAAAACTTTGTTATTTCGCCCCTGTCGGGATACTAAAATTTTGTCGCCCTTACTCAACGAAAAATTTCTCCCCCTTGGAACGAAATCTTGAATCCGTCCCTGATTATATTTTTGGGTTCTGAGCACTCCTTGTGCTCAAGTTAATAAATTTCATTTTTACCTTAAAAAAAACTAGGTCGACAAATCCTAGGTGAGTTGATTTGTGTTCCACAAATAATAAACATAATCGATCTAGATTATACCCCTTTTGAAATTTAAAATTTTATTATATAATATATATATATATATATATTTTTTATTTATTCTTTTAATTCGTAAAAATTTGTCATTTTGCCCTTATTAGAATATAAAATTTCCTTTTTACTGTTTGAGAAATTTCGCTCCCATTGGGACGAAATTCTGAATCCATCCTAAATGAATTCATAACATGTAATTGCACATGAAGATCTGTCAAACTTAATTCTTGAAGTCCACTAATTAAGCTGTTAATTACTATTATAACAGGAAACCAGTATCAAGAGCAAGTTAAAACCATAAAAACAGAACAAAAAAAATTGCCAAATAACAGTTCAACAAAAAAATGAGTCAAAGATGAGCACTAACCAGCATAACTAATGAAGAAATCGTCAGACTTTATATTCAAAATCTAGAATTTTCTAGATATTCAAGAATGAGTAGATCTCCCGAATTCACATGAACTCTCTATTTCAAGTATCACTGTATAGTACACCAAGTGACACTCTTTAGCATATAAAGTATCATTTTTTTCTAAAAAAGCTTAAAATTTATGCGGTCTTCTCAAAATCGCTAAGACGTAACACTTTGCATGCTAAACAGTGACACTTTAAAGAAAAAAAATTCACGTGAACTCAAGTTCATAGTGCGTTCAAGAATAGGGAGTTCGATACGGATGATGCTGGATCGTGGGCGCAGTTCTCGTGACAGAAGGCTTACCGGCCCTAACATGTCCCACCATAGAAACCTGCAAAGCTTCCTCTTCATAAGCCCTCCTCTCCATCTCATCCATCATCTCCTTCTTCTTCTTCGCTTTCGCCAACATAGCCACCATCAATAAACTCAGAAGAAAAGCCCCCAACGCAGCTCCGATCGAGCTAACCACCACTATCTTCACCTTACCAACCTTCCCTTTAAACGGCATCAGGGGAGCTTCCACCACTAGACCATAGTGTCCGTTCCCCTTTGCAATGCACACGTTCGCACCCTTCTGACTCGAGAGGCCAACTTTTCCATCATCGTCGAAGGTAGCACATAATGGGCCGATTCTTGACGAAGTGTTGAGCAGAGTTGCGGATGTGAAATCTATAGTGATCGGCGTTTTTCCGCTCTGGATGGAAAGCTCTGTTGGTGTTGAGTTGCTCACTTTGACATCAATGCTGTAGGCTTTGAGGCCCAAAACAGGGGAAATGAGTTGGTAACGGGATAACTGGTCGTCCTCGTAGTACAACGACGACCAGTTGAATCCGACGCTTTGCCTAACGAGAAAAACTCTCGTTAGGCAAGGGTGGACGTTCGCGCCGTTTGGTATGCGGAATTCCTTGATTTTCGCTCCGTATCTTTGGAGACTACCGCACCTTAGTCTTATCAAATCGACGGTTATGTTGGAAAGATTTGGCGTGAGCTCGATTTGGCGAACTTCTCCGGTTTTGAAGTTGGTGTTGTGGGATCGGAATGTGTGGTCTCTGATGGCAAGGTCGAGATTACGGGCCGATTTGATGTTGAGAAATTCGGATTTTGTGGGGTTTAGAGATGAAAATGAGATGAATGTTAGAAGTAGGGGAAGATAGTTGAAGGCCATTTAAAGAGGATTAAATATAATGATCAGATATGGAAAGAGAAGTTTGATTATTTGTGTGTAATTAAGGTTGTTGTGGTTAATTGGATCGTCTTGGTTGCTCAATGTTAAAAAAGTGTTCTGTTATGGCAGGATGAGTAGTGGGAAAATGTGTGATTGGAAAAAAGGTATTGGAAATTTGGAAAAGGAAAAGGCTTTTTTCTTTATTTAGTATCAATCTTTAATAATTAGGTGTTCCATTTTATTATAATGTTTCACGTATAGAATTATTAGTATACATATTATTGTGTGCTCTATTATTGAAGAAAACAATAGAATTGTAAAAAAAAAAAAAAAAGAAGAACGTGACAGATGGAAGATTTTTAATTTTTTTGATAATAATGTAAAGATTCAAGTTTATTACTATCAATAATCGGCATAGCAATTTTAAACACGTTGATGGAAACATGAGGTAAGAAGGAAAAAAAAGAAAAATGAATTACAAAATTCTTGTACGAAATAAAGTATTTTTTAGATTCTTAATTTTAAGGGCAAAATTTTATATGCACTTATTTTGAAGCAACTTGTTTTTTTTTAAAATATTCAACTTATTTACAATAAAATGTTTAATTTATTTTACACTGAACAAATTAAAAATTTTAATATAAATAAATTAAACGTTTCAAAAAAATAAATTACACATTTTAAAATAAAATTTAATTACACAATGTAACCAATGCACACGACATTTAGTCTTGTATTCAATGCACATGATAGTGAAAACTAGGGGTGAGCATTCGGTAAAAACCGAACCGAACCGAATTAACCGAATTTCACACCATAATACACTGAAACCGAACCATTTAAGCCTAAAACCGATTGAAACCGAACCGAATTTTTTCGGTTCGGTTTCGGTTTAAAATTGAAAAAACCGAAATTTTAACATTATTGAATTAAGTCATTTAATAACACAAAAATTCGGATATATATATATATATAAAATATATAATATATATTAAATATAATATATAATATATATTAAATATTATATAATATATATATATATATATATATATTAAATATATATATATATATTAAGTAAATATTTCGGTTCGATTCGGTATATTTACCGAAAAAAACTAACCGAAACCGAACACCAATTTTTTTAAAATGCAAAACCGATCCCGAACCAAAAACCAATTTAACCGAACCGAATTTATATTTCGATTCGATTCGATTCGATTCGGTTCGGTTCAATTTTTCGGTTTTTACCATATTCTGCTCACCCCTACTCCTGTATCATTTACGAGTTTTCATAATCATTCACACATTTCAATAAAGAGTCGCTCTTTTGTGTAATATTACCGTCTACTACTGCAATAATGATATAGAAAATTCACGGATCAAAATCAAGTTCTAGATATATTAAATTATTTACACCTTATCAATATTATTTATTTGTTCATATAATATTAAGTGATGCAATAATGCTACATTAACAACAACATTATATTACTAGATAATTCTTATATCGTATTAATGATTTAACAAAATACTTTATTGGCTAACAAGTAATAATATTGTTAAGTAAACAAAAAAGTCATTTATGTGACTCGATTTGATCCCATTTAATTTTGACCTACAAGTTTTGTTACGAGATTTTTGTTGAAATGATCTGACTTGTGTATACAACTTATTCCTCGTTCATGGAAAATTTGCACTACGTATAAATTATCTTGATTTTTCTTTTTTGTTATATATAATTATTATATAAGAAGATGGTATAATAAGATGGTTAAGTTTTATATGCATTCTGGTTAGGGGTGGGAAGTGGGAACATACCAGGCTATCCGACAGGGGCATATGACTCGGCCTACTAAAGTTCGGTTTCGCCTATTAAAGCTCGGCTCGGCCTTTTTTGGAAACAAATCAGACTTCAACTTTTTTAAAAGTCTATATATTTATATAGGCCAGACTTGGGCCTTTTATAAAATCTTTTAAGTTCAACAGGCCGGTCCGTTTAAATTTATAATACTTATTAATTATTTTTATTTTAATATATTTAATAATACTAATATAAGATACTCCCCCGTCCCATAAAATTGTGCACATTTTCCTTTTTGGGACGTCCCAAAGAAACGTGCATGTTTTCTAAAATGGCAAAACACTCAAAACTTACACTCTCACAATATCATTATAATTGATTAAAATAATACAAATAAAGCAAGTTTTCTTATTTTGTGTGTCCGGCTAGGGGTGCACGTTTCTTTGGGACGGGGGGAGTAATATATAGTTAAATAAATTATTCAATTAAATAAGTTTAATAATTAATAAATGTTAAATCTTGCTAAAACTAGAACAAAATTAAACCGATCTTATTATCAAAATTTTAATAAATTTTTTTTAAAATTTTTTATATTTAAAGTGAAATGGGCTTAAAAAAGCTTTATATAAGCTTTCAGGTCCAACTCGTTGATTAAAAAGGACAGACTTGAGCTTACTAAAAAGTCTGTCATAGATAACAGGTCAGACTTCAGCCTAACACACATGTATCAGACCCAGACCTTCCGACGAGAAGCCTATTCCCACCCTAATCTAAGTGCACCGTGCATTTATAGTATATTTTAAAATAATGCAATTTGTTATATTAAAATATACATCTTGTTCACATTGAACCGTGCAATTATTAATATGAGAAATAGTTGCACGGTTCTATATAAATAAATTGCATGATTCTAAAATGTAATATAAGTACACGGTGCACATGAGATCCACCCTAGACAAGATTAGTTCCAACTCACCCATCATCAATTGCTAAGTCCCTCACATGATGACAGTATCTCATATTAATTAATTAAGAAATAGAAGTTGAAATTGAGAAAGTCCGGTGATGACTTAGGAGGGGTGGGAGAAACATTTTTTGAGCGTGGGGGTAATAATAATGATTAAAGTTAAAAAGGGCTAGAAAAGGGGATAAGAGCGTGCTATTATTAATGAAGGCCGATGCCCTGTTATCTTTGACATTAGCTAAAAATACTTGTGTTTGATTACATGTTTCCCACTTTCTGGGCTACCATGGGTGACGCTATTGCTTAATCCAAGGGGGTCATACCTCTTCAATTTTCAAATTTTCAGTGTGCGGCAAAAATTTAAAATCTTTGATGAATAGTAATGTATGTGTTTTTTTTAGATTTGAGTAGGGTGAGATTTAATTTTATGTCAAATCAATATTTAATAATGATTGATGTTGTATTATTATATTATATTGAGAAAAGTAATAAAGTGTGATACATTTATAGGTGTGAGTTGAATGTGAGATTTAAAACCAGACTCTAAATTTCAAACTCAAATGAGACAGGAGCACAAAGTCCTAAGTCCATCCATATAAGTTTCAAAACAAACACAACCTAAATAACTTGGATGTCTGTTTATACATATACAAACATAAAAAACTAAATAACTTGGATCTTTGTTTATATATATACAAACATAAAATTCAATAGACGGAGCCCCAATTTTTAGTCAATTCTATTTAAAAAATTACTTTTTTGTCATTTTAATTTCGTTTTTTTTTTAGTCAAGAAAATATATATTTATACTAACTATACCCTCATCCCTCTTTTCTAAAAAAATCAATTCTTTTGTTATTTTCCTTCCATTTTTCCTTTTCTTTCTCGCTACTACATCTCTCGTCACTCTTTTTTTCTTTCGATCTTTTGAGAACAAATAAATCAGTGCCTCTCTTTCCAAGGCTTCAATAAGATATTGTTTTTCTCATCAATTTTGTTCTATTTGTTTCTAAAATGAATTCCCCCCCCCCCCAAGCTTTCGATAATTAAAATTGAATGCTAATAATATCATTCTTAATCTCTCTCTAGGTCTATTTAAGACAATTGCTCAAAAAGAAGAAAAAAAATTACTAAAGACAAAATTAACGGGTACTCTCTTATTTTAATTCTTATGGTTTAGGATATAAATACGGGCTTAATTATATGATTATACAAGGTATAATATGGTGGTATGAGTTTTAAAATATCATTATACAATCTTTAAAAATAATGGTACGGGCTTAAATAAATTGTTGTACGTGGTGAGTTGATAGTGTTACAGTCAGCTTAAATAAGATGTGGTACGAGGTGAATTAATTGTGATATGAGTGGGTGGGGGGAAATTAATGATATGATTGAATTGAGTTAAAGTAAGTGCATAAGTATATTGTATAGGGCTAGATGTGGAGGTTGGGTGTAAAAATATAAGGAGAGTATAAGTGATAATAAGTATTTTATCTAATGTAGTGCTTAATGTTGCCATAATCATGCTACATGTTGGTTTTTGTTTTGTATATGTTTCATATTTTTGTATCAAATTATATCTTCTTTTTTTTTTTTTTTTTTGGAAGGGTATCAAATTATATCTTTGGTCTTGAATATTTTCAACAAAACGTAATAGTAACATATTTTTGGTCAATTGAATAAAGAGTGGGTCTCATGTACAACCGGGTGCACCTGCACTCATAGTATATTTTAGAAGCATGCAACTACATAAAACAGAAACGTGCAATTATTTCAAACAGAAGTATGGAACTATGCAAAAAAAATCATTTCCTAATACACAATATAATAGTGTAACATTTTTGTGACATACATTACTCTTCTCTTCATTGTCTCATCCCATGTCATTCCTCTAACAACTGCAACATAAACCCTAGAGGGCAAAAATAACCTATCCTTTTATCATGCCTTACATGCAAACTAAAAAGAAAAAGGCAAAAAAAACACATGAGCAATAATTAAAGATAAATACTCTCATCTTCCATCCATCAATGGAAGTTGACATTGGCAACATAAGTCATGCCTGCTTGCCAATTAGCAGGGGCAACATTGTTAGCAATGATAGTTTGATGTGAAGTATATGAGGTTATCTTGAATGAAAGGGCTTGGCCCCCAAGGCTAGAGTAGGCTTGGTATGTAGCCCCCCAGTTGTGACTCATGCTTATCCACCCAGTTTTCGTGCCCTTCACCCACATGTTGGCTATCACGTATGCAAGCAACCAGTACCCGTTCCCCTGAAAGTTGAATCGGATTCCCCCTCTTCTAACGCATGCAACCCTGTATGGAAATTTGAATCATTCGTTAACGGTTTAGGGTTTATTATCCGAATTTGAGAAATTGATTTTTTGTCGTCTAAGGGTGTGTTTTGAAACACTTAAAACAGCTTCTAGAAGCACTTATTTTCAAAAGCTGTGAGAGGGAGCTTTGAAAATAAGTGCTTCTGAAATCTGTTTTAAGTGTTTCAAAACACACCATAACTAGGTTTAATTTTTGTCACACGGGTCTAAAAGTTGTACAAGATGAGAGTGCCTCACGCATGAAAGAATTTGAGAAATATTTGATGTTTTGTCGTCTAATTAGGCTTAATTTTGTCATACGCATCTAAAAGTTGTACAAGATGAGACTGCCTGATTTATGAAACATTTTTCATGACTATAAAGATGTGGAATCGAGTACACTCAAACTCAAAAGTTTCAATTTTTCGCATGTAAAAGGATGAATCTTGCCTCAATGTCCTCAACGCGTGTAATTTTTAAAATTTCAACCGTAATCTGAACTTTGGTAAAAAAAAAAGAGAATTTCAAATCCCCATAATTATTGAAAATAATAAAGAATGTCCAACAAATTTTCAAAAGTTTGATAATGATGATTCTAGTTGAAGGAATGATTTCATCTAAAAGTTCGAATCTGTAGATGAATGTGAAATTAATTCGTTTATATTATTTCTCTAACACTCTCCCAAATTAATAGGCTGAATTCTCGTACTTCATCAATGGAAGAAGGTCCATCGAGTGAACAATTTAATATGGGTGCAACTAGTCATCTGGTCGTGATCCAAAGGCTTTGGTACGTATCATGAACAAATTTTATCTCATCTAAAAGTTCGAACTTGTAAAGAAGTGTAAATTAAGTCAATTTTACTATTTCCCCCTAACCTAGCTATGATTATACACATTTGACACGAATGGTTGATTTGGTCATTAAATGAAATACATGAGTGCATGGTGCACCTGGGTGCAAACAAGACTTATGGGATTTAAACCAAATTCGTCTCATGATTTTCCACCTTTATTGAAATGGTCCCCGTAATTATCAACATTTTCAATTTAGTCCCACATGTATTCAATTTGTTCCAATTGTCGCAAAAAATTAGGGGCGCGTGATAGACACACGACTAAAACGACGTCGTTTTGGGAATTTATGATCGATCTCTAACGGTCTGGGACTAAATTGTAACAAATTGAGTATATGTGGGACTAAATTGAAAAAAGTTGATAGTTACAGGACCATTTCAATAAAAGCGGGAAATTATGGGGCGAATTTGATTTGAATCTCAACTTTTTGCGATAAAAATATTTGATTTATGTAAGACCAACTCTAATAATAATTGATAATATTGGTCCTTTTGTTACTAAAGGAAGATATACATACCTACGGAACATGACGGGCACAATGCCGGCTTTCCACTGGGCAATCTTCATGAAGGCTGGCTTAGCCATGTCGAAATGGATGTTTGGGGGGTTGCACCACCCGCCGTTGTTTGAGTCCTGCCCCCAGTTCGGAGGGCACAGATTGGTGGCAGTCAGGGTGGTGATAGGCGATCCCTTGTAGCACGAAGGGCGAGTTTACGCATCTCAGCTGGAAGCACTGCCCGCAAGCGTACCCGTTTTTGTATAGTGCTGAGCTCAACGCCGCCGTATCCGTCCCGTAACCGCTGCTGTATATGTTTCCGTATCCACATGCTCCACTTGCACTCAAGCTTGAAAATATTGGTAATTTGTGGAAGTATATATGGATAATGAGGTAACTTTAATAAAGTATGAGAATTTAGTGACCAACTTTTAGTATGTTAATTTAACAAAAGAAAAATTAAAGAAATTTTATATTTGTGATAGGTGTACAATAATAAAGGGAGACTTACTAATAGGTACATTTCAAAATTATAATTTACTAATAGTTACAGTTGGCACCACTACAAAGAAAATGTGTTTTAGAGACGGTTTTAGGGACGGAAAAACCCGTCTCAAAACCCTATTTGAGACGGATTTGAGATGGGTTTTTTTCCGTCCCTAAATCAGGTGTCTCAAATTTAGAGACGGTTTTCAAATTTCCGTCTCAAATTTGGGATGGTTTAAACCGTCTCAAATCCGTCCCAAATCTGAGACGGAAAAAACCGTCTCTATTCCGTCTTAAAAACTGTCTCAAAATTAATATTTAAAAAAAAATCGACGGATATTTGAGACGGAAAAATCGTCTCAAATTCGTATTATTTTTTAAAAAAAATAGCTCTGGTGGTTCGAACCTGCGCCGCTAGGTGGCTTGAGCAGGCGACGAACCACACGAACCGCGAACCTCTATTACCACCGAACCACATGGTATATAAGCCTTCTCAGGCCTGCAAATTAAATTCGCGAATTTCGCTCCCAATAGGGATTGAACTCTGGTTGGTTGGGAGACAGGGCGGGCGCTCAACCAGTAGAACACTTGATTTCATTGGTTTAATTTACAACTTTAATTGTATATGTACACAAATTAAATAATTTAAAAAAATATTGTATCAATTTCTATACATATGTGCATTAATTCCACCCCTTTTAAAATTATAATTATTTTTTATTATTTATAAATTCTAATTAAATTATGTTATATTATTTTAAAATTTGTATTTCTAATTATCTTACCTCAAAATTTCAAATTCTCCTCCAATTTAAATTTAAATTTTCTTTATTTATTTATTCCTTTATATACTATAGATGTTAATTTATTTATTTTTATATTAATTTCTACTTTAGTTATGTTATATTAGTTAAAATCTAATTATAGTTAAAACTAAATTTATTTAATAAAAAAATTAAATATGATACAATTTATTTATATATCCTTTATACACTTGTAATTATTGCTGTAAATTTGAGACGGTTTTCCATTCCAATTTGAGACGGCCGATACCGTCCCAAATTCTATTTTGAAAATTTGAGAATGAAAAACCGTCTCAAATAAGACGGTCAAAATCGCGAACATTTTTTCGGGTCACAAACCGTCTCAAATTCGACCCGTATAATTAGAGACAGTTTTTCCGTCCCAAATTGGTGTCCAAAATGATGACGTTTTCTCAACGGTCAAATTCCGTCTTAAATCCGTCTCAAAATCGTCTCAACTTGAGACGATTTTGAATTTCGTCTCAAATATGGTCAACTTTGACCGTTTGACTGCTTCCGTCTCAAATCCGTCCAAAATTCGTCTCAATTTGCGACGGAAAAGTTTCCATCTCAAAAGTTCCGTCTCTAAAACGCGTCTTTTTTGTAGTGCACTTTCGTGTGCAACTTTGGGTATATAAGCAATCTCTTTTGTATTAGCTACCAGTAATTTGTATAAAAAATTAGAGAAAAAAAGTTATTTAGTCCCATAACTTTCCTGTAATCCGTTTTTTGTCCCAAAAAAATTAACTTTTCAATTTTGGTCTCGTAAGTATCTTGATTGTCCAATTTTGGTCTCATTTTCGCCGAAAAACATAAAATTTTATTTTTTTTATATCACACAAAAATCACATGCCGGTTAAAATTGAGGTTTCCCGACCTCGTAGTTGACGTGGACCTTAAAAATTCATTTTTTTCCGCACTTGGGAGAAATTTTCTTTTTCTTTCTAATTTTTTTAGAAAAATAAACTTTTCTTTTAACAGTCAGTGTCAACATCAGATACGAGCTCGGAAACCCGCATTTTTAACCGATACATGACTTGCAAATGACTGAAAATGATAAAAAAAAATATTTTTCGGTAAAAATGGGACCAAAATTGGACAATCGAGATAGTTAAGGGACCAAAATTAGATAGTTAAATTTTTGGGACTAAAAACGAATTATAGGAAAGTTATGGGACCAAAAAACTTTTTTTCTCTAAAAAGTTATATTGTACTTTTGGATATTATATATAGTGTTATTTTATATGCTATATCAATACTTTCTAATTATATATGTAAAAAGTATAAGTACACATCTTTACTACTCCGTGCATCCCCCAAAGTATGCTTAAAGTTAAAACAAAATTTTGAAAAGTTAAATTAAAAATACTCAAGTTAAATACTCTCTCTGTCCCTCCAAAAATATGTTCAGTGGGCTGAAATAAATTTTACTTAAGGTAAATTAAGTTTGTCTATGGACAAAAGTATTTTTATATAATCATTATTTAACTACTCAAGTTATCATTATATTTTATTCATAATCAATTATGAATATTGTAACCAAGCTAGACCAACTACAATATATATGTTCCACAGGTTTTCGTAATTTCAAAGTCGCTTCAATTGATGATGAGGTTGCATTGCATTTAATTTAAAAACCTACATCGATCACATTTAACATATACTATAACTTATGAAAATTACAAATAACTTTTAGAAAGTAAGATACATCTGTATTTGGCTATAAGTACACCTAATTGACAAATGACAAAATCCGGAGAGGTGTAATATTAGAAGGGGACGTGAGACGTATCAAAATTTATTAATCTTACTTAGTGCCTGTTTCGAAGCTCTATTCTGAATAGTTGAAAGCATTTTATTTTTTTTAAGCAGGTGAGACCTAACTTTAAAGAAAAAAAAAGTGCTTCTGAAGGTAAAATAATTGTTTCAAAACATGCCCTTATTCAGTTAGTATCACTTCGTTCAGCTGAATTGTTAATATAAGAGATTATGTATATATAAGTTACCGTTGGTCTCTGAAGCAGTTTCATCACCATAAAATGTTGCATGGGTTGCCATGGCGTAGCTTGAAATCCCGGGGCCGCATATCCCGCCGCCGATGCTCCGCCAACCAGCGCCACCAACACCAATAGGCACCATGACTGGAACCAACAAGCCATTAATTTTATTTTTTGGGATGTGTACAAATTAATGAGTTGATTTATGTCCAAAATTGACTGGGAATGTTGGTGTTTATAATGTAGTTTATTAGTAGTTAGAATGAGTAATGTTTGCCTTCGTGACCATCACGAACATGTTAATTAAGATTAATATTTCGATTACAAAAACAGGGAATATTCGTTGAAAATCAATTTTATTTTATTTAGGTATGGACGGTTAACAAGTTTTATGTTGTACCACATAGTCCTAAAACGTGGGTGCAGCTAGGATTGGCCTTCACGTTGTGTCCGTGGATACGTATATATTACAGAAATGTGAAGTAAATAAAATAAACACATTGACCAAGAAGGGGTGAACGATAAAATTATGGATGTTGCATGAGAGCATATTATTAAGAGGAGAAAAAAAGTTATTTGATCCCATAATTTTTCTATAATCCATTTTTCGTCCCAAAATAATTTAATTATTCTATTTTGGTCCTTAATTATATTAATTATCCAATTTTGATCTCATTTTCATCGGAAAATAAAAAGTTTTGGATGAAAGATCTAAATGAAAAAACCTTAGACTTAAAGTCTCGACAGTCAGAACTAAGTTTTCAGTTGACATTAAAAGATCTAAATGAAACAAAAATATCAGACCAATGAGAAGTCGACGACATAAAATATGGTGTAAACGGGCACAACGACTTTAATGTACGAGGAGCAGGTGAGATGTTACCTTAAAAGGGAAAAAAGGAGCCTGACACATATTCTCAAGGAAAATTGCATATAAATTAAAAGATTTCTAACTTGCTCTCCAACGGCTAGTTTTTTAAATCTCTATTCAAATACTAATACAAACATTTAGAGTAAGGTTATGCAAATTCTAAGCAAGCAAGTCATATTAAACGTTAAAAAAATACCAATTTTCATTGTTCTCATTTGTTTCGAATTTACACGATTATATTTCAAGCTTAGAGAGATCTTCTCATCCTTAGTAGCTCTTAGGCTAAATCCTTGTAAGAGATATCTCACTTATTTGAAAATTATTATCAAAACCCTATTGCGAGAGTTAGGTAGTTCGAGCGATTGAGTAAATTAGGTTGGAACTTAGATGAAAGATTGGTTGTAAGAGGGTTAGAATTCATTCAAAACTCTAGATATTCGAATCTCATGAGTGGAGAATTGACTGACCAGTGTCCCTTAACACTATGAATCAATATTCCTGAGATTAAGAAATTATCTCTGCTGATACGAAAAGTAGACGTAGGAGTCGAATCTCCGAACCACTATAAACCTTTTGTTTGTTTATGGCTTTATTATTAACTATAATAACCATGTTATTATAACTCATCAGCTCTGTTGTACATTCGGCTGATTATTTAAAAAGGAGTTAAGATTGCACGAAAAGGTTTTCTGTACTATTTAAGGGCTCACACATTTTAGCACAACTCTTCTTGATAGTCGTCCAATTACTAACCAACTCATCAGAGCAGTTAGTAGGTTAGTTATCATTTTGAGCTAATTCTCTTTGCAACAACACTTAATATTATTTGAAGTTTTCACAAGTCAACTGAGTTTAGCAAAAGAGTTTGTAAAAGTCTATTCACTCAACCCCTCTAAACTTTTACCCTCACTAAACTCGTCTGGGACCTGCAACACTTAAAGAGAATATGAGAGCTTCACCTATATATCTTACAATTTCCTAATTTCTCTAAACAATGTATTGTAGAGACAGATGCAAGCTATGGGGAATTGGGAGCAGTTTTGATAAAAGACAATCTTCCTTTGACCTATATTATCAAGAGCTTAGGGCTATCTATATATATGAAAAGGAAATTTCTAGTTATCATACTAGCAGTAGAGAAGTGGAGAAGTTACTTAATCCATGGCCCATTTATAATCAAGTCAGATCATTAAAGTTTAAAGTACTTACTAGAGATGAAAATTTCTACTCCATTGCAACATAAGTACATAACAAAACTACTAGGGTTTACTACAGAATAGAGTACATAAGATGCTCTATCAAGAAGGGAGCTGAGTGATGGAGAATGCAGTGTTATAGCTCTATCCAAAACTGCTTGGATAATTGAAATCCAAGAAATGTATGAAGGAAACACTATGGTGCAGCAAGTTATCACTGATTTCTTAACATTTTAATTTCTATAATTTACCCTCACATCTGGTTTAGTAAGTTACAAAGGGAAGCTTTGTGTAGTGGACATTTAGGAGAGGCAACTACATATCAAAGAGCAAAGCATACTTTTTAGTGGCCTAGAATGAAAGATGATGTGCATCTGCTAGTTTCACAGTGTCATACCTGTCAGATTAGCAAGCATGAACTAGTGAAATCGCATGCTAGCTGCAGCCATTGTTTGTTCCAGAACAGAACAAGCATGTTCTGACATATCCATGCTTGGATTTTATAGCGAAATTGCCAAGATCAAATGGGAAAGATACCATATGCGTCATAGTGGATATATAGATATACTAAGGCCCGTTTGACTAAGCTTATTTTAAACATCTTATAAGCTCTAACATCTTATAAGTTGTTTTGAGAGCTTATAAGATGTAATTTTTAAGTAGCTAATAAGTTGTTAAAGTGTTTGGCTAATAAAACTTATAAGTTCTTTGATAGTAATTTTTTAAAAACTAATTTTAAAATTTTAAAATTAATATAATTTTTTTAATTTTTTTAATAATATTTTTTTTTTGAAAATAAATATATTTTTTTAATAATTTTTTTCCAGAAAATATTTTTTTCGAAAATAAATATTTTTTTCAAAAAAAATCCAGAAAATAATTTTTTTCTAAAATAAATATTTTTTTCAAAAAAAAAGAATCGAATTTTTTTTTTAGAAAATGAATATATTTTTCCAGAAAAAATATACTCCCTCCGTCCCAGACTCGTTTTCCTATTTACTATTTGCACATGTTTTTTTGAGCGATTTTGTATTAGTAATTGAAATGATAAATTAATTTTAAAGGAAAGGTATAATAGATAAGAGGCTCATCTATCATACCTCTCCTTAACACGTATTTTCTGCAAGTTTTCCAAATGCAGCAGTAATTTCCGATAGTGAAACCCCTCCTTTTATCCTTTTTGGTTAAGGCCCAAACATTTTTACCCTTTCTCAGCCCTTTTAGGGTGTGTAATTCCCTTTTGCCGCTTAATTTTCATTTCATCAATTGACAAAGTCAACACTCACTAATATTCAAAACCTACACTATCCCATTGTCCAAACCTACTCTAATCCATTTTCCAAACATACACTAATCTTAAAACCTAATTAACCAAACCTCATTTCAGTTCACATTCCTATATCGCTTATTTCTTTTCCAAAACCTTATCTACCCGTTGCACATTTATCCTATGGCGCACAGCGACGACGATGGTGATCGGCGACGGAGATGGAGACCGGCGACGGCGATGGTGACATCACGTGTATACACTGCAACGGCGACGAAACAACTTGTGATTTCCGGCGACGGCACCAGGATGAAGAGACTGACGACGGCGATGGAAGAGATCGGCGGACAACGCGCGACCAGGGCCTACAGATGAGGCCAGCCGAAACCCTGTGTATAAGAATAAGTAATTTATTTTTTGTTCCTATTTCCAATTCGCTTTTGATTTCTATTTTGAGAAAAACATATTTGTTGTGGGTAATTGACGAGTAATAAACCCTGTCGTCCCCGTTTCCCAGATATTTTTCTCTGAATCGAGCTTTTACAGTGATTGAAGATGGTGTTCTAGGTTTTTGGGTACGGTTTGTTGGTTGGTGCACTGTGCACAAGAGCTTTAGTGAGATTTTTGAGGGGATTAAGAATAGTGAGTTCGTCAGAAATTTGAGTCAAGCCTGATATGCAATTCCTGTTTCCTTTTCTGCCCCAATTTATAGCATATGTAGCATAACTTTCAGTTACTATGGTTGATGAATTCGTTGTCTATTTGGTTAAAAGAACAACAATTAACAAAACAGTATATCATAGAATGGAATTGGATTATATGAATAATAGTTAGTGTTGAGTTTTGTGTTTGTTTTTCCTCCATAATTACAGTATGATTTTGTTAGTATGTGAAAAATATAAGTTAAATAGTTATACTGTGGTAGATTTGATCATTTGAAGTAAATTTGAGCCAGGAAAATAATGTTCTACTCCCTTGAAGTCCTGTAAGAAATTTCTCACCTGTTCCCTATCATTGTTGGCTGGGTATAATCTGTGGCAGTCTTAGTCATTTTGAATTGCTATTACGGGCTCCTCATAGAACAGCATGATGCTTGAATGTCAGATTTATTTTGGGACATGAATTCCGCCTAGGAACATACTCTGTCATGCTAAGATAGAGTTCTCTTGATCCCCTGTATTTCTTGCACATAACCTGTTTGTGTTTTTGCCAGACTGAGTTTTATCACATGTTTTAAGCAGACATGCCCAAAGAGGCATCTTTTGACATTGGTGTTGGATTTGGTCTTATTTTCCTTGTTAGAAGTGAGCTCAACAAGATGGTTGAGTTGCGAAAAAGAGTTTAATTGGTGATTCAGAATTTCCCTATAGAAATTGATAATCAAGAAACAGAACAGCATGATAAGTCCTCAAGGCCCAATATATCTTCTGTATTACCAAAAACTCATGTCCAAGAAATCCTGTATGATGATGAACATGATTTCGGTCGATGTGTATCTCCTAACGATGTTAAAAGATCTCAAAGTAGTTTTGGCAGTAACCGATTTAGACGAGACAGGAGTTTGAGAATGGATCAACTTGAGGCTGAATTTGATTGTCTGCAACTCCAGATGGATGATGGAGGATTCATTTTAAACTACTCGCCACAGCCATACATGGAGGTATACATTTTTATGGACTAATTGGAAGTTACTTCTCTGTGATGTATGTGAGTTAAATTTGTTTCCAGTTTGCTTCAAGTTTTGATTAATCAATGGAAGTAGAACTCATAATTATGATGAAATGTGTAGAATAGAGAACAAATAGTCCTAAAGCCATCATGAAGTCAGATTCTTTCTAATTCATATCATCCCTTTTGGCATTACTTTGGTAGAATTTTATAAAGTAAGTATAATGTGATAGCTCCTTTCTAATTTATATCATCCCTTGAGCAGAATCACACTATGTCATTGAGCATATTCTTCGAAACAGTTATGCTGGTGAGCACTTTGTGATATTATTAAACTTCTAGTTTAGTTGAACCCATAATATTTTTTTCTAATGATGATTGTTTTATCTACTAGTAAACTCAATGTGTCTGTTTTTTATTTCTTTTGGTTGCGTAGTAGTATTAGTTATTGGTGTTTGTTTGTTATGGGATTGTGGGCATTCAAGATTTTGTTGGTGATGTTGATTCGTTGAATACCAATGGTTTGTGGTTATGCTACTCAATCTTATTACTATTGATAGTTACATCTAATTCAAGCAATTGTGCAACAACCATGACAACGCATGGTTCTATATATATTCTGTTAGAGAATGAATAAAATTTGCCAACTATTGAATTTATTCAAAAAAAATTATTAGTCTTGTACTTTTAAGGTTTTTATATCTATTGAGATTACTTATCAATGGTTTTTATATCTATTGAGAGACCTTTTGTAACATTCTTGCATATTGACAACTATGCTTCTTTTGTAACTGGTTCATTGACAACTATTTAAGAAGGTCTCTTGGGAAACTGGTTCCATATTTACAAATTTGACTCTTCAGTTATTACTACTAATGCTTCTTTTGTAATATAAGTCATACCCTCCAGTATCACAATTAATACTTTTTTTGTAATAATAAGTCATACCTTTCAGTTATCATGACTAATATCTTTTAATAATATAAGTCATACTCTTAATCAGTTTCGTCGGTCTCTTATGTAAAACTTGTTCACTTAATATTTTGCATTTATGGAGATGAGAAAAAAAATTGATGTATTTATAAATTAATGCCTAACACTTTTTTATATGATAAAAGTAACTTTCAGCTATGATACATAGTCGATGTGGAATAGTTAATAAATTCAACTATTTAAGTAATGATGTATGGTTTAGAATAAATTTAAACCTTTTTAATATAGTTAATCTCATTATGAAGCCCCTTTTTTATTCTCATTATGGATAGATGGAGTATGATTTCTTAAGTCATATCCACCAATTATCAATTTATGAGCAATTTATTAATTTTGTTGTCTTTTAAATAGGCATTACTGTCATAGAAAATTATTTATTGGCAAACGGTTAAAATATTTTTTAAAGTCAAGACGAACTGTGCTGGGAGAGTTGGCATTGTTGTCGGCATGGAGTTGGCGTATTTTTATAAAGAGTTGGCATCTGTTTCTAGTCGAAATAGTCGATATATCAAGTGTATTTGTTAAAAAAAAAGTGTATGAGCCAACTTGAAGCTTTATTCATGCCTTATAAACATCTCAACAAATTATGACACTATTGAATAGTCTTACAGATTCTATCATATTTGCAAAATTAGTAATACTAATTGTAACAATGATGTACAATAAATTAATAAAGAGATATATATTCTTCTTTAAAAATTAGAAAGTAATTGAATCAATAAAATAATTTAATAATAAAAATTAATGTAAACTATTTTGGCTTTTAAGTTGGCATTTCTTTGGTATAGAAAATTATTTGTTAGCAAATAGTTCGAAATTTTTTTAAGGTCATAATGAATTAAGTAGGAATGAGTAACTATTATTTTTCTAAGAAAAAAAGTAAGTGTGTGAGCCAACTGTGCTGGGAGAGTTGGCAAAATTGTCCCCAAGAAGTTGGCATATTTTTATAAAGTGTTGGCATTCGTTTCTAATTAAAATAGTTAATATTTCAAGCGTATTTGCTGGGAAAAAAAAAATAGAAGTGTATATGTCAAGTGTCAACTTGAAGCTTTATTCTTGCCATATAAACACAATAAATTATGGCACTAATTGAATATTCTTACAGATTCTATTATATTTGCAAAAATTGTAATATTAGTTGTAATAATGAAGTACAATAAATTAATAAAGATTTCTATATTCTTCTTTAGAATTTATAAAGTAACTAAATCAATAAAATAATTTAATAATAAAAATTAAAGTGAACTATGTTGGCTTTTAAGTTGGCATTTCTTTGGTATAGAAAATTATTTGTTGGCAAATGGTTCGAATTTTTTTTAAGGTCATGATAAATTAATTAAGAATGAGTAACTGTTATTTTATAAACTGTTACAACAAAAATACACATACTTTTACCTGTATGAATTAATGCATGTAAAATATTTATTTTATATCTTTAAATATAATCATGGAATCTCAAATTACAAAGACTTTTGCCTAAAAATATATCTATGATCCAGGATCAATCGTAAATATAACAATGAGTATTACCTACCAATTGCACAAACAAATAATATATTTGCAAAATAAGTAATATTAGTAATAATATAAAATATAGTAAAATAATATATATTTGAATTTACAAAACTTACAAAATATTAATTTCCTCCAAAATATGAATCCCCAGACAAAAAGTATTCTACCAACAGTAAGTACGAAAAAAAAAAAAAAGGCAACATTGATGTGGAAACATTGTTGTTTCAAAATCATCTTGCGTGAGTTCTTCTAGATCTCTGCAAGAATGTTAGAAAAAGTGGATAAGTAATCTCGATAGATATAAAGAACTTAAAAGCACAAAACTAATAAAAAAAAATTTGAATAAATTCCATTGGGAGGCTGATACTCTTTTCTTTCTTAGGGTCCGTTTGCTTCCACAGACCTTATTGGGCCAGATTAAAAGGCCCTCCATAAAATGCATTTGATTGTCTATTAATCTATATATTAGCTCGTTTGGTTTGTTCAAGTTGGGTCCATTATAACACCTATTATATCCAAAATTCTTGTTTGGTACGGTCAGAATATGGTAGATAATAACATGGAAATTACCAAGTAGCCCTCATAAAAAAAAACCCAAAATTCAATCCTCCATTCTCGAGCGTGCTAAGTTCTTGGTGACCATTTTTCGGTCTCGAAAAAAAACCCCAAGATCGACCTCCACCTTCACTGTTCATATCCGACCGGCGGCGGTTGATGCTGGTCGCAAGTGGTGGTAGATTGGAAAGATTATTGAACGGGTTTAGCTCGTGTTTAATTGGTATTTTCTTCCCCAACTGCAAGTCAATCCCGGAAAATCGAATAGAAATAGGAAATTGCAAATAGGAAAAACACAAATGACAATCTATCTCAAGCAAATCGGAGTCGTCGAAATACTATGTGAGATCATGTGACCCTAAAATTGATGAATTGTTACCTATAGCGTATGGCGGTGATTTTGAATCGAAAAATTGCAGATCCGAACTTTTCCACAGCAACGAAGCCTAAAACAACAGCACAAGACAATGTTAAAACACCATCCGAATGTAGATTCAATTTCAGAAGTAAAACGTTGAACAGATTCGTAGATTCCATGTTGTAAAAAATTTGTCGTCAAAACATCTCGAAGAAAGCAGAACTCCCCCAGAGCGGCGCGTTTTGAAGAATAATGAAACTAGGGTATTTTTTCGATGTGTGGAAAGGTTATATATATCTGAGGGGTATTTGAGTCATTTCGCATTTAATCTGGGCCTCCCTTAATCGCCCTTATTAGCTATCGGACTTCCCAGGCCGGATTCTGCATCTTGGAGGCCTGCAAATCCGAGCGCAGGCCTAGATATTTTCGCAAGCCTGCAAATGTGCAACCAAACAACATAATACACCTTATAAGCCCATTAATAGGGTCTTATAAGCCCAAGCAAACGGACCCTTAGTGTCAGTTATCCCATTGTATTTTATTTTCTTGCAGCTTCATATATATTTTTAATATTTTGATGACTTTTTGGGGAAAAAAAATTGAAAGCAAATATTTAACTCAATAATCATATTCATCAGACATCGATAATTCATGGTAAATCGTACAAATTTTCTCTAAAAAACACTATACATGTGTTTCGTTTCGAAACGATTTCATCAATTTTTAATATGTATGCTCATGACAACCTTTATCCTGAAGTATCCTAGTAACTCAAGAATTAATCTTAAGCTATTTTAGTATTCACAAAAGCACTCTCATTTTTTTTATTCATTAAATTCAACACTCGTAATGGCAATATAGAACCACTCTATTTATAATATGAAATAACTTAGTTGAGAAATATCAATTATAATTACACACTGGCAACAACGCGTGCACTTCAGTTGTAATAGTCTATAAAACGCTTGACATTGTCGACTGACTCGACTAGAAACGGATACCAACTCTTTATAGAAATATGCCAACTCCATGCTGACTCTCCTAAGAATTTCACTAGATTCAACATTGCAGTTTTACACTTAGCACTGCCTCTGAAGCACCAATGCATGTTTTGCTAGCTGCATATCAAGCTTTTATTTATCTCCATCACTCTAAATCAATAATGTCTCAGTTATACAACAAGTGCTAAGCCTTATGCATATTCAAATTGGTTTGATCTATCAAGGAAATTAAATTGAAACCTCAAATTGGAAGAATATATATACTGCAACATTGGCCATCTAATTACCTAATATACATGTGATAATATGCACGTGTAAATGAACCATGAATATTAATTCAGTCGAATGTAATTTTGTCAATTGTGTGTGCTAATTAATACCTGAATGACAACACCGTCGGCTTCTCCATGAAATGTATGTATATTCTCTCGGGAAAACCAGTCTTCTTAAGACCTTCAAAGGTTGTCTCAGAGGCGTAAGGGAGAAAAGTACCCTCTGCAAAATTAAGATTCTTAAGCAGCTGTGTACTCTGATAAAGAACCAAAACTTTTTTGGTCCTTTAACTTTAACCACAAACTTGATCTCTTTCATTCAGATTGTTTCACTTTACTCCCAACTTTAACCACCACAACAGCCACATTACATCCTGGAACAACCAACACAACTGAAATCACGAGAGAGTGAGAGGTGGTAGGTGAATGTTACAAGGAGAGGTGAATCGACGTCCTTGACTATACCAAGGCCTCTCTTGTAATCAGCAGGATTTTAGCAGTAGCAACCACTTTAATCAAGACTTGATCATCCTTCATTTCAAGCACTGGAACATCGAAATCGAGCTTCAAAACCTCTTGGTAGCACTGCAACTAAATTGGATAATTGGAAAATTAATAATAATATATGCCAAATCATTTTTTTGGATTTAAGATTGAAGGCTAGCATAATATGCTTTTGTTCATGTTCTGATCTTAGCAATATGCTCACTCCTTACCTTCTCTGATTTCCTCTCAATTGTACTAAAATAGACATAATGTGTAGCTCTTCTTATGTTTCTATAGATATTATAAGACCAGCAACCAACACGGGCAAGCATGGTGAATTCATTCAGTTCTTATAATCATCTGTTCACAAAGAACTCATGCATAATATCACAGAGTTCCTGTAACAACATAGCCAGTTAAGACTTGTATTCTTGTAACATCCTTCATTAGTCAAAAAGTAACTACTGTTTGCTTGAAATAGCAGAAACAACTACCACCAAAGAGCATTTAAATTGTTCTCCACCAAAACTGTCATCAGCAAACTTAAAGCTTCTATTCCATTTCTAAAAATTATAACAAAGTTCAAAATTTTGTTCATCTAACTAATTCAATAATCGCAAGGGATTGTGAAAAATAATCAAGCTAGTTTCTTTTAGCAGTAAAAGCCTGAAGGTGTTACTAGTGGTTTTTGTGGTGGCTAGGAGTCTTGATCACTTAGCTGTGAAATTTGCCAAGGCTTTTGGATTCAAAGTTTAACAGTTTTCAGTTTTCAGCATTTGCATCTCTAAGAAGGAAGAGACATTAAATCTTTCAGGAGCAAACAGTTTTGTCATCTCTTCTGATGAAAACGACAGGAGCAAACAGTTTTTGTCATCTCTTCTGATGAAAACGAGATGAGGGCACAATTACTTTTCTTAACAGAGAATGGTGTTGGTAACTTTGGTAATAGTTGAACTCATAGCAAATTCATACCAAAATTTTCATCATTGAACTCGATTAAAAAATTATAAACAAATAATAAATCTGGTTTTCTCAAAATCCATCAAACGCAAATTGAAAATCCATACACAAATTAAATTACTTGTTCTTATACATTGTTTAGGCTGGCCTCCGGCGCGCGGTGTTCATCAGGTCGTTATTCACCCGATGCGGCTGGCTCGTCGGTCATTCGCTTAGACTACGTCGCAAAAAAATCCAACCGGAGTCGCAAAAACATCAACCGGTTGCGGATCTGCAAAGATCGACCCCGATCCGCCGCAACAATTGTCGATTCGCCTGGAAAATCAGTACTAAACCAACATCACTCCGCCGCGAGGCAAGAAAAAGTTGTCGTTGTCGTGGTCATCAAGACCCCCACCGCCACCAAACCAGATCCGCATTGGGGGATCGCCGGATTTTTTTGGGTGGGAGAAAATGATTTTTGTTGGTTTTGGGAGGAGAGAGAATATGGAAACATTGGGTTTTCTAGGTTGGGTACTGATTTTTTATAATTGAGTGGAGGCGGTGGAGCGTGGGTTTTGTGGGTGTGGCAAAAAAAAATTTAATATTTTTTTTAGAATTAGTCCATTAATTTTGTTTAAATGAAAGGTATTAATTGAGTTAATTGGAAAGTATTACTTATTTAAATTAAATGTATTACTTGAGTTAATGAAAAATATTACTTATTTAAATTAATTGTGTTACTGGTTTAAATGAAAGGTATTACTTGTTTCATTAAAAATGAGTACATGTTTCAATGAAGGTGTTACTCGAGTTCAATGAAAACTATTACTTGTTTAAATGAAAGGTGTTATTTGTTTAAATGAAAGGTATTACTTGAGTTCAATGAAAAGTATTACTTGTTTCATTGAAAAGTAATACTTGTTTAAATGAAAGGTATTACTTGAGTTCAATGAAAAATATTACTTGTTTAAATGAACGTGTTACTTGTTTAAATTAAAGATATTACTTGTTTCATTAAAAATGAGTACTTGTTTCAATGAAGGTGTTACTTGTTTAAATGAAAAGTATTACTTGTTTAAATGAAAATGTAGTAATCGAGTTCAATAAAAAGTATTATTTGTTTAAATGAAAATGTAGTATTTATTTAAATGAAAAGTATTACTTGTTTAAATGAAAGGTGTTACTTATTTAAATGAAAGGTATTACTTGTTTCATTGAAAAGTAGTACTTGTTTAAATGAAAGATATTACTTGAGTTCAATGAAAAGTATTACTTTTTTAAATGAAAGGTGTTACTTGTTTAAATGAAATGTATTACTTGAGTTCAATGAAAAGTATTACTTGTTTAAATGTAAGGTGTTACTTGTTTAAATGAAAGGTATTACTTGAGTTCAATGAAAAGTATTACTTGTTTAAATGAAAAGTGTTGTTTGTTTGAGTTTTTTGCACTTTTGGTCCCACAGGACACGCCTCCTCATGATTTTGGTCTCAAAGCTTACATTTTGGTCCTAAAGTCGAAAATTTTGACACTTTTGGTCTCAAAAACTTACACTTTTGGTCCCACAGGACGCGCGATTTGGGACCAAAAGTGTCAAAAATTTCGGCTTTTGGACCAAAAGTGTCAAAATTTTCTGTTTTGGGACCAAAAGTGTAAGCTTTGGGACCAAAAGCGTGAGGAGGTGTGTCCTATGGGACCAAAAGTGCAATAAACTCTTGTTTGTTTAAATGAAAGGTATTACCCGTTTCATTAAAAATGAGTGCTTGTTTTATTGAAAAGTAGTACTTGTTTAAATGAAAGGTATTACTTGAGTTCAATGAAATGTATCACTTATTTAAATGAAAGGGATTACTTGTTTAAATGAAAGGTATTACTTGAGTTCAATGAAAAGTATTACTTGTTTCATTAAAAATGAGTTGTTTCAACGAAGGTGTTACTTGTTTAAATGAAAAGTATTACTTGTTTAAATGAAAATGTAGTACTTGAGTTCAATGAAAAGTATTACTTGTTTAAATGAAAGTATAGTACTCGAGTTCAATGAAAAGTATTATTTGTTTAAATAAAAATGTAGTACTTATTTAAATGAAAAACATTACTTGTTTAAATGAAAGGTGTTACTTGTTTAAATGAAAGGTATTACTTGTTTCATTGAAAAGTAATACTTGTTTAAATGAAAGATATTACTTGAGTTCAATGAAAAATATTACTTGTTTAAATGAAAGATGTTACTTGTTTAAATGAAAGGTATTACTTGAGTTCAATGAAAAGTATTACTTGTTTAAATGAAATGTGTTATTTGTTTAAATGAAAGGCATTACTTGTTTCATTAAAAATGAGTACTTGTTTCATTGAAAAGTAGTACTTGTTTAAATGAAAGGTATTACTTGAGTTCAATGAAAAGTATTACTTGTTTAAATGAAAGGTTTTACTTGAGTTCAATAAAAAGTATTACTTGTTTAAATTAAAGGTGTTACTTATTTAAATGAAAGGTATTACTTGAGTTCAATGAAAAGTATTACTTGTTTCATTGAAAAGTAATATTTTTTTAAATGAAAGGTATTACTTGTGTTCAATAAAAAGTATTACTTGTTTAAATGAAAGGTGTTACTTGTTTAAATTAAAGATATTACTTGTTATTTTGAAATATTTATCCTTGCCACGTGGCCAGATGAGATAATATTCTATTTAAAAAATATATAATAAACATATTTGTATGTATTTATCTATTAATTAATTTTGACAAAAACTTGTGTGAACCTGAATTCATTGTGAATTTGATTACTGTTATGTAAAAAAATTATTACTGTTATACTTCTTTTTGAAAAATTAGAAAATAAATATTTATTTTGCACATATTGATAGGCCCGGTGGGAAAACCCATTTTGCGCGTGTGGAAGCAAACATAAATTGCGATGCATATAAAAACAGGGGTGAAGGAATATTGATTTCAGATTTTTGCATTTTAAGTTCATGTGTTGTGCTTTGCTTATAATCGAATGCATATGACAAGATAAGAACGTAAAACAATAAAGAACACAACAACGTATAGTGGTTCGGAGACTCAAGCTCCTACATCCACTCTCCCGTTCTGAGGAAATTCCTTCAATTGGACTTATCACCCTCTCGGGTTCGCCTCTAGATATTTAACGAGCTCTCCTCCAATTGGACTTATCACCCTCTCGGCTCGCCTCTGGACTTATCACCCTCTCGGGCTCGCCTCTAGATGTTTAACGAGTTCACACTCCAGCCGGGACTTATCACCCTCACTCGGGATTGCCTAAACAACATAACTACCTCACTTCACCTGCTAGTTATCTCTTGCGAGAATGGGGTTTGGGTTTGGTGTTGTCTCCAACTATGGTGAGATTTTCCCTTATATTTGTAAAAAGCCTCAATCTTTGGGTTGGGAAAATCTCTCTAAAGAAAACTTAGGATACATTGTGGGTTTCTTAGATTGAGTTCTAGAACACTCTTTGAATATATTTGTATATCTCTGGACTTGTGTTCTATGGTGGGAATGCTTGAGTATATGTCCTCTTAGCTCTGTAGCATCGTTCTTTATCTTCTTAGACTTCCACACGTAATAATGTAGGAAGAACTTGTATTTATAGTGTGAATTTGAATATTCCGTTGGAAGAATCACATTCAAATTCATACTATTAATTATAAGTTCTGGATCTTGATACTTTTCGACTTGGTTGTCTTCCTCTCATTGGTCGCGTCATTTTGGATTCCATTTTTATATTCCTCGGCTTGATTGCCTCGGAACATTGAAAGATATCGAGGCTCGAGCATTGATTACATGGGATCTAATCAAAGTCTTGATAATTCATTTTGTGCCTTCAATATCCTTTGTCTTCAAGATTGGTATATCTCCGACAACAATCTTGATATCTTGATCTTACGAGTCTTGATTATAAACACAATAAAAATATACGAGTCTTGAGCATAAAGATAAGATTTCTTGAGTCTTCATCTTTGAGTCTTGATTCTCGATCTCATCTTGAGTCTTGATTCTCGATCTTACTAATCTTTTTTGAGTCTTGTTTTCGATTTCATCTTGAGTCTTGAAACTTCGGTTTCATCTGAAACAGTTTCTTGAGACACTTTCTTGAGTCTTGAAAACTATCGATCTATATCTCACGACTATACATTGTGCAAATAACATCTGAACACTCTAAAAAAAGATTCCACGGGCTCATCTATCAAGATTATCCTGAACATGTCATACTCAGGGGTTTTGGGATCTAATCAAAATCTTTTTTATTAAATTCATTTCCCAACAATTTCCCCCTTTTTGATGATGCCAAAACCATCTTGTTACAAAACACTTAACCTATACTCAGGTTTCAGTTTTACCTATTACAAGATTGGTATATCTCCCAACAACAATTTCCCAACAATTTTATCATTAAACAACATTCAGACATATCAAATATAAAGACATGTAAAAAGATAATGATGTATTATCTTTGAGCATAAATATAAAGTTTCATTGATTGTATGTTATCAGTTACAGATTACAATGAACTTATCAAAAGTAAAGACAAAAACATAAAGAATTACAAGTCTTCAGTCTTGGTCTTCAGTCTTCTTTGATCTTGATTCATTTCCTCTCGCCTCGGCAAAAATTTAAGGGAAAAATTTTCTTTGATCTGCAGGAGTTCAAAAGGTTCACTAATTTCAGAGTGACCACCTGAACTGATCTTTTTAAAAGAAAACCCAGTTTCTTTAAAAATGCATATATTCTAATGTTTTGGCTTCATTATCAAAAAGGGGGAAATTGTTAGGATATTTTAGTTTTGATGAATTATGCCAAAACATTATCAACTTGTGTTATTGAAGCTAATTTACGATAACAAGTTGGGAACGAAAGAACAAGTTGAGGGGGAACTCACATTTGAAAATCTCAAGTAGATGATCGAGATCGACGAGGTTATATTAGGAAATGTTTGACTTTGAGACCGATCGATTTTTAAAATCGATCGAGAGTTAGATGAGTTTCGAAGTTAAGCGATGAAATGAGTATCCCAAAAATCGAAGAGAAGAAAAAAGCTAACCGATAATCGAAGATCGGATGATGGATACTCAAAATAAAAAACAAACATACGTCGGATGATCGGAAGAAACTAGATCGAGTGATATATGGTGATCGGAAGAGCAAACAATGATCGAGAAGAAAATAACCGTCAAGAAGAGAAGGTTGCTAAGGATAAAAAAAAGGAGCGGATGAGACCGATCGAGATCGACGTGATCGAGATCGGATATGAAAGATGAGCGGATTGATCAAGTTCGGACGTGATTGAGATCGGATGTCTTTATTTTAAAACCGATATGCTAAACCTAATGTATTGACTGATGCTATCCCGAGATATTGATCGAAAAGTGTTGATCGCAAAAAATCCTAATAAAATTATTTGATTAAAAATTTAGGTGGTATTTCAAAATTAAAAATCGGATCGTGCAAATAAAAAATATAAAAAATTTATTAAAAGACTAAAATCAAAAAGCTTCGACCAGTAAAAATTAGTACCAAGAAAATTTAAAAGCTAAAATTAAAAACTAAAAAACGATGGTTTTAAATTTAAAAAATTCAATAAAAATTTAAAAAAACACTTATTTTTGTAAAAAAAAACTATTTAAAACTAATTTAATCCTTTTTGCCAAAAAAGGTCTATTTAGTAAGACTTTTAATTTTTTTAAAAAAAACACTAACTTGTCCCATATAGTCTAACCTCTGAGATCGTGACCTTAAATTGATCAAAATTCTTTTGAGAATCCATTTTCATCTAATGCATTCCTCAATAAAATAACTTTCTTCATTTTCTTCCCTCAATTCAATACCTCTTCCCCCCATCACCAAAACTTTAAAGATGGTAACCACTTGGCCTCGTCACAAAGATTAATCTCAATATTCCAATGGCAAATCACCAACTTCCTATTCATCGGTTGGTCAACCGAAAAAGGCGGCAAAGATCAAGTTTACATATTCTCCAATTTCAATTTCAAATCTGAAAATCCCCATCATCTTGAGGTCAGATAAACGATCGAGGCTTTAAATTTAACATGGTGAGAAATCAATAGGAAAACATCATTATAGATCTAGAATCAAGATTCACTTTTAAGTGAAAGCAATCTCCATAATCTCATTTTATCAAGACTTTTGGAATAGATGCTTCCAAATGAGATGTACAGAACTGAGCTACGAGAGAGTCCAGCCATTGAATGATTCAAATCAAACGTCGTTTGACTTTTAGGAATCGCTGAAGAAATTAATGGGGCCAATATAAAATTGGTTTGGCCTCTTTTCAAATTTAGACTTATTGAAGGTCTCAAATTCGAGTTTTGCATTGTGTTGCACATAACAGATGCCTTGTTAACAAGACAACCGGCTGAAGAAGTTGTTGTAAGATTTTACAAGAATAGTATGGATTTGAATGTGATTCTCTCCAACGGTAACATTCAAATCCACACTATAAATACTGGTCTTTCATCATTCTAATGTGTGGATTGTTTACGTGGAGAATGTAGCTAAAAACGATGCTCTGAGCTAAGAGGACATATACTCAAAACATTCCCACCATAGAACACAAGTAGTTTAAAAGTAGATATACAAATATATTCAAAGAGTGTTCTAGAACTCAATCTAAGCAACCCACGATGTATCCTAGTTTAGAGAGATTTTCCCAACCTTAGCATTGAGGCTAAACAAATGTAAGGGAAAATCTCACCATAGTTGGAGACAACACCAAACCCAAACCCCATTCTCGCAAAGAGATAACTAGTGGTGAAGTGAGGTAGTTGTTAGGCAATTGTGATGAATGGATTCAATTTGGAGTGAGGGTGATAAGTCCCGTTAGAGTGTGAACTCGTTAAAACATCCCGAGAGGGTGATAAGTCGAGCGAGCAGGAGAGGTGATAAGTCCTTGGTTGGAGTGAGAGCTCGTTAAATATTCTGAAGAGGCGAAAACCCGAGAGGGTGATAAGTCGATTTGAAGGAATTTCCCCAAGAGCAGGGAGAGTGGATGTAGGAGCTTGAGTCTCCGAACCACTATACGTTGTTGTGTTTTTTTATTTATTTTTTACGTTCTTATCTTGTCATATGCATTCGATTATAAGCAAAACACAACACATGAGCTTAAAATGCAAAAAAATCTTAAATCACCATTCCTTCACATTTTATTTTTTTATGCATCCATAATTTATGTTTGCTTGAAATGGGATGAGATTATATATTGGCAATAAAAAAAATGGGTTTTCCCATCGAAAAGTTTTGGGACCCACTTTTTATAATTTCAATTTATTCTACCCACTTATAAAGGGTGTTTATATCTCAAAATTAAGAATGGATATAATAAATTTTTTATAATTGAAAGTGGGTAAAATAAATTATTTAATATTAAAAGTTGATATTTGACACGGTTTTCACAATAATATTTCAGTCATGATAGCTATTTCGGAAAACTTGTCAGTTGGATGGTTATCTCCACTAGCCTAATATGTGGAAGTAGTATGCCCTATACATATTTATACTCATTTTATATTACAGAAAACTTGACTTTTAATGCATAAAGGTATATTAATATTTTTAAAAAATAATTAATTGACTAGATGGGACGAAAATTTCATATTAATTAGTGAGTAAGTGAGAAAAATGAATAAACTAATATATTTCATAATGTGTTAATCAAACAATATACCATTTCCCACAATAGTTTGTCATAAGATAATTACAAAGAGAATGTCGCACTCGATCACTACAATACCTTGGCTCAAAACATTCGTCAACAAATTCCAGATGATCAACTGAATTTTTTAAAAATAATTTTCCAATTTCAACACAAAAACATGTATATGAGATGGTGTCATATATAAATGAGATATTGTTGCACGGTATTATGATACTTGAATTTTAAAAGTATCACAAAAACATAAAAAACTATCAAGTACCACGTACGAGATGAACAACCCACAATATTTTCTCTAATATATAGATTTCAAAACTAGACAAACAGGTTCAACAACTTTATCTCGTTCAACTAAAAGGATGCGTTTGTTTTGGGATTTAAGTGTGCGGAACAAGTCAAGGTTTTCAAATCCAGGAATTTAGAATTCTTGATGAATAGTAAATGTATGTGTTTGTTTTGAGATTTGAGTAGTGTGAGATTTAACTTTATGTCAAATAAATGTGGATATTGTATTATTATATTATATTGAGAAAAATAATAAAGTGTATAAAGTGTATAAAGTGTGATGTATTGGAAAGAGTAATAATAGATTTATAGGTATTTGTAGGTGTGGATTGAATGTGGAATTTGAAAACCAGATCCTAAATCTCAAACTCGTATGAGACGGGGAGCGCAAAGTCCTAAGTCCATCCGTGTGAGTCCCAAAACAAACGTAGGAGTATGTTTGTTTTGGGATTTAGGTGTGCAGGGGAAGTCATGACTTCGAAATCCTATGGATTTGAAAGTCTTGGTGAATAATAAAAAATTATGTTTTGTTTTGAGATTTTGATAGGGTTGAATTTTACTTTATGTCAAATCAATGTTTAATAATGATTGATATAATATTATTATATTGTGTTGAGAGTAAGAAAAGTAGTGATGTGATTGTATTGAATTTTGTGAAAAATAGGGGTGTAGGTGTACTTTATTGGAGATAATTTTAAAGCCTAATTTTAAATCTCAAGCTATAATGGAACATGATTTTCAAAATTCTAAGTTCATCCGGGTGAGTCCCAAAACAAACATACCCTAATAGAACTCGAATGATCAAGCCAGTCCTAGCTAGTGTGGTAACATCCAAAGATAAATAATAGTTAAAAGTAAGGGTACAGAAGTCGGAAATCGACAGTCGGGTGGATTTAGACCGCCTAGTGCCTAGGCCGCCTAGGCGGGGACTAGTCGATAAGATTTTTTTTTCATTTAAATGAGTTTTATTTACTACTTATCGATATCTTATAACAAAAATACACTTCAAAATTAATTAATAAATTTATTATATCACCGCCTAAATCAAGATAACAATTCAAACATCTTTTCTTTTATCCATTATACATTGTAGAGTACAAGAAAATTTATTTCACATAAAAAAACTAAACAAAACAGTGGTTTGGAATTTTAAAACGGGATTAAATTTTTTGTAGTCCTGTAACTTTGCTTCGTTTTGAAATTGGTCTCATACGTTTTGACTTTTTGATTTTAGTCCTGTAAGTTTTTAAAAATTTTGAAATTGGTCCTGTAAGTTTTTAAAATTTTTGAAATTGGTCTTGTAAGTTTTTAAATTTTTTGAAATTGGTCCTTTTCACCTGCTACAACAAGTTACCAAGCAGGTAACCGCTACATATGTAATTATTTTGTTATTCTCTTTAATTTTGAAGTGTCATTTGAACTTTTTTAATCATAATAATCTTAGCCAGATTTTTGATCGAGTTTAAAAATAATTTGTACATTAAAAGACAAAGCAAATCAGGTCAGTTTATTGGGTCTAAACTGACAAAAAAATAAAAAAATAAACTAAAATACACAGAAAATCACTATTCCTGCCTAAAAAAATACGCAAAAAATCCCGAATAAAATTATTAGGATTAAAAAAATTTAGGTGGTATTTCAAAATTAAAATTAAAAATAAAATAATTACATAGATGGTTGTCACCTGATTGATGACCTGCTATAACAGGTGAAAGGACCAATTTCAAAAATATTAAAAATTTACAGGACCAAAATCAAAAAGTCAAAACTTACGGGACCAATTTTAAAACGATGCAAAGTTACATGACTATAAAAAATTTAATCCCTTTTAAAACTCAAGTAAAAAGACGAAAACACTTATTTTTTTTAAAAAAAACTGTATCTAACAGCTTTAAAAATAAATGCTTCAGAAGCACTTTTTAGAGTTCTAAAACAAACACTAACTTGTCCCATATAGTCTAGCCTTGAGATCGTGAACAAATTGATCAAAATTCTTTTGAGATGATCCATTTTCATCTAATGCATTCCTCAATAACTTCCTCACTTTCTTCATTTCTTCCCTCAATTCAATACCCTCTTCCCCCATCACCAAAACTTTAATCTTACTAACAACTTCCTCCCTCGTAACCACTTGGCCCTCGTCACAAAGATTAATCTCAATATTCCAATCTTCAATCACCAACTTCCTATTCATCGGTTGGTCAACCGAAATCGGGCGGCAAATCATCGGCACCGCACTCCACATATTCTCCAAAGTCGAATTTCATCTTCTGTGCGTCAGAAACCCCATCACCGCGGGCTTAGAAAGTACCATATTTTGGTCACATCACGGAACGATAAGCCCACGATCTTTAAATTTAACATGGTCAACAAACTCAATAGGAAAAACATCATTATAATTTTCATCTTCACAAACCCATATGAAGTTTACTTCACTTATAAGGATGCCATGAGCAATCTCCATAATCTCATTCTTATCAATTACTTTGGAATAGATGCTTCCAAATGAGATGTACAGAACTGAGCTACGAGGCTTAGAGTCCAGCCATTGGCTGCAGTCTGATCCACAAAACAACGTCGTTTCGACTTTTGTTTTGGTAATTTCGTTGAAGAAATTAATGGGGCCAATCGCGTAGGTTGGCTGCTTTTGATTTAGAGCTAGCAAGGTCTCAAATTCGAGTTCTTGCATTGTGTTGCATAATATGATATCCGCATTTTTAACCTGATTGAATGCCTTGCTAACAACCTTTGTCATCAATACATGAACAGCATCAGCTTCTTCGATATTCGGCATCTTATCTGAGAATTAACCATAATATGGAAATTAACGATTAATTTTCCTAGAGTAAGATTTTGTATTCCCATAGTTTGTCTACTTTTTGATATTACAGTGCTAATTTTTTTAATTTAGTCCCATAATTTAAAAAAAAAATCCAATTTGACCCGAAATCGTTGGAAATTTGAAAGCGATGCATAAAAAGTTGTCTATCTATTGTCACGGTATAATGTCATAAAAATGTCCAATTTTGACCTCAATACTTGTCTATCTATTGTACAAATTTAGTCACAAATTAATTGTAATGTGACATTCGTGCAACATTAAAAGACATTGTTTACAAATTTCCGTTGATTTTGGGGTTAAAATTGGTAGCTAAATAAAAAAGTTGACCTTTCTAGATCGACCCTAACTGTGCAGTAAACAAATTATGGGCAAAAAAACTTTGACTCTATTTTCTTCATATAAATATGATGGAAGTTGGTCTAATGTACATTTTATCGTGCAACTAGTTTAAAACTAATACTTTATAACAAAACAACTAATACTCTATAGTAAAACAAGTAATACTTTTTTTAAAACAAGTGTTAGGGTCAAACTAATACCTTTTAATAAAACAACTAGTACGGTTAACAAAAACACATCAAGTAAAAACTCAATTGCACAGTAAAATCGATTTACCATATGAATAGATAAAAATAAAAATA
This sequence comes from Stenogyne calaminthoides, assembly GCA_037126765.1. Classification (NCBI taxonomy): domain Eukaryota; kingdom Viridiplantae; phylum Streptophyta; class Magnoliopsida; order Lamiales; family Lamiaceae; genus Stenogyne; species Stenogyne calaminthoides. The sequence goes on from JBBCBC010000018.1 coordinate 12,292,879, forward strand.
ATTAAGAGCTCGATCCAAGTTAGAGTTCATTGAAAACATGGTAGCCGATGCCGTCCACAGCGAAACATGCACAAGCTTGTGCTTCATGGCAATATCCGAGGGCCATGTGTACATGGAATCAGCAACAAGAAAAAAAGGCGTGGAGGGCGGATGAGACGCTATTATGTTCCCCACCATTTCGTCGACCCGCCCCGGAAAATCAAGAATCATGCTCTCCCAGTACTCGCACAGGTTGACATGCCGATCGAATTCGAGAGGAAAGCCGTCGGAGATGGTGGCGTAATGCATGTCGTCATTGAGGGATTTGGAGATTTTGTGATGAATGGATTCAATTTGGATGTAAGTGATTGTGAATTTGTGGGAAGATGCAAGCTTTGTGGAGAGGTTGATGGTGGGAGTTATGTGGCCTTGGAATGGGTATGCAAATACAATGGCGTGAGGGTTTGGGTGAGTCGACTCGGTTGCCATTTTTTCAATGGTTAGTGAGATAAGAATTGGTTTGCACTATAAGTTGGAAGAAGATTGATTGATTCTCATGTCTCTTGTTTGATATTGAAAAAGTAAAAGAAAATCTTTAGTGGTCCAACTTTAAATTTTCTCATTCTTGGAAGATTATAAAGGGACAAACATATCAGAAATATTTGTATGTAATATTGCACAAGTCAGTGTGCAGTATGTCTCAAATCATATTGACATGGACAAAAATTCATGTGAGACAGTCTCATACATTAGACAGAATACAACTTAGCACAAATCATACTCACCCCTCCTAAAATGTTAAAACTTCAATGTCCAACTTATTTTATGTCTCACCGTGAAACCGTCACATACAAGTGTCTCATTGATATGTATGTGTAATTACTACATGGATATTTATGTGTGTTTTTTCTGTTTGTTTTGTACGATTTTTTGGAAAAACACGGTTGTCCCGATTGACCAATAAATTAAAGGATTCTCTGACTCTTACTTAAATGTGTTAATATTGTACTCCCTCCGTCCCATTTGAATCTTCACATTTACTGTTTTCTCATGTTTTAGCAAGCAAGTTTTTTATTAGTATTTGAAATGATAAAGTAATTTTTAAAAAGCCATAATAGAGGAGAGATAGATTTATTATATCCCCTCTTTAAAAATCATTTTATCATTTTAAATATTAATAAATAATTCGCTCGCTAAAACACAATAAAAAAATCAGTGTGCAAGTTGAAATGGGATGATGGGAGTATATTGGAGTAAAAATGAAAGTTAACGAGGAGATATTTTGACTCTTACTAAAGGAGATATTTTTCTTGTAATGTGCTGATGTTTGCATTATTGACTAAAGCAGCTGGACAGTGATTTCTTATGCAGGCGTATAAAAGTATACATTATATAGTACTATAATAGTATAATTAGACCCAATCACATGGCATATTTATAAAAGAGTCGCGATGGCATGAAATCGTCTCACAGTGAGATGGAGCACAAGTAGAGCATTGACGTTTTAATACTTTTGGAGGGATGAGTGTAATTTGTGCTTCTTATCCCCCGTATCATACATGAGACCTTGTCATATAAATTTTTGCCTTTATGAAATCACAAAGGGGTTTCACACAATTTTTAAATTACGGGGGGTGTTACGCATATTTTTCAAATCATAAGGAGGTTTGACGCAATTTACCCTTTCTTCTATAAATGATAATTAGGGGTATAAGTGAATCAAGCCGACTCGCGAGTTACTCGTGCTCGACTCGTAAAAAAATCAAAATCGACTCGAGCATAATCGAGCTGAGTCAAGTTCGAGCTATAGGAGTTGCTATCGAGTTCAAGTTCGAGCTCATATATACTCAGCTCGAGAGGTTCGCGAAGCTAATCGAGCTTGCACGATAACTACTATTATGCCATTAATTTTATTAAATATTATTACTTATATTTTAATATTATATTTTATATATAATTTTATAAATTATACAGGTAATTGAGCCGAGTTCGAAATGAGTTCTAGTCTATTAAATTTAACTCGATCTTAAAAATTTAGGCCCGATTAGAATGGGTATGCAAATACAATGGCGTGAGGGTTTGGATGAGTCGACTCAATTGCCATTTTCTCAATTCTTGGTGAGATAAGAATTGATTGGCAGTATTTGGCACTATAAGTTGGAAGAAGCTAATTGATTGGTTCTCATGTCTCTTGTTTGATATTGAAAAAGTAAAAGAAAATCTTTATGGTACAACATTAAATATTACTCCCTCCTTCTTCTAGTTTAGATTGGTCATTTACTATAGACACAAATTTAAAATATATATATATATATATATTAATATTAAATGGTGTAAAGTGGGTTTGGTGAAGAGGTATGAATGTCAATACAATTTTAAGGAAAAAATATTTATTAGTATTAAATAGTGTAAAGTGGATTAAGTGTGTATAATATAGTGACACGTGATGTAAATAAATATTGTTTGTAAGGGATATTCATGTTTTGTTAAGAAAGTTATTTTATTTCCTATTAAGGAAATGCTTAATCTAAATTAGGACGTACATTTAAGGAATATGGTCCATCTTTTGCACATTGTCGTTAAATTGAGTGATATCATGTGCATACAGATGCATCATGCATTAATAGTGCATTTTAGAATCATGCAATTTGTTATATTGAAAGATACAACTTGTTTACATTGAATCGTGTAACTATTTTTCCATATTAATAGTGGCACTGTTTATTATAAATAAGTTGCATATTTCTAAAATGTATTATGAGTGCACGGTGCACCTAAATGCATACAAGACTTAATCTAAAAATATTTGTATGCAATATTGCACAGACCGTGCAATATGCCTCAAATCATATTAATACATATATATATGTATGTGTAATTACAACATGGATATTTATGTGCACAAAAACTTGTATGCAATATTGCATATAAGTGATATGTGCAATTGTGATTTTTTTTTCTTGCGGGTCAGGAAAGCGGGTTAGGGCAGATTGTTGGTGGGCTAATGGGTTTTCTCCATCTTCATCGCGTCGCGCATCACATACGCTGTCATATTTCTTCTTCTTCCTCTTCTCTTCAGATTACTGGCGGATCTCACGGATTCTTCTTCCTTGTTCGTGCCATAATTTCTTGTCCAATTAAAATTTCTTCAATTCGCTCCAGTCATTGAATGAAATTAGGTTGTTCAATTTGAATTTTTATGTGGATTCTGCGAGAAGAAGAGATAATATGTGTGTGATGTTTGAATTACCCCTCAACACAAAGTGTGTGATGAAATTCAGATCCTTCTGCATTCTTTTCACTTTGTTCTGTAAAACTGTAATTCTGGACTGAATTTTTTTTCGCGTCTGTACTGATTTTTGTTCATGTAGTAACACTCTTTTGCTCATATGATAACACTCTTTTTGTTCATGTAGTAACACATCAAGTGGTTCTTTAAATCTGTAATTTTGGACTGGGGATTTCTTTTCGCGCTTGTACTTGGTTTTGTTTATGTGGTAACATGTTTTTCTTCATATGGTAATATTTTTTGTCCATGTAGTAACACATGTTTTTTTAGTAATGTGTAACACTGTTCATATATCGTCGTAATACTATGTGAATACTCATGTATTACCATATGAACAATAATGTGTTACCTTGTGACCCATGTTACCTTATGAATATTTATGTATTACGATATGTTTAATTACGTGTTACGTAAAATATGAAATTTTTCAATATAACAATGTAGTAACACGCAAAAATATGACAAAAAAATAAAATAAAATATGAAGATTTTCAATATAACAATGTAATAGCACTTATACATAGACGTAGTAACATACAAAAATTTGACAAAAAAAAAAAAAAAAATCATTTGTTTAGTAGAAATCGAATCTGCGACCAAATTCACTAACAACAAACCTGAACCATTAGGCTACAACACATATTTTATAAAGATATTTTTCTATAAATACATATTCGTCTGCGCCAACCTAAAGTCCATCGCCTTGCGCACTGAATTACCCAAACCCGCCCACCAGGACCATAAATTTTGGACTATTTTTGTCTTAATTATTTTGTATTGCACATAACATTAGTGTGCAATATTTCACACAAGACCTTCTCATTTATGTGTTGCTCTAACTACTGTTGGGGAATAAGTTGCACAGATCTATTCGAGGTGAATATTTAAATACAAATCTAATTCTTATAATTATTACTAGCATGAATTATTCCTATATTAATTCAAATAATAATCCAACAACATATCATGCATATAATTAATTCACGTAAATCCTACGCATGCGAAAATCTACGAGTTTACGTGAACGTACCTCTTGGGATGGCAGCGATCTGGCTGATTAGACTAACCAAAAGAACTTCTCAAGTATTCCCTTAATCCTTGTTCGACTATCCGGTGGTAGGACACTTGTGGACAATTAACAAAAGGAAAATAAATTATGTTGCACCACCTTTGTGGATTTACTAATTTTTTCAGCACATGAAATTATACTTGGGAATGAAAGAGTCATCCCTTATTTATAGAGCATAGGTGGTCAAAAATTGAGGCAAAAAAAACAATGTGGGAAAATCTTTTCTTGATCTCCAAGAAATCTTGAATATATCTCCTATATTCTTTTTCCCATAATTATAATATTCCACAAAATCCTACCTACTCTTTGTTATGGGATATTTTCGAAAATAATAGGCAAGAATCCAAGATTTGGATCTTCTTGAATTTATGAGATATTCTTGTATTTCAAGAAATACACATCTTCCATAATATCTTTTCAAGAAAATCAAGAAAATCTTTCTTGCCCTTTATCTTTCAAAAAAATTGAAATTTTCCTTATAAATAACCAAGTGGGAGATTTCTTGAATTTAATGAGATAATCTTGTATTCCAAGAATACATATCTTCATTCCATAACAAAATTCAAAGAAAATCTTTCTCCCCTTTTATCTATAAATTTCAAAAATAATTAGGAAAAATAAGCAACAATATTTATTTTATTTTAAACACCTTTTTTAGGTTATTGAACTATATGTTGGACTACTTGGGGGGGCCTTTAGGAGAATTAAGATTGGACCTTCCAATGGATCTTGAATTATCAATATTGAGCCACAATATTATTCAAGCCCATAAATATTAATTAATCCCACTACATAATTAATATCAAGACTATCCATCTTAACCCATATTATAGTCAATATGGCTCCGGTTATTATTTCCGTGTTTAAGATTATCTAACCCATTAATTAATTCAAGCCTTTGAAATAGCTTTTCCGTTAATTAATATCTTTTGTCTTGGTCAAGGAACAGTTCAACATTATTATCCATACCAGGAAACTAATTCCACTTGCAAGATTTGGTATGATAAAGCTTATGAACCTCCCAAGGGGGCAAATCAAACAAAGCGTACTTGCACACGATTCTCCGTATTAAATCTTAGCAATCACGTGTGACCAATAATATTGCCCAAGATAAAAAATATTGAATCTCGTTGATTCTCTACCCATGATAAGTCAAAGCAATAGTTACCGATCACACGTGATCCTATTTAAGGAACGAAGATTAAGAAATAACGAACCACCGAGGTCTAATTCTTCCTTGTTGGATTTCAAGAATTTGTCCTCCCAGAGGTCCTATTCGGGCATCGGTCATGCACTAGTGTAATCTCTTGGTCAAGACAAAGCAATCTGAGCCTTACACTTCAACTTTTCACGATGGGTTGTTCATTTCCATCTAGGTTGTGAATGGCGTACTTTTTAGTTACAAAGGATTCGTTAATTTAATCTTACGTGATCCGATATCACTAAATTAACTACAATGTAACACGTACAAATTATTGAAGCAGTTATGCAAATAAATATATGTAACATTCGATAATATTTAAAGCATCGGTGATAAATAATTTATTTCAAAGATAAATAAGTCCGAAATTAGGTTTTGATTATACAAAGTAAAAAAACATACTTTCCAAATTATAATCCCAACAATCTCCCACTTATACTCAAAGTCCGCTTTTTTAAGTATACTACAACATGTCTCGTGTAGATCCGTAACATCTAATGTCACCTACACGAACCTAATAATTTCTCCCACTTATACTCAAAGCAGTTGAGAAGCGGTCTTGACACCCATTCCTTCCACATGTCTCTCGAATGTATTGAGAGGGACCCTTTAATGAATGAATCGCTAGGTTATCTTCCCGACGCTATATTTGCCACATCTATATCTCATCTCTTAACGATATCTCGTATAAGATGGTATTTCCTTTCAATGTGTTTGCTGGCTTTGTGGGCTCGTGGTTCCCTTGAATTTGCAACTGCTCCGGCATTGTCACAATAAACAGTGATTCTGCTGGGCAAATTCGAAACCACATCCAAGTTCACATTGTGATTGTACATGCAAAGTTGGAGGGAGTAAAAAAGAAAGTTAATGAGGAGATATTTTAACTCCATTATATATTTACTATATTCAGATCCAATCACATGCATGGTCACTTGCTCACTACTATCACCTATTTAGCTGTAAAATATTTTCTATTATTTCAATAAAAATGGAGGTTTTCGCGTTATATATATATATATTTATAAAATTATAAGAGGATTTTATATAATTTTTAAAATACACAGTAGGATTTTACGTCGATTTTTCAAATCATAGAAGGATTTAGCGCAATTTATTCTTTTTTTCTATAAATGATAATAAATCAATTTATTCTCTTTTATTTATACCTCTCAAACATCACAATATTACATTCAATGTCATTACTTTTATCCACATTAAAGTTATTTATCTTCTTTAATTTACATAAATGTCACCAATTTAATCTCAATAAAAAAAATATTTGTATTCACTTTAATACTAATAAATAATTCATTTCTTAAAACCCGAGTGAACAATAAATGTTCAGATAAAAAAGGGAATTTAATTGATTATGAATTTATATATAAATAAAATAATTAATAAATTAAACAGAAGTAAAAAAAAAAATTATAATTTTAAATTTATTTTTAAATAGTAGATATTATTACTTTTTTTTCAGCGTCTTTTTTCAATTAGTCATAAAAAAAATTATGAGTTATGGAAGATTAGACAAAATATTAAATTCTAAAAAAAAGTGATTGAAGCAGAAAATGATTGCTATGTATTTAAGATTAAATTATTACAAATCAATATTTTCATAATCGGGTTGAACCGACCGATTCAGGGAGTGTTTGCAAAAACTTATGATTTTAAAGAAGTGATCAAAATTAGTGATTATGAAAAAAATAATTAATAGTAGAAGTTGATAGTGTTTGTAAAATTTTTTTAAAGAAAAATTAATAGTGTTTGCAAAAAAAGTTAAAATTTATAAAAAAAACTATTAAGCTACTAACTTATAACTTATGAGAGCTTATTTAAGTTAAAAAAAAATAACTATTATGAGAGCTTCTAGTTAAAAGTTTATAAAAAAAATTATTAAGCTGTTAAGCTACTAGCTTATTACAAAAAAAACTATTAAGTTAAAAGTATAAAAAAAAAATCTTTGAAGCTTCTAGCTTATAACTTATGATAGCTTATTTAAGTTACTAAAAGAGAAATAAAACACTTCAAATTACTTCTGCACACAATTCTAGGTGACTATAATCACTTATAACTTTTTGCAAACACCCCCTGAATCGGTTGAATCAGGAATTGGCCATAAAATCGGTTCAATTACTCTCAAAAAATCGTTTTTACAATTGAACCAAAAAAATAGGCCAGAACCAAAAAAACCGATCAAAATCGAAAAATCGGTTGAATCAGACAATTTTTTTTATTTTTATTTCCCTATTTTTTGTAATTTAAAACTTAATTCTAATTTCTATCATTCTTATTTTAATATTTCAAATTACATTGTATGATATTGTTTATGATTCTACTGTGTTTATTTTCAATATAAAACTTATAAATTGTCATTTTAAAATTTTATAAGAGCATATTTATTATATTTTTAACATAATATACACAATATTTTTTAAAAATAGATAGGGATCATTTTAACGGTTGAATGACCGGTCGAACTACCAATCAGTGCTCATTCCGATTTGGCCGCCGGTTCATTTATGAAAACACTGTTACAAACCATGCAAAAATTAAAATTGTTCATTTTTTGTGAAGATTTTTAGGTTCAAAATAAAATTTTAATATACTAAATATATTTTTAACTTCTTAAAGATGGTGTTTCAAAAAAAGATGGTGATTTAGATAGGAGCCACCCACACATGCTGATTATTTTTCTTAAGCCACCACAGAAACACCATTATTGTTGAATTACCCTAGGTAGTATTTTAAGTGGGAAAATTACTTTGAGATCAACTTACTAATAAGTATATATATACAATTATTTTGTACCTATTAATTTGCAATCCTGAAATGTACCTATCAAGTCAAACTCAAGTTTCGCACCGAGACAAGCTCAATTACAAGAGAACTGAGCTTGATCGAGTTTGATCAGCTTCGAGCTTCTGAGTTTCTTATAAATTTTAATATCAATTTCACAATATTCAAATCGATTCATTTACATCCCTAATCACATGACGTAAGCGTGTAATTGAACCCCAAACCTGTATAAGATGAGAATACAACAGGTTGATGATACAAATATCTACATGAACACAAACATTTATACCTCAAATTATTTCTGCACTGAGACTTTCCTATACGTTCTTACATGTATGTCAATTGTCAACTATGTGTTCGTTGATATTACAAATCTTGGTCATGCATGTATTAGTTGAATTGCAAATTATACCACAAATTCCTGCAGATTTATGAATCAAATAAACAGATCACGAGATAGAAAGAACAAAAATTAGTAGGCAAGTCACAGATACCTCTGTAAGTCGCATTAAAGTGTGATGCATCAAATCTACTGAATGAAATTAGAGGAGACGGTTTCTTGATCAAGAAAAGTAACCAGATCTTGACATTGAATTTATTTATTGAAATAGACATATTTTCCCAAAGAGTAGGTCTCCGGTGAAATTTGTTCATAATATGAAATTTATACCGCTACACTTACAAACTAATACCACTACACTTATCAACTGATACCACTACACTTACAAATTGAGATCATAACATTAAATGCTATAGGTACTAATTTATAAGAGTAGTGTTATCAAATTATGTGTAATGGTATGAGTTTCATACTATGAACAAGTTTCACTGGAGATTTTGTGCTTCCCAAAAAAATAGGAAGGTCGCTGCATTATGAATATCAAGAACCAGAAAAGCAATAAGATCTTGACATTGAATTTATGTATTGAAATGATATACTATATTTTTCCCAATATATGGGAAGATCACTTGATTTTGAATTACATTTGTGCATATTATTATTTGATACAATTTTGAACATTTATGTTAGTACCTGAACTCATGCCTCACTTCCTTCCGGCAATGTAATCAGTCGCGTCTTAGAATCAAACACCAACGGAGTTTCGCAACTGTTTATAAGAAAGAAGGAAGTTGCTTAGATGAAAGGCAATGGATCCACAAGAACTTGCATTTGACATGGTACTTTGGTAAATTTTTGTGATACTTGAAACTTGATTTTCAAAAGCATCACAAAAACCTGGAAAAGTATTACTTCTCATTAAATTATTATCTTGGATATTGCAGCTTGTTGTTTAACTTACTTGGAACATTTCACCGTATTGGTGGAACCCCCACTAGATACTGATAATATGGTACCGAAAAATGTAGTGTTTTCGGTCCCACAGTTTGGACAGAGACCCTGAAACATTATACATGAACGCGTGAAAAAGAGATTCGTTGTTCTCTCTCGATCTGAAAACCAATTAACACAAACTTACCCCTAAGATCAAAAAGTCTTTCACGATAGCGTTTGTAATTGTGAACGATAACCATACTATCAAGGGCAAAGCAGCAAACCATGTAAAAAGGAAACTGAATGGCTCTGGAAGCTGAAAAAGTAATTCATATTAATTAGATCAATTGAAGAAAAAAAATGTATGCTGATAAGGTGATGTTTGTCTTGGGGTTTTAAAGACAAAGAACTGGATTTACAAATCTAAATTCGGTTCTACATTAGGATTTTGAAATCTGGTTTTACAAATCAACATTACAATACCTACAAACTTATTATCACACTTTCCAATACAATCAATTATCTCTTCTTGCACTTAAACAAATATATATAAATTTAAAAAAAAATCAATATATATAATACAAATCATAATCCACATCATCCAATATTTACAATCACAATACAACAATTATATGATAATACAACATCATTCACTCTTACACATTGATTTGGCATAAAGTTAAACATCACCCTACTCAAAATCTCAAAAACAAACACGCAGTCACACACCTTACAATTATCAGGATTTCAAAATCCCCTAAATTTCAAAATTTGGTTTACAAAATCCACTTAAAACCCAAAACAAACATCACTTATGTTTTAAGCTGAAGTTTTCCTGAGATTTACTAGCAACAACGAGGGACTGCGGAATATTCATATAGTAAACATGGCTAACATATAATATAGCAGTCGTATACTCATCAAAATACCAAAACTGAAAAATGATTACCTCTAAGAGAAAGGTGATTTCAAATCCGGTTATATCATCGAGAAAGAAAAACCTGTAGAAAGGGCGAAGTAAGATATGTTCACTACATATTATTACAAATGAGAACGATTAGTCTTAAAAATGAATCACTTACAATCCTAATGAAACAACTACAGCTGGAACGTTCAGAAGAAACATCTTTAGGTAGTCAACTGAAAGGTCGCTGTAAACCTGCATTATAAATGAATTGCAAATATAGAATGTGCAAAATCCACCAGCTCTTCAAACCGAACAAATTTCTCCTTTTATATATATATATATGTGTGTGTGTGTGTATATTTAAAGAGGAGATTCCTCGATATTCTTTGACATGATACAATTTAAATGTTTCATGTCATGTTCTTCCTGATGTGCATCTCTCCCATATATAACTTGATTAAATGTACTGAAGATTTTTCGCAGCTCTAGTTTTCTCTAGCAGTCTCTGAATGAGAGAAATAGATTTTCTATTCTCGATGTCTCCTTTTCTAAACATGTATCTAATAGGTTTAATAGTTGACTGCCACATAAGCAGAATCACGATTAAATACAAATATTGCTATACTTGATATGGCCAGAAAGTAATCAACTACTTTCCCTAAAAATCTTCACCATCGTGAAATTTATAGTATAGATAGGATTGAAACAGGAATACGGAGCAAAATAACAACAATGGTCATGTTTTAATGAAATTAGTCTAATTAGAAAGGGATGTTCCAACAGAATAAGCATTTCATATGCATATTAAGGAAAAGTACAAAACATGCTTCCCCTTGAACAGGGTTCTTGCTTTCTACTCCATATGAGCAACGAGCCCATACTTTTTCGTACATTACTAGAATTAGAATACTTATCTAATCCTTAGGTGATTGAGCAGCCAAAATCCTAAATGGAAGCATATGATTTATATAGCCAATATAATAACCAAGTCCCCCAAGAAAACTACGAAGACAACAAATAAGAAAGAAAAATCACCTTTCTACTGCGAAGACTGCATCGAGGACCCTCAACCACAATTTCACTCCCATCCATCTACAACATGCTGCCGAGTGAGATTAATGAATAAAGAAAATGAAAAGAGCCCAGAAATGTAGACTATGAATAATGCATGTTTTATATTTATGAATTACACAGATATGTGACAATAATATAAACACTCATGCAAATCTACAATTGTTTAATTAAGAGATTTTATCAAATAAAGAATTTCTTATAAGAGGCTAATTACCTTAAGTTTCTGTTTCAGTTCATTAAACTCTTTGTCAGAAATGATTGGATTCCCAGAGACATAGGCCATGGAAGCTTCCAGAAACCTCTGTTCATCAGCGCCTATATTGCAAGAAATGAAAGCAAGTTAATCATTTAAAGCTCGATCCCAGGTTAGAATACGAAAAACAAATTAAAATGTTTATTACTTGGCATTACAACACTGCTTCCCTCCCACATTAGTTCTTCTTTGAGGTTATCAAATTCTTCATTAGACATGACAGACTTCCCTTCATAATAGAATGCCTGCAAAGGCAACAGAGGATAATATTCATATCATATGAAATAACGAAAACGTACCAACGGTGTAAGACAAATATGAGTCAACTGCAGCAACCAAAATGATAAGGAAGAGTCAATGTTATTACCTGAAGTGCTTGAAGAAATTCTTGTTCCATTTCCCCCAAAGACTTCTTCTCTTTCTTATCTAAGCTGCAATACTGCAACACATTGCTATCCACAACATCATCATATTGGATCGGACCTGAAGAGAAAAAACAAGCAATACGATGAAAACTGCATACTCAGGGGGCATTTGGTTCAAAATTCTTCAATGGGAATGATAAGCGGAACGAGCATGAGGTGGTGATCAATGAAAATAAAAGATGTTCAGTTCACCTCGAAATAAGTTTATCATTCTGACTCCTACAATCATAAAACTATTCTCAACCAACAATCATATTTTGTCTCCATTTATTCCAAAACTAGAGCAAAATAGTAACAATGTAACCATCATTTTCTCATTGTATCATTCCGATTAAAGAATTTGACCCAATTTGACATCAAAATAGACCTAAAATCAACTGATTCTATTCAGTGAGAAAAGGGCTTTAATGAAAAGGAATCATCATCTCCAGTTCAACTAGTCATGCTTGAATTGAACTAAAAAACCCAAAAAATTGATGATTAATTTACCAATCAAATATTCAATAAACAGAAAACAAACCTGGTTGATCAGCGGTGGCCTTAACCACCAAAGGGCGTCTAAACGGCGTCGTTCCAGTACCAAATTGAATGGAGCGAGGTCCAGGAGCAGAAGATGGCAGAGAAGAAACAGGAACGAAGGGCTTTCTAAACTGGGAAATTAAAACTCTGGGCTTTGCTACCGTGAAACAAAGTCCAGTCGCCATTTGCGACGGCGGAGTGAGGTTTTTGGGGTAATGTGAATTTTGGCATCGGAGGATTTTAATTTGATGGTTATGGTGAAGGATAAGGCAAATGAAGGATATGTGGACGGAAACTGTCTCGGTTTCTTTGTCCTCATTTCTTAGAAAATCTTGTTGGCTCCTTCTTCCTCGGATGTGGCAAATTTATGGTGTCGGATTGTACCAGGTTTATCACGTCCCTCTCAACCTTCAATATGAATCACGCGTAGTTTAACCATTTCTTTCATCTGTTTATCACAAACGCGAGGTTTTGAAGAATTATGAGGTCAAATTACGGATGATCCTATTACTCTTTTTTTATGTATTATCTTCGCGCAAACCAAGAAAAAAACACTTTATGCAAAAAGTAATGGTAAATAGGTAAATAAATATATTTTTTTGTGGGTGAGAGTTATGTAAAAATGTCCATTTTGGAGTGTGAAACCTGATATGAGACAAATAAAAAAGGAAAGTGTGAAAACTGATGCGGGACGGAAGGAGTATATATCAATTATGATAATTTTTGTCTTTAATTTGATCTTTTGTGATAAAAAAATTGAGTTTTCGATGAAAAAATCATCGAAAAATCATTATAGCATACATAACGGAACCAGAAATGTATTGAACTGACGGGATCAGCGAGAGGAAGGGAATATTATAGCCTCGACACTCACCTCACCCGCCCGGTCTTCCTTCTCTGTAAATTACTCGAAATAAGCTATGACAATGGATGAAATTCGTGACTAAAGTGTGAATCTTGGGGTGAGTGTAATCAAAACATGAAATTGATTGAGGTTTTTTTTTTGTCCTGAATGAGAGACGGTTCAAAAGAGAGTAATGTCGACTGTCAGTGTGACTAGAATTAGAAAAAGGGCAATTTTTGGGTCAAACTTGACATCAAATGTGCCAAAATTGATGAGATATTATAGGACTATTTATAGACACGGGCAAAGTTAGTACTGTCAATGGGTGTATCTTGTTTAGGAGCGAGGTCGGATCCGCTCCAAGCTAAAAACGACCTCGTTTAGTCTTCATTCAAGCAAGTCCAGATGCAGACAAGGTCGATGAGGATGGACAATAGGAATTAAATGTGATAGGACATGGGACAGAGTCTCAGAGCAGGATATCTTCCTTAAAAGGCTAGGACATCGGTGCAAATCGACGATATGACAGTTTCAAGTACCTACTTCTGGGAATTATCAGAGAAGTCAGGCGAAGATCCCGGTATTTGTCCAGGTGTCACCCACCAAACAAGTCGAGCTACGACGACATCCCGTAGAAAACCTGACAACTGAGATTTTCGGCGACAAATAATATTCCGGGCATTTAATGCGCGAATTGTAGCTAGCTGAAGAGTGAGATCCACTCTCCAAAATTGTACTATAAATAGAGACATTAAAGTCATAATAAAGGATTTGAAACTTATCAAACATCTCTTCAACATTTATTAAAAAATATTAATTGTGTTCTTCATTCATCTACATTTATTGTTTTACAATCTCTTTTACTTGTTTGTTAGCCAAACACTTAAGCCACACTAAACAAATCTCTCCCAATATTTTGACAACAATCAACAATTGGCGCTAGAAAAATGGTATTTTTAAGAATTTAACTATATTTTGTAGTGATTCTCACTGAAGTATTCCTCACGAATCTTCGATCATCATCTTCACATCTTCAAACATTCATACCTATAAATTTTCAGAAATAGAAATTTCTCAAGCAAGTTTTATTTCCAAAGGGGCCAGGGAGCCGGCGGTCAAGGTGTCGGTGGCCCTGCACCGGACATCTCGAGGAAACTGGAGGAAATAAACACTCTAGAAGAGATCGAGAAGCGATGATTGTGTGAGCAGACGACAAGCTGAGCTCGACGGAGACCGTGGCGACCAACGCTGAAACCCTTGTGTTGTGGCAAGCGCAAGTTCGAGAAGGACTACACCGCACATAGCCAAGAGGTGAACTCTCAACAAACCTACTGGTCAAGTGAGTATCGTCGAAGGCCGTAGGAAAGACGGCCGAGGTGGGGACGCCTGCAAGGAGCCACCAGGCGGACTCCTTCCAAATTCCCCACCCAGCAGCCCAGGAGAAATTTTCAGCTGTGGGCAAATCCTAGGCGATCTCAAAAGCAGGCTCTTTCGCACCTGAAAGAAAAATTGATGAGGGACTCTCAAAAAAGGCACAAATATTGCAAACTCTCAAAAGTTTGCAGGAAAAAGTTGATAATCAATTAAGGGGGACAACCAATCCTAGCTATGTTCACAACTTCACCACGAACTCAATCGCCCAATACAACGGAGACACTGATCTTATGACCCACGTCGGTAAGTATTCTTCTTATATGATCTCCATGGGGTCCACAGACGCCGCCCAATGTCGCTTATTCATACTCACTCTAGGCGACCAAGCCTACGGATGGTTCAAGTCTCTTGCACAGACCTCAGTTGAATCTTTCCACCAATTGGCGCAACTCTTTCTCAGCCATTTCGCGACCATAACGCCATAGTCGGTAACAAAATAGTAGTTAGCGAACATCAGACAAAGCCAAGAGGAGACCGATCGAGCTTACATCGATCGGGTTGATAAACTGATAATTGAGGGGGAATCTTTGGGTGATGGAGCCAAATTGTTGGGTGTAGTTGGGGGCTCAAGACAAATACCAAGTTGTGGAAGCTTATGAACACTCAATACCCGACATCGTACACTGATTTCAAACATCGAGCTGGAAATTTGATCAGCAATGCCAAGCTTATTGCCCAGTGGTTGGGCGAGCAAAGCAGCGGTGAAGTGAATAAGCCTGAGCAAAAGCCTTAAAACACATATAAGAAACCGAGGACGCAATACAAGACCTCGGGACATTCAAATCTTTCAACGATGGTGGAGTAGAGGTGAAACTTTTGTAAGTTTTAAGTGCCACTCCAGCCCACGTGTTCAATACGATCGGGAATAGGCATATGCTTCTTCAGCCGAGGAAGATCATGAAAGAGACTGATAAACTCAACTCAAACAAGCAATGCACCTACCACGACAGTATCAGGCATAATACGAGTGAGTGACGGGATTTGTTAAGGCAACTGTGGAAGTTATTTCAGGATGAAAGGCTTGATGAGTTCGTCAAGAGACTACAGAGAAATAACCATCAAAATGCTCCTCCACCACAAAACAACAACAGGGCACTCCAGACAATATTTTTAAACCGAATCGGACATCTAACCGGATAATGAATTGGGTCCCTCTGTTGAAAAAAACCGAATGACTCGGATATGTAATTTAATATATACATATCATATATAATATTATATATATACACACATTGTTGGGATTTACAAGCACGTAATATAAATAAAACATGCGCAGCGGAATAAACAATTCACCAATAACGAACTATAGATTGCATAATTAAATAACGGGATACGTAAATGGAATTCTTACAGTGCTTCGTAAGAAATCTCCTCGACTACGGTATCCACGTAATCCCCGTTCACAGATCCGCACAGATTTGCTAGCGTTGGATCCCCATATGAACTTGCTAGGAAATTCTACACTTGAGATTTTATGGAGAGATTTAATTATTGTATTTTAATGAATTCCTAAGGATTCATATATATAGGAGAGACTCATCTTAAATCTTAAGCTATTTATGTTAGGAAATAAAAGCCCTAATCCAACAAATCAAATTCCATAGATTTGATTTCCATATATATATTTTCCTACAATAATATTCCAATTTAATTAAATCCAATTTAATATAGATTTTGAGATTCCTATTTTAATTAAATCCAATTTAATTAAATAGTAATAATAATTAATTCTAAATATAATTATTATTAATTCTCCATAAATTAAATATTAAATCCAATTTAATATTTAATCAACCAACTATAATTTGTTAAGGGGAATTACTTGTTGTGTGACCCATAGACCCTTATATATTGAGCAAACTAACAGTCTTAATTGAACCCTAGATAATAAATCAGACATTCTCAATATATAAGACACATTGTGAGGTATTTGCAACAACCTATAATATTACGTGGGCTATTGTGATAATATCCTTTCATTCGCGAATGCCCGATTAAATCTTGAACATGATGAAGTGTCTATTCAAATAATTTAATCATATTTTCTCATTACGCTAATTGATCATGTTTGTAACATTTAGACACAAACATGACGTGCATTGGCCAATGACTAACGGTCCGATTAGTATGAGAAGACGAGCATTCTCACTAAATCCACATTGATGAATGAATCCTTTTCTTGGCTCAACTACCACGCACATGCACTTCGTGATGAATCCAATCCATGTCATATCTACCCATTAAGGGTGCAAGCATCGGTCAAGGTCAAAGTTCACCACTCCATACATGTCGTGCGTATTGACCTCAAAATCAGAGGAATATCACATCGCTCTCACTAACCGAGACACCGGTAAACACTTAAGTGGAGTAACATCAAACGGTTTCTCGGATGGGTATACCAATACCCTCCACGGTATCTATGCATCCATCATGAGATACCTAGTATCTCGTAGCAAGTGAGAACCACTACACTCTCTAAGAGAATGATGCAAATCGCACACCAATCTCAAATGCATAATCAATATCCCATTCTTGATGATTCTTGATCGGGGCTATTTGAGAATCATGCTTAAGTAATCTGAGGTCTCACATCCTCAATGACAATATTGGTTCATGGGAACACTTACATGAATAAATGCAAACAATCAAACATAATATTCAAACAAGTGTGTTGCCATACATTAATATTAAATGAACTATAATATTAAATCAATCTGAATATCATCGAGTATTATGTCCATAAATTAATACTAACACACATGTCATAAATAAATAAATACAAATGTGTACAAAATATGGTAAACATTTTACATTTAAATAAATAAGTAAATAATTTTAAAATATCATATTAACAAGCCCAATATAAGCCCATTACTTACTATCCTTTTATCTAAACCTAGTATATCATATCTCACAGACGCACTAATTCACCAAAATGCCTCTATTTCACTTCGTCGTCTTCTATATGTTTGCCAAAATCTCAAATTCCCATGATCGGTTTGTTTCACAGATTTACAAAATAGGTCTATATCACAAACAAGAGAGAGGCGAGAGATTTGCAAAAAAAATCATAGGCATGAATGATTCAACGACACACTTATCATCCAACGGCAGAATACGTCATCTCCCTCCTTTCTCTCTTTTTTTTTGTGATTTTTTTCAAATTATAAAAACCAGTTTGTACGGTTCGTTGATTCACTGGTTTACCCAGTTTTTCAAAGGTTCTCCACGGGTCAAGTGAAACTTGTTGCACGTGAAGAACTGAACCGATATTGTGCTCGGTTCCTAGTTAATCCGGTTGAACTGGCTGTCCGGTCCAATTTTAAAAACATTGGTTCCAGGTCGCCAAAGAAGATGAGCAAGAACATTGAGTCCCACCAACGCATGAGAATGTGAGGGTCGAGCTATACACATGATATACCCAAGTGGGGGGTGCTTAGAGGACTTCTACCGGCGACATCGCTGATGAACAGGCGTTAGAAGGCCGAGATGAGAGCATTGGGCAATGGCCATATGATGTGTCTCCCAATCAACACCATCCTTCCAAAAACCTAACCTCCTCGCCTTCACTGACGAGGACAAAGATGAGGTGGTATACCTGAACTGGGACCCTTTAGTCATTTCTGCTAGGATCATGAGAGTTTGGTCCACCGACTAATGGTGGAGAATGGTGTGTTTTGCAACATCATTTGAAAAAAATATTGGATCAGCTTGGCCAATTCACAAATTACATTGAGAAGTGCGACCTCACGAACAAAGGCTTTGGAGACGCTATAGTGAAACCTTATGGAATGATTTGTTTAGCAGTAGAGATAATATCTAGTCTGGATTCTGAGGTGCGAGCTATCCGTCAACTCGACTTTGTAATCGTTGACATACCGTAGACCTTTAATGTGTTCCTTGGTAGGCCATTTGAGCATGGGTTCGGAGCCGCATCCTCTTCTTGTTGGGGAATTGATTGCCCGGATCTATTCGATATGAATATTTAAATACAAATTTAATTCTAATAATTATTACTAGCATGAATTAATCCTATATTAATTCAAATAATAATTCAACAACAAATCATGCATACAAATTCGTCACATAAATCCTACGCATGCTGAATTGCTAGGAGTTTACGTGAACTAACCTCTCGGAGTGACAACCGTTGAGAAGATGGATCCCGTTCACACGAACACATAAAAAAACCTTCTCAAGTATTCCCTCGTCCTTGTCCAACAATCCGGTGATAGGATGCTCGCGAACAATTTAACAAAAGGGAAAAATAAAATTATGTTGCACCACCTTTGTGGATTTCTAATTTTTCCAACACATGAAATTACACACTCACAATTGAAGTTTTTCGAAAAAACACAATCTGTCGACGTTTCAAAATATTTGATATTTTATCGACGCTGATATTTTTCCGAAAAAGTCAATTTCTGTGTTCTTGTGGGGATGAAAAAATCATCCCCTATTTATAATAAGGAGGGGGACGAAAATTTAGGTCAATTTGGCTATTGAGAAATTTCCTTGCTTCTTCTCCAAGAAACAATCTTGAATATATCCAATATATTCTATTTTCCAGAATATCTCCCAACAAAATCTTCTCCTCCTTATTGTTATGGGATTTTCAAAAATTATCTAATAAATAGCCAAGTGGGAGATTTCTTGAATTTAATGAGATAATCTTGTATTCCAAGAATACTTATCTTCATTCCATAAAAAAATTCAAAGAAAATCATTCTCCCTCTTTTATTTATTATTTTTGAAATTAATAGAAAAATTAGGCAACAATAATTTATTTTATTTTAAACACATTTTTCAGTTATTTTAAACACATTCTCCCTCTTTTATTTTAAACACATTTTTCAGTCCATTAATTAATTTAGGCCACTGAAATATCTTCATATTAATTAACATATTTTTCCTTGGTCAAGGAACGACTCAACATTATTATCCATACCGGAAACTAATTCCACTTGCAAGATTTGGTATGATAAATCTTCTGAGCCTCCGAAGGGGACAAATCAAACAAGGCACACTTGCACACGTTTCACCGTATTAAATCTTAGCAATCGTCGTGTAACCAATAACATTGCCCAAGATACAAGGTATTGAATCTCACTGATTCTCTTCTCATCATAAATCAAAGCAATGGTTAGTGATTCCACACGATCCTATTTAAGGGACGGAGATTAAGAAATAATGAACCACTGAGGTCTAATTCTTCTATATTCAGTACTGAAGAATTTATTCTCCTGTAGGTCCCATTCAGTGCATCATAATGCACTAGTGCAATCTCTTGGTCAAGACAAGCCAATCCGAGCCTTACACTTCAACCTTTCACGATGGTTTGTTCATTTCGATTTGGGTCGTGAATTTTGTACTTTTAGTTACAAGGGACTATTAATATAATCTTTTGTGATCTGGTATCACTAAATTAACTACAATGTAACACGTACTATTTATTGAAGAGTTATGCAGTAAATATATGTAACATTCAATGATATTTAAAGCATTAGTGATAAATAATTTATTTCAGCAAATAAGACAGAAATTCAGTCTGGTTATACAAAGTAAAAACATATTTTCCAGTATAACCCCAACAATCTCCCACTTATACTCAAAGTCTGCTTTTAAGTATACTACAACACGTCTCGTGTAGAATCTACGGGACATCTAATGTCACCTACACGAACCTAATAATATCTCTCCCACTTATACTCAAAGCAGATTGGCTACACACTTGACAATCATTCCTCCCACATGTCTCTTGAATGTTTCCAGAGGCAGACACTTTGTGAAAGGATTAACTAGGTTATCCCCAATGCGATCTCAGCCACCTCTACATCTCCTCTCTTTAACGATTTCTCGTCTAAGATTTCTTTCCTTCAGTGTGTTTTGTTTGACTCGTGGACTCTTTGGTTCTCTTGAATTTGTAACTGCCTCCAGCAGATATTGCTGGACAAATTCAGAACTACATCCAAGTCCACTAAGAAGTCTCTCGAGCCAAAACGCTTCTTTCACTGCTTCACAAGCAGTTACTTACTCGGTTCCCATGGTTGAGTTCATGATCCAATCATGTTTCATACTCCTCCATGTCATGGCTACACTTCCCAAATGAAATCACACTAACTGAGGTAGATAGTTTCTAGAATCTATATCTGATTGGAAATTCGAGTTCGTTTATCCGATGGGAATCAGACTGTCTGACTGATAAACCAACATTCTATTACGAGTTCTCTTCAGATACTTCAAAATGTTTTTAACTGCAATCCAATGTTCTTTCCCCAGATTACTCTGATATCTTGCTACCATGCCAACGGCAAAGCAGATATTTGGCCTCGTGCACAGCATAGCATACATGAGGCTTCCGACAGCCGAAGCATAAGGAACGCCTTTCATGTCATCTATCTCCCTTTGCGTCTTCAGGCACATTTCTTTGGATAGATGTATTCCATGTCTGAAAGGCACAAAACCCTTCTTGGAATCTTGCATGCTGAATCACTTCAAGACATTGTCTATGTATGAAGCTTGCGATAAGCCTATCATCATTTTCTTACGATCTCGAGTGATCTTGATTCCAAGGATGTGACCGGCTTCCCCTAAGTCCTTCATATCAAACTTTTTTTGACAGCCATTGCCCTTACGTCTGACAAAACCTTTACATCCTCTCCGATGAGCAGAATATCGTCCACGTATAGTACTAAGAATACCAATGCAGTTCCGACATGCTTTTTATACACACAACTTTCAAACTCATTTTGATCGAACCCGTAAGACTTTATAACCTGATCAAAACATTGGTTCCAAGCACGCGATGCTTGCTTTAGTCCGTAGATGGACTTCTTGAGCTTGCAAACTAGATGTTCTTTGCCTTTTTCAATGAAGCCTTCGGGTTGTTGCATATAGATATCTTCTTCAAGACCAATGGTCTCTTGACATCCATTCCCCATCTCAAAATCGAGATCGGTTCAAGGTCATAGTCGATCCCTTCTTTATTCCGTGTAACCTTTTGCCCTCTTTTCTCTTATTATACCCTTTTTTCTCTTGTATACCCATTTGCAACCAATGGGTTTGATCCCATTAAGTGGTTCGACTAGCTCCCACACCTTATTATGATCCATAGAACCCATCTCGGCTTCCATTGCTGTTTGCCAAGAATTCACATCCTTGTCATGGATTGCCTCATTGTATGTCCATGGATCTGATTCATTCTCACCAGGGACCAAGTCTGATGACTCTCCTATCCCCATGAATCTCTCGGGCTGTCTGACAACCCTCCCACTATGACGAGGTTTCGGTTGTGTAAGTAAGTCGTTTGGTATGTCGACTTGTACAGTTGGCATTGAGTTAAGCCCCTTTAGCTCATCCAAGGTAATCTCACTTCTGGGCCTTTTATCGTTCATATAGTCTTCTTCCAAAAATCTAAAGTGCGTACTGATTACTACCTTTTGATCTTCGGGACCATAGAACATGCACCCTTTCTTTCCCTCGGGGTACCTTATAAACAACCTTAATTCTGATCGTGGATCCAATTTACCAACTTCCTTGTCCAACACGTATGTCGGACACCCCCAGATTCTCATGTGTCCCAAACTGGGCTTGCGCCCGATCCACAACTCTTTAGGGGTTTTGGGAACCGATTTGGATGGCACCAGGTTTAGAATGTAAGCCGCTATTTCCAAGGCGTGACCCCAAAACGATTTGGGTAGATTTGCATAACTCATCATTGACCTGACCATTTCTAAAAGAGTTTTGTTTCTTTGTTCTGCAACCTCGTTTTGTTGAGGGGTTCGGGTGCAGTCAACTGGGATACAATCCCTTCATCTGACAAGTAGTTCAAAAAATCATCGCTGAGGTATTCGCTTCCACGATCAAATCGTAGAGACTTGATACATTTTTCTTATGATTCTCTGTTTGAGCCTTAAAATCCTTGAATTAATCAAAGGGTCTCAAATTTATGCTTCATAAGGAAAATGTACCTAAATCTTAAGTAATTATCGATCAAAGTAACGAAATACTCATAACCTCCTCTTGCTTTGACTGACATTGGACCACATATGTCAGTGTAAATGATCTCTAACACTTCTTTGACTCTATTCCCCTTGGCTCCAAATGCCCTCTTGGTCATTTTACCCTCCAAACGTGATTCACAAGTTGGAAATGGTTCAACCCGGAGAGACTCCAATGAACCATCTTGAACCAACCTTTGGATCCTCTTTGGATTAAAATGACCTAGTCATAGAAGTGTTTTATTCACATCTGCTGAACGTTTTCTTTTATTGCTTGAAATAGTCGATGTGTTATAGTATGCATTTTGCGAGTGGTGTGCACATGTAATAGTATAGAGATTGTTCATCAATTTCCCATAATGAATCATTTCATCATTAGATAAATGATGTCATTCTTATTAGAAGAAACTCAGTATCCATCAAAAGAATTTTAGAAACTGAAAGTGAATTCTTTCTAAAACTGGGAACATAAAGAACTTCTCTTAAAACTAAAATTTTATCACTAAAAGATAAATGCACTTCTCCCACTGCTTTAAACACTACTTACGTAGCACTTCGTAGTACTCTTTACTCATGTAGCAATCCTTAAAGAATCGCTACTTTTTACGAGAATTGCAATAACCGCTAATCACGTAGTATTGTAACAACTGTTACTTACGTAGCATTGCAATATCTGCTATTTACGTAGCATTGCAATAACCGCTACTTTCGTTACACTGCCCATGGAGATAATGGTCTCACTCCCACTAAATTGCTGGATTATCCAGAATCCTTGAAACATTGAAACAAACATGATTAGTGGTTCCCGTACCCAGTACCCACAAATGGGAGCATACTCCGCTAAACAAGTTTCAACTATTAGTGCTTGAGAATTACCTTTCTTCCCAACCTTTTTAGGTTTGGGACAGGCTGACCTCCGATGTCTTCTTAGACCGTAATTAAGCATTTTCGTTTGTCGGTCTTCTTCTTGACACCTCTTAATGCCATTCTCTACGAAAACAAATTTCGTATGGCTAACTGTCTCATTTTACGATTCTGGTGAGTGAAGAATTCGTTAAGATCTATCATAATAGCTACAATGGTTTCCAAGTCCTGGTGTTGGTGTCGCAACACATCTGACGTTGAAGTCAAGATGATACACTTAGCCATTTCATTGGATCTTAACCACTGCTTATGATATTCCTTATCTTCCTCACATTCGTAGTCTTAACGAGTCTAGGTTTGTCAAGGACGGACTTTATGCGATTGCATGGTCAAGACAATATATAATTTCCAATCGACATAGTTTCCTATATTATTCTATTGACTTAAAGTATATTGAACAGTGGATTAAAAGGTTGCGATATGTTGAACTGAAATAAATAACGATTTTGCATAAGCACAAAATTATCACATAATTCGATCACATGTATCATATTAAAATCTCAAAAAAATATGAACATGCATCAGCCAACATCTCAAAACAATTTAAATAAGCCACGTGGGGTGGGTCATTATTTAAACACATTCAAGCAGATTACAAACAAGAAAATAGTTACAAACCTTTAATATCCAGATTAATAGTTGGCTCCCACTTGACCAATATAAGATTGACAGGGACTTCGGGGAAGTATATGCATATCAATCTTATACCTAAGTAATAACCATGATTAAATACAGAATTATTATTTCCTTTGAACGAGCCTTGTGGGGAGGGTCATCGTCGCCACTAATAATAATCCACAATCATCCGTTTGGAATTTATTCATGTGAAAGCTATATTTTGGCCGTCCCGCGGGAGAAATTTCACCAAAAGAATTCACAAATAAATAAATCATGGAGGTCAAAATTAATTCGATTTTATTATCAGGAATAAAATTGTCAATTAATTATTTAAAACATACTTAGTAATTTTCGAAAGTGAGATTTTTTCAAAAATAATTTCTCATGCATTGCATATTCAAACATAATTAAATACGCATGAAAAATAAAGCAAACATCAAAACAAAAAAAATAAACATATTGGGCACATATATCCAATTATCACGGTTAATTTTTGTCATGTCTTGATCTTGAGAAATCGTCTTCATAGCCTTCATTGTTCGTCTCGAAAAGCTCCCACTCGACCGCAACATGTTCTTTAAAATGTCCTCCGTGCAGGTGCGAAACGGCGTCAACATTGGGGTAGCTCATGTCGGAACCGTGTCGCGTGCGCTTCGCGTCTCCCCAGGCAGCCATCCCCGCGTCGCCGGAAACTTTTCGGCAGCGGGATCAGCGGCGCTTATCTGCGTACGCCCGCCGAGCGCCGCGCCCGGCTACTTGGTCCCTTAGCGCCCGTCGTAGCGTCGCCCTACTGTCGCCCGGTGCTCGGCCACGGAGCTTGCGCCCGCGTGTGCGAAACTGGCGCCCGCCAGCGTGCTAGTCTTTATCTCCCGTTCGCGCGCAGTGTATGCGAACATGCGCCCTCGACAACCAATCTCGCCCGGTGCTCGGCCACACCCGGGCTTGTGCCCGCGTGTGTCGAGCGCCTCTCGGCTTTTGCCGTGCTCAAACCTCACAACGCCCGTGCCTTGGCTCACGTCACGTCCGGGGCACTTGGTAGATACGTCTTTAATTCTTCGTCTTCGTTCTCGATTCGATTATAATTTATTAACAAAAAATAAATAAACCTAGATCTAGACTAGTCTATTACATTGATCAAATCAAACAAATCCTAATCTACTCGTGGATTTTCTCAAGAGGCAAAACGAATTCGAACGAATCGAATTAAAAACCACAATTTATATGCATGCACAAATAAAAATTCATCAAATACCATGACAATTGGATACCTGCAAAAAAGATCTAGCTATTCTACTATCCAATTTCAAATTTAATAAACAACGAATTAAATTACAATTTAAAAAATCAGAGCCCGAAACCGTGGCTCTGATACCAGTTGTTGGGGAATGGATTGTCCGGATCTATTCGAGATGAATATTTAAATACAAATTTAATTCTAACAATTATTACTAGCATGAATTAATCCTATATTAATTCAAATAATAATTCAACAACAAAACATGCATACAAATTCGTCACATAAATCCTACGCATGCGGAATTGCTAGGAGTTTACGTGAACTAACCTCTCGGAGTGGCAACCGTTGATAAGATGGATTCCGTTCACACGAACACACCAAAAGACCTTCTCAAGTATTCCCTCATCCTTGTCCAACAATCCGGTGGTAGGATGCTCGCGAACAATTTAACAAAAGGGAAAAATAAAATTAGGTTGCACCACCTTTATGGATTTCTAATTTTTCCAACACATGGAATTGCACACTCACAATTGAAGTTTTTCGAAAAAAACACAATCTGTCGACGTTTCAAAATATTTGATATTTTATCGACGCTGAAATTTTTCCGAAAAAGTCAATTTATGTGTTCTTGTGGGGATGAAAAAATCATCCCCTATTTATAATAAGGAGAGGGACGAAAATTTAGGTCAATTTGGCTATTGGGAAATTTCCTTGCTTCTTCTCCAAGAAACAATCTTGAATATATCCAATATATTCTATTTCCCAAAATATCTCCCAGCAAAATCTTCTCCTACTTATTGTTATTGGATTTTCGAAAATTACCTAATAAATGGCCAAGTGGGAGATTTCTTGAATTTAATGAGATAATTTTGTATTCATAGAATACTTATCTTCATTCCATAACAAAATTCAAAGAAAATCTTTCTCCCTCTTTTATTTATTATTTTCGAAATTAATAGGAAAATTAGACAACAATAATTTATTTTATTTTAAACACCTTTTTCAGTTATTGGACTTTATCTTTGGGCTACTTGAGGGGCCTTTAGGAGAATTAAGATTGGACCTTCCATTGGATCTTGAATTTTCAATATTGAGCCACAATATTATTTAAACCCATAAATATTAATTAATCCCACTACATAATTAATATTGCACTATCCATCTTAACCCATATTACTGTTAATATGGTTCCCGTTATTATTTCCCGTGTTTAAGATTATCCAGTCCATTAATTAATTTAGGCCACTGAAATAGTTTCATATTAATTAACATCTTTTTCCTTGGTCAAGGAACGACTCAACATTATTATCCATACCGGAAACTAATTCCACTTGCAAGATTTGGTATGATAAATCTTCTGAGCCTCCATAGGGGACAAATCAAACAAGGCGCACTTGCACACGTTTCACCATATTAAATCTTAGCAATCGTCGTGTAACCAATAAAATTACCCAAGATACAAGGTATTGAATCTCACTGATTCTCTTCCCATCATAAGTTAAAGCAATGGTTAGTGATTCCACACGATCCTATTTAAGGGACGGAGATTAAGAAATAATGAACCACTGAGGTCTAATTCTTCTATATTAAGTACTGAAAAATTTATCCTCATGTAGGTCCCATTCAGTGCATCATAATGCACTAGTGCAATCTCTTGGTCAAGACAAGCCAATCTGAGCCTTACACTTCAACCTTTCACGATGATTTGTTCATTTCCATCTGGATCGTGAATTCTGTACTTTTAGTTACAAGGGACTGTTAATTTAATCTTTTGTGATCTGGTATCACTAAATTTACTACAATGTAACACGTACTATTTATTGAACAGTTATGCAGTAAATATATGTAACATTCAATGATATTTAAAGCATCAGTGATAAATAATTTATTTCAGCAAATAAGACAGAAATTCAGTCTGGTTATACAAAGTAAAAGCATACTTTCCAGTATAACCCCAACACTTCTTACTACTATTGTATCATATTCCTGACTTCAAAGGGAACTGTTGGCACTGTTAAAGGTGACCAAAAGGCAGCTAGGATATGTTTGACTTACATCTGTCCAGATTTAAATTCCGCTATTTATTTTAAAGTCAGCCATGAATCTGAAATGTTGCAAGATTACCTAACCAATAAGACTTCCATGAAAGACAATCGTGTTAGTGTTGGTGTCCTAGAGACAATCTATTGTAAGGACAAAATACTCGATGATATTCAGTTTGATTTAATATTATAGTTCACTTAATATTAATGTATGTCAATACACTTGTTTGAATATTATGTTTGATTGTTTGCATTTATTCATACAAGTGTTCCCATGAGTCATTGTTGTCATTGAGGTTGTGAGAACTCAGATGACTTAAGCATGATTCTAAAATAGCCCAAATCAATGATCATCAAGAATGGGATATTGATGATGCAATGGGATATTATTTTCTCCATAAGATCTAGAGTTAAAACTTTCATAGCAAATTCATCTCGGGATTCAACGCTGGCAAATCCATGCAAGTTCGTGATTGGGGATTACGTGGATACCATAGTAGAGAAATATGCGTACGATTTACTGTAAGGTTTCTCTTTATGTTTATACGTATTCAATTATGCAATTAAATGTTCGTTGTTGGTTAACTGTTTATTTTCGCTGCGCATGTATTACTTGTTTACGTGCCTCTAAATTCTAACAGTAGTATCAGAGCTTCAGGTTCTTGATTAATTGTATAATTGAAAAAGAATTTCATTGAAAATTTTGGGGTGCTGACAAATACGTGTGCTCGACCGCACCTATTGAAATATATGTGGTGTGCTTATCTTTGTTGTTGTATGGTTGTACCATATTAATTGTTAATTGTGCACCCCCAATTATTTCGTTAAATGGGGTCCTCTTTTATCTTCACCCGGTTCCAAATTAGGGTTTTCAGCGACCCTATATGTCGCTCCCCTCACGGCGTCGCTCTGCTTGGCGATGGTGACCCGTGACTTCGCAAAAGGCGACGACTTCAAGCCACACCTCGCGTCGCTCGTGTGGACCCAAGATGCAGCAAGCGGCGGCGGCTTTAGAATCCACAACGACATCACCCTATTAGTGTCGCTTCACGACGGCACACACCAGATTCATTGCGATTCACAGTGACGTGCCCCCTGTCTCGACGCGATTTTTGGCAACGCGCCATTGATTAACTTCGTTTCGTGGCGGCTCGTCTCTGCATCGTCCTGGAACCTTGGCGATGCGTTGTTGTATCATCCGATCTAACGTATGTGACGCGATTCTCACCTTCTGGTGGAGATACGCGGCGCTCCGTGCGGCGGTGATTTCTCGTGGTGGCGTTTGACGCAAGCACGCACGGCCCTCAATCGAAACTCTCACAGAATAGTGGCAGTGTTTCTCGCACGTGTGACGAGGCGTGGGTAAACCCTCACGCGCTTGAGCCACAAAGCGGCGAGACGCCACGCGAGCTCCGATGCGGTGTCAGTCACGTGCGCACGGCGGCGTTTGTTGCACCGATGTGTCATGACCTATTGTTGTTTCAATATGTTCTTGTTTATCTAGCGAACTATTTGTTAATCACCTTGTTGGACTCGATCATGTTGATGAATTAATTTAATTCTGAATGAATTATGATTGATGAACGGTTATTGATTTTGGAATCGGTTGTCCCAAATTACAGATTGGATGCTATTGGATTTGGGCGGTGATGTGGGAAGGGCTATTTTGCAAATTGGATTTAGCAAGGACCTTAATTTAATGAGAATAATTTTAAAATAAAATTGAAGGTTAGACCTTAATTAAATTAATTTGAACTTATTTAATAATTAGTGAACGTTATAGAAACTTAATTTTAAAATTAGATTTTAAGATTAAATTCAATAAGTTAATGATTATTAAATTTCACTTGATTAACATAATTAATATTTTGTTAATGTAATTTATGTCCGCGTTATAATTGTTTGGGTAGGCGGCGCCCAATAATTGTCGAACCGTATTAATTGTTTGGGTAGACGGCGCCCAATATATGTTAGTCCGTATAAAATCATGTTTGGGTAGGAGGCGCCTAATAATTGCTCAAATATGATGTAGATTAACATGTTGGATCACGATTAAGCAATTGATACACCGTCTTTAAAACGTTCCTCACTAAAATATGATGTTCATTAAATTGAATGATGCCTTCCATCAAAATTAAAAGTAAACCGGAGATTTTGTTCCAATGAGTATTTAAGGCCCAAGTCTTTTGCTCGGATCTACATCTAACGAGACTTTTATAGGGACATGAAGTGTCGCCGCTTGATGGTTGTAAATCAACTTGACTTTGTTTCACCAGCCCAAGCAGGGAAACGGAAGTCAAGGGGCATCCAATTGAACTAGGTTCAATCAACTAGGAATTGCAGTTTTGCAATTGGTTTGGAGACCTACTGGGTTATGTTATTGCGATGTCATTGGCAGATATTGTAATAGTAGGAATGTGGATCCTAGTCCAATACAATTTATATCTTATATAAATTCGTACTCTTCAGATGAGGTCGTTGAGTATGTGAAAATAATGGAGACAAAATAAATACAAAAGAAAGGCCACGTTTATTTTGATTGCTGAATATTGATCATAGGAATTATGTGTTTAATTCCCATTTTATTTTATTTCTCTTGGTTAGATGAAATATATAACTGTTATTGAGATGTGTTTTAGAAACAACAAATTGGCTAGGCCAAATTTCTGGACTGACACCGAAACATGTGTTTGGTGCTGAGGCAAGAAAAGATTGAGTACGTGTTGGACACGCCAATCCCGATTACTCTTGCAGCTAGTACTCTGAGGCAGCCACATTTGACATAGCAGCTCAGAAGAAGCATCAAAAGGATGCTTCCCAGGCTCAGTGTGTGATGTTGCTCGGCATGACTCCCGAATTGCATAGGCAAAATGAGAAAATGGGTCCCTTCTAGATGCTCAAGCATCTGAAGGATCTCTTTGATTCTGAATCTCATTCTGAGATTTATGAAGTGATGAGAGATTTGTTCAGATGCCGATTAGCTAAAGAACGGAAGATTTTACCTCATGTACTAACGATGATAGGCCTAACTGAGAAACTTGGTAATTTAGGCATTGAGCTAAAATACTAATGTTTTCATTTATGTTATCCTCCAGTCGCTTTCGGATTCATATTCTGGCTTCATTGTGAACCACAATATGAATAAAACGGATGCAACCATGCCTGAACTTCACAACGTGCTCAAGACTTTTGAGTTCACTATCACTAAGATGGTGTTCAAAGGAAGGAGCGGGTAGACAAGGATGTGTGCCTCTACTATAAGTAGAAGAGGGCATTGGAAGAAGGACTATAAGGTTCTGGTTGCTAAAAGGAAGACACTGGGTGCTTTTGGTACTAGAACATGTATGTTTGTTATTAAGATAGACATATCCACAAGTAGCGCTAACTGCTGGGTATTAGATACCGAATGTGGCTCACACATTTGTACGAATGTGAAGGGGCTCATGTGTCTTAGGGCAGTTAAGCCGGGTGAAGTCATCTTACACGTGGAAAACGGAGCAAGAGTTTCTACTGAACGTGTGGGGACTTATGTGTTAGACTTGCCTTTTGGTTTTAGATTAGAACTTAATAATTGTCATCTAGTTCTTTCTATTACTCGCAACATATATTTGTTGAATTGTGGACATGATGTTCTTAATATACAAAGTAAAAGACTCAAACTTAGTAATCATGAAAACCCGACTTACTTGTGGCATTGTAGACTTGGTCATGCAAATGAGAATAGAATTGCAAGGTTAAGAATGTTAGACTACTTAACCCCATTCGACTTAAAGTCTTATGGTAATTGCAAATCTTGTCTCAAGGGCAAAATGATCAACAAACCATTTTCTGGGAAAGGGGTTCATGCCAAAGAAGTTCTAGAGTTGATCCACAGTGATGTATGTGGACCATTGCCCACTCTAGCTAGGGGTTACTTCGTCTACTTCATCACTTTTACTGA
Organism: Stenogyne calaminthoides; assembly: GCA_037126765.1. Classification (NCBI taxonomy): domain Eukaryota; kingdom Viridiplantae; phylum Streptophyta; class Magnoliopsida; order Lamiales; family Lamiaceae; genus Stenogyne; species Stenogyne calaminthoides. The sequence goes on from JBBCBC010000018.1 coordinate 12,324,703, forward strand.
CGATTTCTCGAGATACGTGTATGTGTATCTTATGAAACACAAATCCGAATTTTTTAAGAAATTCAAAGAGTATAAAGCTGATGTAGAGAAACGCCTTGGTAAGAGTATTAAGACTCTTCGATCAGATCGAGGAGGTGAATACCTTAGCCATGAATTCATTGATTACTTGAAGTTACATGGAATCCAGTTACAATGGACTCCTTGTTGGGATTATACTGAAAAGTATGCTTTTTACTTTGTATAATCGAAACTGAATTTTCAGACTTATTTACTGAAATAAATTGTTTATCACTGATGCTTTAAATATGATTGAATGTTACATATATTTACTGCATAACTGTTCAATAATTTGTACGTGTTACATTGTAGTTAATTTAGTGATACCAGATCACAGAAGATTAAATTAACAGTCCCTTGTAACTAAAAGTACTCCATTCACGACCTAGATGGAAATGAACAACCCATCGCGAAAGGTTGAGGTGTAAGGCTCAGATTGGTTTGTCTTGACCAAGAGATTACACTAGTGCATGACTGATGCACTGAATAGGACCTACAGGAGGATAAATTCTTCAGAACTGAACAAGGAAGAATTAGACCTCAGTGGTCCGATGTTTCTTAATCTTCGTTCCTTAAATAGGATCACGTGGGATTGATAACTATTGCTTTGACTTATCATGGGTAGCGAATCAAAGAGATTCAATACTTTTTATCTTGGGCAATATTATTAGTCACATGTGATTGCTAAGATTTAATACGAAGAATCGTGTGCAAGTACGCTTGTTTGATTTGTCCCCTTGGGAGGTTCATAAGCTTTATCATACCAAATCTTGCAAGTGAAATTAGTTTCCGGTATGGATAATAATGTTGAACCGTTCATTGACCAAGGATAAAAGATATTAATTAATTAGAAAGCTATTTCAGTGGCTTGAATTAATTAATGGACTAGATAATCTTAAACACGGGAAATAATGACCGGGAGCCATATTGGTGTAATATGGGTTAAGATGGATAGTGATAATATTAATTATGTAGTGGGATTAATTAATATTTATGGGCTTGAATTATATTGTGGCTCAATATTAGATATTCAAGGTCCATTATAAGGTCCAATCTTAATTCTCCTAAAGGCCCCCTGAGTAGCCCAACAAATAGTCCAATAACTGAAAAAGGTGATTAAAATAAAATAAATATTGTTGCTTATTTTTCCTTTAAATTTTCGAAATTTATGGATAAAAGAGGGAGAAAGATTTTCTTTGAATTTTGTTATGGAATGAAGATATGTATTCTTGGAATACAAGATTATCTCATTAAATTCAAGAAATCTCCCACTTGGTTATTCATTGAGGAATTTCAAAATTTTGAAATATAGTGGGCAAGAAAGATTTTCTTGATTTTCTTGAAAAGATATTATGGAAGATATGTATTTCTTGAAATACAAGAATATCTCATAAATTCAAGAAGATCCAAATCTTGGAATCTTGCATCATTAAATTTTTGAAAAATCCATAATTAGAGGAGGTGGGATTTTTGTGGAATATTTTAATTATGGGGAAAATAATATAGGAGATATATTCAAGATTTCTTGGTGATCAAGAAAAGTCTTTTCCCACATTGATTTTTCACTGTAAATTTCGACCACCCCTCTCCTATAAATAGGGGATGATTGTTTCATTCCCAAGTACAATTCCATGTGCTGGAAAAATTAGCAAATCCACGAAAGTGGTGCAACAAAGTTTATTTTTTCCTTTTGTTAATTGTTCGCGAGTATCCTTCCACCGGATTGTCGAGCAAGGGCTAAGAGAATATTTGGGAAGTCCTTTTGGTTAGTCCGTCCAACCGAATTCACTGCCATCCCGAGAGGTACGTTCACGTAAACCCGTAGATTCCGCATGCGTAGGTTTTACATGGCCTTTTATATGTATGATATGATGTTGCAATTATTATTTGAATTAATATAAGATTAATTCATGCTAGTAATAATTAAAGAATTAAATTTGTATTTAAATATTCACCCCGAATAGATCTGTGCAACTTATTCCCCAACAACTGGTATCAGAGCAACGGTTTCGGGCTCTAAATTTTTTAAATTGTAATTTAATTCGTTGGCATTAAATTTGAAATTGGATAGTAGAACTGTTAGATCTGTTTTGCAGGTATCCAATTGTCATGGATTTTAATGTGTTTATTTATGCATGCATATAAATTGTGGTTTTAATTCGATTCGTTCGGATTTGTTTTGCCTCGTGAGAAAATCCACGAGTAGACTAGAATTTGTTTGATTTAATCAATGTAATATACTAGTCTAGATCTAGGTTTATTTATTTTTTGTAAATAAATTGTAACCGGATCGAGAACGAAGAGACGAAGAATTAAAGGACAAAATCGAGCGAAGGGCGGCATGGTATGTATGGCACGACGGGCGCTAGGCGAGGCCGGCGGCCGAAGGCCAAGACGAGGAACAGTGGCCGCTAAGACCTTGCTAGGACGATACCATCTGCGCCATCGAAGCCGGCCAGGCTGTTGCTGACGCTGGGCGCATACGGGACGCTGGTCAGCGAGGTCGCAGTGGTGAGGCGGAGGAGGCGAAGAAGACGCAGTGGATCTTGTATGCGTTACGCTACTGCGAGAAGCCGCCAAGGCGTCTTGAAGAACCTTTGGCGGCTTGACGACCGGGTGATCTTTCTAGGCATTTCTAGCCAAGTGGCCAGCGGCGGGCAGTGGCGTGCATTGCCAGGAAAACTGGCGTGGCGTTCGAGACGCAAGTATTTTTTTGAGACGAGCGATTGGGAGAAATTCGAGGCGTGTTTCTTCAAGATCAAGTCAAAAAAATCAAACCATGACAATTGGATAATTTGTGCCCAATATGTTTATTTTTACATTTTTGCTTGATTTATTTGTCTTTATCTTATGCTTTATTTAATTTGTTTAAATGTGTTTGCATGAGAGTTGCCCAAATGAAAAAATCTCACCTTCAAAATTACTAGGTATGTTTAAATAATTAATTGACAATTTTATTAGGATAATAAATTTGAATTAATTTTGACCTCCATGATTTATTTATTTGTGAATTCTTTTGGAGAAATTTCCCTTGGGATGGTCAAAAGATAGCTTTCACATGAATGAATTCCAAAGCGGATGATTGTGGGTTATTACTAGTGGCGCATTTATGACCCTCCCCAAGAGGCTCGATCAAAGCGAAATAGTAATCTTGTATTTAATCATGGTTATTACTTAGGTATAAAATTGATATGCATATACTTCCCAAGTCCCTGTCAATTTTATATTGGTCAAGTGGGAGCCAACTATTAACTGGATATTAAAGGTTTTAAATCGTTCTTGTTTGTAACCCGCTTTGAATGTGTTTATATAATGACCCACCCCACGTGGCTTATTTAAACTGTTTTTGAGATGTTGGTGATGCATATTCATATTTTTTTTTTGAGATTTTAATATGAAGCATGTGATCGAACCTTGTGATATACTTGTCTTTATTGCATATAGTTGTTTATTTCGAGCCAAAGATGTCGTTTACCTTTTAATCCATTTTGTTATTATACTTAAAGTCAATACAATATGTATGGAAACTATATTGGAAACGAAAAATTATTATTGTCCTAGCTCGCATAAAAAGCACAAGTGGATTCTTGACACACCAAAATCGGATGGAGCCAACTAACGAGTCAAAAACATGTGGGACTCGTCGGATCACCTTCTTGAGAGATGTCGTCATTTGAAAATGGTGGAGGGCAAACCCGTAAGGGATTACGTCCTCAAAATAGATGGTCCATCTGAACAAACTTGAGACTCTGAGTGCAGATTATGGTCTGGAGACTCAGATGAATTTGGTACTTCACTCTCTGCCCAAAAAGTTTTTGAGCATTTTGGCCTCGCTTAGCTAATTTGTTGCAAGCTTTTGGTCTCGGCAGAAATGATGATAAGGCACCAAACTCAAGCTTTGATTTGACAAGTGGTCCGTCTTCATCTTCTAGACCAAGGGTAGGCAAGATAAAGAAGAGGACCAAAGGCCATAAGGAATAAAACTCAACTATTGCCAAGGGCAATGGTAAGATGAGGAATGCTTGTTGTGTCAAGGAAAATCCAAAGAGGAAGTGCTTAAGCTGCGGTGAGAGAGGACCTTTGGAGGTTTTTGCTGTTCCAACCCCAAAAAAGGGATGGAAAGAAAGGTAATTCTCACGCACTAGTTGTTGAAACTTGTTTAGCGGCGTATACTTCTCATTCATGGGTGGTTGATACGAGATCCACTAATCATGTTGGCTTCACGGGTTCTAAATGATCCGGCAACTTAGTGGGAGTGAGATCCTCATCACACTGGGCAATGTTACGAAAGTAGAAGACATTGCAATGCTACGTAAGTGGCAGATATTGCAATGCTACAATAGTAACGATTATTGCAATACTACGCAAGTAGCAGACATTGCAATGCTACATGAGTAGCAGTTAAAGCAGTGGGAGAAGTGCACCTATCTTTTGAAGATAAAGTTTTTTTTGAGATTATCTTTATGTTCCCAGTTTTAGAAAGAATTCACTTTCAGTTTCTAAAATTCGATTAAAGGACACTAAGTTTCTTCTAATAAGAATGACATCATTTTTGAAATGATGAGTGTATCTATTACGGGACATTGATGGAAAATCTCTATACAATTAACTGTGCACACCGCTCACGAAATGCATCCTATAACACATCAACTATTTTCGACAAAAGAAAGCGTGAACGAAATACTTCTTTGGCATCTAAGATTAGGTCATATAAATCCAAAGAGGATCCAATGGTTGGTGAAAGATGGTTCATTTGGAGGCGTCTCCAAGTTGAATCGATTCCAACTGCGAATAATGTTTGGAGGGTAATATGACCAAGAGGGCATTTGGAGCCAAGGGGAATAGGGCCAAAGAAGTGTTAGAGATCGTTCACACAGATGTATGTGGTCCAATGTCAACCAAAGCAAGAGGAGGTTATGAGTATTTTTATTGATGATTACTCAAGGTACGGTTACATTTTCCTCATGAAGCATGAAATCGAGACCTTTGAGAAATTCTAAGAATTTAAGGCTCAAACAAAAATCATAGGGAAAAACGTATCAAGTCTCTACGATTTGATCGTGGGAGGCGAATACCTCAAAGAATGAGTTTTTGAACTACTTATCGATGAAGGGATTGTATCCTCTCCATCGCACCGGAACCCCTCAACAAAACGGGGTTGCAGAGCGAAGAAACATAATTCTTTTGGAAATGGTTAGATCAATGATGAGTTATGTGGATCTTCCCGAGTCGTTCTGGGGTCATGCCTTGGAAACAGCGGCTTACATTCTGAACTTGGTGCTATCCAAATCGGTTCCCAAAACTCCCAAAGAATTGTGGACCGGGCCCAAGCCTAGTATGAGACACATGAGAATTTGGGGGTGTCCGCCCACGTGTTGGACAAGGAAGTTTTAAGTTGGATCATCGATCGAATTAAGGTTGTTTGTAGGATACCCCGAGGAACAAAAGGGTGTATGTTCTATAGTTCAGAAGATCAAAAGGTGGTAATCAGCACCCACTTTAGATTTTTGGAAGAAGACTATATGAACCAAAGAAAACCCAGAAGTGAGATTACCTTAAATGAGCTTAGAGGGCAAACCTCAGTGCCAACTGTACTAGATGATATACCAACCGATACGCTTTCACAACCGGAGCCTCGTCGTAGTGGGAGGGTTGTTAGACAACCCGAGAGATTCATGGGAGCAGGAGAGTCCTCGGACTTGATTCGGACAAGATTTAATCGATCCCATGGACATATGACGAGGCACTCCAAGATAAGGATCAGATTCTTGCAAAAAAAGACAATGAAAGCGAAATGGGTTCTATGTTTCATAATAGAGTGTGGGAGCTAGTCGAACCACTTAATGGGTCAAACCCATTGGCTGCAAGTGGGGGGAAAAGGGGGAAAGGGGAACTGGACGGGAAGGTTGAAACCTTTAAAGCAAGACTAGTGGCGAAAGGTTATACTCAGAAAGAAGGGATCGATTATGAGGAAACTTTTCGCCCGTAGCCATGCTTAAGTCCATCCGTATTCTCTTATCTATTGCTTCGCATTTTGACTTTGAAATTTGACAAATGGATGTCAAGACAACTTTCCTTAACGGAAGTCTTGATGAAGAGATCTATATGCAACAACCCCAAGGTTTCATTGAAACGGGCAAGAACACCTATTTTTAAGCTCAAAAGGTCCATTTACGGACTCAAAGCAGGTCGAGCTTGGAACCAAAGTTTTGATCATGTAATAAAGTCTTATGGGTTTGATCAAAACGAGTTTGAAAGTTGTGTGCATAAAAAGCATGTCGGAATCGCATTGGTATTTCTTAATCTTTGTCACGTAGATGACATTGTGATCATCGGGAATGATGTGAAGGTGTGATCGGGCGTAAGGGAATGGTTTTCAAAAGCAGTTTGATATGAAAGACTTAGGAAAGTCCGACACATCCTTGGGATCAAGATCACTTTCGAGATCGCAAGAAAAGGATGATCGGGTTATCGCAAAATTTCATACATAGACAATGTCTTGAAACGCTTCAAAGATGCAAGATTCCAAGAAAGGATTCGTACCTTTCGGACTTGGAATCCATCTATCAAGAAAATGTCCCTAAACGCAAAAAAGGAGATAGATGACATGAAAGGCATTCCTTGTGCTTCTACCGCCGGAAACCTTATGTATGCAAATGTTGTATGCGAGACCGGATATCTGCTTTGCCATAGGCATGGTAGCATGATATCAAAGTAACCCGGGGAAAGCGCATTGGACGACGGTTAAAAACATTCGAAGTGTCCGAAAAGAACTCGGGATAGAATGTTGATTTATCGATCGAATCTCCAATCCCCATAATTACACGGACTTGGATTTCCAATCAGATTTAGATTCCAGAAATTATTTGCCTCAGTTAGTGTGTATCTTTGGGAAGTGTAGCCATCAAATGGACGAGTGTGAAGCAGAAATGCATCACTGACTCAACCATGAAAGTCGGGTAAGTAGCTGCTTGTGAAGCAGTGAAAGAACCGATTGGGCTCTAGATCTTCTTAGTGGACTTAGATGGTGCTTTGAATTTGTCTAGCAATATACGCTGAAGGCGATTGCAAATTCAAGAGAACCAAGAGTCCTGAAGTCAAACAAGCACACTAAAGGAAAGACATCTTATACGAGAAATCGTTAAGAGAGAGATATATATGTGGCAAAGATAGCGTCTGAGGACAGCCTAGCAGATCCATTCACAAAGAGTCTGCCTCTGAATACATTCGAGAGACATGTGGGTGGAATGGGTGTTAAGACCGTTGCCAATCTGCTTTGAGTATAAGTGGGAGAAATTATTAGGTTCGTGTAGGTGACATTAGATGTCACGGACTACGTGAGACATGTTGTAGTATACTTAAGCGGACTTTGAGTATAAGTGGGAGATTGTTGGGATTATCTTTGAAAAGTATGCTTTTTACTTTGTATAATCAAAACCTGAATTTTAAGACTTATTTTTGAAATAAATTGTTTATCAATGATGCTTTAAATATGATTAAATATTACATATATTTCTTTGCATAATATTCAATAATTTGTGCGTGTTACATTGTAGTTAATTTAGTGATACCGGATCACGAAGATTAAATTAATGAGTCCCTTGTAACTAAAAAGTACGCCATTCACGACCTAGATGGAAATGAACAACCCATCGCGAAAAGGTTGAGGTGTAAGGCTCAGATTGGTTTGTCTTGACCAAGAGATTACACTAGTGCATGGTCGATGCCTTTGAATAGGACCTCTGAGGAGGATAAATTCTTGAGGCGAACAAGGAAGAATTAGACCTCAGTGGTCCGTTGTTTCTTAATCTTCTTTCCTTAAATAGGATCACGTGGGATTGATAACTATTGCTTTGACTTATCATGGGTAGCGAATCAAAGAGATTCAATACTTTTTATCTTGGGCAATATTATTAGTCACATGTGATTGCTAAGATTTATCTGAAGAAAGAATGTGAAAAGCACGCTTGTTTGATTTGTCCCCTTGGGAGGTTCATAAGCTTTATCATACCAAATCTTGCAAGTGGAATTAGTTTCCGGTATGGATAATAATGTTGAACCGTTCCTTGACCAAGGATAAAAGATATTAATTAATTAGAAAGCTATTTCAGTGGCTTGAATTAATTAATGGGCTAGATAATCTTAAACACGGGAAATAATGACCGGGAGCCATATTGACTGTAATATGGGTTAAGATGAATAGTGCAATATTAATTATGTAGTGGGATTAATTAATATTTATGGGCTTGAATTATATTGTGGCTCAATATTAGATATTCAAGGTCCATTAGAAGGTCCAATCTTAATTCTCCTAAAGGCCCCCTGAGTAGCCCAACAAATAGTCAATAAGCTTGAAAAAAGGTGATTAAAATAAAATAAATATTGTTGCTTATTTTTCCTCTAAATTTTCGAAATTTATGGATAAAAGAGGGAGAAAGATTTTCTTTGAATTTTGTTATGGAATGAAGATATGTATTCTTGGAATACAAGATTATCTCATTAAATTCAAGAAATCTCCCACTTGGTTATTCATTGAGGAATTTCGAAATTTTGAAATATAGTGGGCAAGAAAGATTTTCTTGATTTTCTTGAAAAGATATTATGGAAGATATGTATTTCTTGAAATACAAGAATATCTCATAAATTCAAGAAGATCCAAATCTTGGAATCTTGCATCATTAAATTTTCGAAAAATCCATAATTAGAGGAGGTGGGATTTTTGTGGAATATTTTAATTATGGGAAAAAGAATATAGGAGATATATTCAATATTTCTTGGTGATCAAGAAAAGTCTTTTCCCACATTGATTTTTCACTGTAAATTTCGACCACCCCTCTCCTATAAATAGGGGATGATTGTTTCATTCCCAAGTACAATTCCATGTGCTGGAAAAATTAGCAAATCCACGAAAGTGGTGCAACAAAGTTTATTTTTTCCTTTTGTTAATTGTTCGCGAGTATCCTTCCATCGGATTGTCGAGCAAGGGCTAAGGGAATACTTGGGAAGTCCTTTTGGTTAGTCCGTCCTACCGAATTCACTGCCATCCCGAGAGGTACGTTCACGTAAACCCGTAGATTCCGCATGAGTAGGTTTTACGTGGCCTTTTATATGCATGATATGTTGTTGCAATTATTATTTGAATTAATATAGGATTAATTCATGCTAGTAATAATTAAAGAATTAAATTTGTATTTAAATATTCACCCCGAATAGATCTGTGCAACTTATTCCCCAACACTCCTCCCGGAACACCTCAGATGAACGGTGTATCCGAGAGCAGAAACCAAACCCTGTTAGACGTGGTGAGGTCCATGATGACCTTTTCCAGTCTTCCAACATTCTTATGGGGATACGCGTTACAAACCTCAATTTACATTCTGAATAGGATTCCATCTAGATCGGTCGAGCATACACCATATGAACTATGGTGTGGCAAGAAGTCAACTTTTACACATATCAAACGTGGGGTTGCCCCGTGATTGTGAAAAGGATGCTTACCGACGAGTTGGAATTCAAAGGTGAAAAGGGTTACTTTGTGGGATATCCTAAGGAAACTAAAGGATATTTCTTCTATCTACCTGAGAAATAATCAGTGATTGTTTCTAGGCAGACCATGTTCCTCGAAGAAGTCTATGTCTTTAAGGAACAAGGTTGTAAGCTGATAGAACTTGAAGAAATTCAAGAACCACAAATTAACAAAGAGACTGATATCTTATCAAAGCAACATGACAAAGAATCAGTGGGAGCATTCAACAACTTTCACGGTGGAAGTCTTTCACTAGGTGATCGTCTTTCAGCCAGTGGGAGCGTAATTGGAGTATGCTTGCCAGTGCAAGAACCTCCAAGTGGGCTGAATGAGAACAACATAGTTCAAACTCCCGCCCAAGAGACATATGAAAGTGTAGCTCTTGAGAACTCTCCGAACATTGATAAAATCGATGCACCACAAAATTTTAATGATCAGAATGTACAGCCTACACAAACACAGCTCCGTAAGTCAATTAGGAATCGTAACCGCCATTAGATATGGTTACCTCTTGGAGGAACATGATAACATGGACATACCGGATAAGGACGATTCTAATACTTATTCTGAAGCAATATATGATATTGACTCAAGGAAGTGGCATGAAGCCATGAAATCCGAGATGGACTCGATGTACACCAATCAAGTCTGGGACTTGGTTGAGTTGCCTAAAGGGGTTAGACCCATATTTTGCAAATGGGTCTTCAAGCGAAAGACCAATGCAAATGACAAAGTACAAACCTACAAAGCTAGGTTGGTAGCGAAGGGTTATAGTCAACGCGAAGGCATTGACTATGATAAGACCTTCTCACCAAGTTGCAAATATCAAGTCCATTCGAATTTTACTTGCTATAGCAGTACACTATGATTATGAGATTTGGCAGATGGACGTTAAAACAACTTTCCTCAATGACAACATTGATAAAGAAATGTTTATGACTCAACCGGATGGTTTTATATCTAAGTCGAATTCTAATCTAGTATGCAAGCTAAAGAGATCCATCTATGGATTGAAGCAAGCTTCTAGGAGTTGGAATATCCGATTTGATGAAGCTATCAAGTCTTTTGATTTCATCAGAAATTCGGAAGATCCTTGCGTTTATTGTAAACTCAACAGGAAGAATATTATTTTCATAATCGTATATATCGATGACATATTGATTTTGAGAACCAATATCCCGTTAATACAGTCCCTTAAAGATTTGTTGTCAAAGACCTTCATGATGAAGGATCTTTGTGAAGCCTGCTACATCCTAGGGATCAAGATCCACAAGGATAGATTCAAGTGGATATTGAGGTTGTCACAGTCCACCTATGTAGACAAGGTGTTGAAGTGTTTTGCGATGGAGAACTCTAAGAGAGGATCTCTATCGGTAAATCATGGGGTAAAGCTATCAAAGAAGGATTGTTCTTCTGTTGAAGCTGATATCAAGCACATGAAAGATGCCCCATATGCATATGCAATTGGGTCAATCATGTACGCCATGACTTGCACTAGGCCAAACATGGCCTACGCTATCAACATCACTGGTAGATACCAACAGAATCCGGGTGAGTCTCACTGGATTGCTGTCAAGACCATTCTGAAGTATCTCAGACAAACTAAAGAATGTTTTCTTATCTATGGTGGACAGTCAGAACTAGTAGTGATTGGTTAAGCTGACACAAGTTTCCAATCCGACTGTAATGATTACAAATCACAGTCAAGTTACGTTTCACTCTCAATAATGAGGTGGTCAGTTGGAATAGTTTTAAGCAAAAGGGCCGCAGATTAATCAATCGAAGTTGAGTACATTGTTGTATCAGAAGCCTCAAGGAGGTTGTCTGGATTTTATAGTTCTTAAGAGAACTAGGGGTAGTTCTGAGTGCCAGTTGTCTAATAAAGTTGTATTAAGATAACGTTGGTGTGAATGCGCAAGTAAAGGAACCGTGATCAGCAAACAAAAACAAGAATGTACCTAGACTTATCATTTGATCTAAGAGATCATAAAGATAGGAGAGTGTAGTAAGATCTCACTTACTACGAGATACTAGGTATCTCATGATGGATGCACAAATATCTTAGAGGGTATTGGTATACCCATCCGAGAAACCGTTTGATGTAGTTCCACAATATGTTTCTACGGGTGTCTCGGTTAGTGGAAGCATTGCGATACTCCTTTGACTTGATGTCAATACGCACGACATGTGTGGAGTGATGAACTTTGACCATGACCGACGCTTGCACCCGTCTATGTGTAGATATGGCTTGGATTGGGTTCATCATGAAGTGCACGTGCGTGGTAGTTGAGCCAAGAATAGGATTCATTCCTCAATGTGGATTTAGAGATAATACTCGTCTTCTCATCATAATTGGATCAAAATCATCGGCCGATGCACGTCAACTTAGATTTTGTGGGTAAGTGTGACATACATGATCAATTAGTGATTAGAGATAATATGATTAAGTTATTTGAATAGACACTTCATCATGTTCAAGACTTAATCGAGTATTCGTGAATGAAAGGAGGAAATCGTAATAGCCCATGTTTCAGTTACAGGTAGTTGCACGTTTCTCGCAACGTACCTCATATATTGAGAATGTCTGATTTATTGTCTAGAGTTCAATTAAGACTGTTAGTTTGACTAATCGCTCGATATATGAGGGTCTATGGTTCACACAACAAGTAGTTCACTTTTACGGATGATAGTTGGTTGATTAAATGTTAAATTAGATTTAATATTTAATTTATAGAGAATTAACTAATAATAGATTAATTTGGAATTAATTATTATTAATATTTAATTAAATTGGATTTAATTAAATATGATTTCCAATAATAATATATGGAATATTATTATAGGATTTAATATATATGGAATCAAATCCGTAGAGTTTTGATATACATGAGAATTAAATCCGTAGAGATTTTATACATGGAAAATAAATCTAAGAGATTTATTTTATAAGATTAGGGATTTTATTTCCAAATCAGGTTAGCTTAAGAATTAAGCTAGGTCTTTCCTATATATATGAACTCTTGTGAATTCACAAACAACGTTTTTTTTTAGGAAGGGAATTCACAAACAACGTTAATTCATTATTCTCTCCATAAGATCTAGAGTTGGAATTTTCCTAGCAAATTCATCTCGGGATTCAACATTGGCAAATCCGTGCAAGTCCGTGATTGGGGATTACGTGGATACCATAGTAGAGAAATATGCGTTCCAATTTACTGTAAGGTTTCTCTTTATGTTTATATGTATTCAATTATGCAATTAATTGTTCGTTGTTGGTGAACTGTTTATTTCCGCTGCGCATGTATTACGTGCCTCTAAATTCTAACAAATCGAATTCCAAATGACCTCCCAGACTTAGAACCATGCCTTGGTTTCAAACATACGGAAGAAGATGTCGCCCGACGAGGAAAAATTGATGATCCAAAAGTTAGAAGAAACAAGCAACGAGCTACTCCCATGGAAGAGCTCGAAACAGTTTCAGCGGGCCCAGCTCACCCAGAACTAGAAGTCACCATAGGGGCAAAAATTCCAAGCACAATGCGAGACCAAGTAATCGAGTTCCTCGAGGAATATTTATATGTGTTCACATTGTTTGGGAATAGGGTGCCCGGATCTATTCGAGATGCAATTAAATACATATTTATTACTAGCATGAATTAATTCTACATTAATTCAAATAACAAATAAAGCCAACAACCATCATGCGTACAACAAGTTTCACGTAAATCCTATACATGCGGAACTAGGAGTTACGAGAAACATACCTCTTGGAGTGACAACCGTTGAGTAGATGGATCAACCCAAAACGCCTTCTCAAATATGTCCCCAAGTCCTTTGATCGTAATCTAGTGGAAAGATTTGCACGAACAAATTTAATAAAAGAGAAAACATAAAATATATTGCACCACCTTTATGGATTTCTAATTTTTTCAACTCATGGAACTGTGTTGGGGATGAAGAAATCACCCCCTATATATAGAGAGGGAGAGTGGCGAAAAATTTGTGCCCTATTAGGGTTGTGGAAATTTCTTTGTATCTTCTCAAGATACAATCTTAAATATATCTCATATATTCTATTTCCATAATAATCATAAAAAGATCTCTTCCTCCCATATCTTATATTCGAAAATATCAAGAAGTAAAGAAACAAGATTTTATTTCTTGAATTTATGGGATAATCTTGTATTCCAAAAATACTTATCTCTTTCCATAAAATCTTTTCAAGAAATTCAAGAAAATCTTTCCCTCTTCTTTACACTAAATTTTCGAAAAAAATAAGGAAAAATAGGCAATATTTTTTTTTCTCTTCCATTAATTGGACTTATATTTGGGCTATTTGAGAGGCCTTTAAGAGAATTAAGATTGGACCTCCAATGGGCTATGAATTTCTCAATATTGAGCCGCAATATTTATTCATCACATTAATATTAATTTACTCCACTATAAAATTAATATTGCACTATCCAAGTTAATCCATATTACGATAATATGGCTCCCGGTTATTATTTCTCATGTTTAAGATTATTTAGTCCATCAATTAATTAAGCCACTGAAAAGCTTTATATTAATTAATATATTTTTCCTTGGAGTAAAGACAACTCAACATTATTATCCATACTGGAAACTAATTTCCACTTGCAAGATTGGTATGATAAAACTTTTGAGCCCACCAAGGGGACACATCATACAAGACTTTCCTTGCACACGTTGCTCTGTATTAAATCTTAAAAATTGTCATGTAATTAATAATATTGCCCAAAATGCAAAGTATAGAATCACTCTCTGATTCTAAACCCAACTTAGATCAAAGCGATAAATATTAATTACACACAATCCTATTTAAGTGACAGAGGTTAAGAAATCAATAACCACTGAGGTCTAATTCTTCATCCCATAAGTCAGTACGGAAGAATTTATCCTCTCTGTAGGTCCTCTTCAGCACACCACAACGTGTTAGTGCAATCTCTTGGTCAAGACAAGCCAATCTGAGCTTTGCACTTCAACCTCTACCAATGGAGTGTTCAATTCCATCTAGGTTGTGAAGTTGTACTTTTATTTACAAGGAACTGTTAATGTGATCTTCTGTGATTGGGTATCACCACATTAACTATAATGTAATATGTACTAATATTGAACGGTTTGCAGTAAATAAATAACATTCAATCATATTTAAAGCAACAGTGATAAAACAATTATATTCAGTAAATAAGAGTACATAGGTTTGTTATTATGTAAAAGCATACTTTCACGTATAACCCTAACACACATGGTCGCATAAAGATATGGTGGGCATCGACCCCGAGGTCGCATGTCATCAACTTGACATAGATCTTTCAAGAAAGTCAGTGTCGTAGAAAGGACGAAAGTTCTGCCCAGAATAATACGCGACTTTTGGTAGAAGAGGTAAAAATATTATTAGACAACAAATTAATCGAGCAAGCTGACCATCCACAGTGGGTGGCCAATGCGGTGCTCGTAAAAAAGATGAACAACTCCTGGAGTTTATGTATCGACTTCACCGATTTAATGATGCATGCCTAAAAGATTATTTTCCGATGCTGCATATCGACCACCTAATTGACAAAACGGGAAACCATGAAATGATGTCCTTCATGAATGTTTTTGTGGGTTATTGAACAGTCTAGATTCGATCTAAATTTAATTCAGTAAAAGCATTAGCCTCTAGATTAAAAGTCAAATAAATTCCCGAATACGCTAGCTCGATTCGAAAGAGTTCAATTTATATCATCCTAACAAATTTTACTAGTTGTTACCAATTGTCATATACATGCAACAATTACGGATTACACGATACGAACTAACAGGCGTATAAGAATAAATTAACCAAGGTGGCCAAACCAAATTAATTATTCTAACATGCAATAAGTTAAAACAGATGATATAAATAATATGAGAATAACTGTCTAACAAATAATATCGAATTAACTAGTAATAATCAAAATACAAGTTTAGAAATCTCTGGAATTGGAATAAAAGGACTTAGCCGTCCATAGTCATAACAAAAACGCAGAATAACAAGTTCATAATTCTAGAAAAGTAAATACTTAACAAACGGTACAGATGGTCTTCTCTCTCATTGCTCTTTCCCTCCTCTTCGCTTCTTTCTCCAGAATTCTGATGTTCACGTACGTCCTGATATCCCCAGCTGAATCCCCCAAGAATGAGCCCTAAGAATCCTCTTTTTCAATGTAATTTAGGCTGGAGTTAGTCAAAATCCCGCTGGCTCATCAAGTTTAAGATTTCGGCCCACACTGGGCCCACGGTGTAGGCTGTAGTGAGTAAAATTCTACCCAGGACTTTATGGTAGATCTTTGGGCATTTCTCCATCCCCTCTACTTCTCCAAAAAGGCCTAAAAACAATCAAAAACTCAAACAAAAGATCAAGTAGGCTTCTAACTCTCGTACATATAACTGTAAAAACACGCAAACAAGTCACATTAAAATGCAAATAATAACACTCTAAGTAACTTAAATAATGTAATATAATGTATTTATCAGTTATCATCAAATTGTCATGCATAAAAAATGATCAACAATATACCTTTTTCCTAACAGAGAAAAATGTTTATTGTTGGAAGAGAATGTCCTTTGGACTCAAGAATGTTGGGGCAACCTATTAACGTTTGGTGAACAGGATGTTTGCCAACAAGATAGACAAGACTATGGAAGTATACGTCAACGACATCATCGTGAAGAGCGAAAAGAAAGAAGACCACCTCACCCACCTTGCCTAAACTTTCACAATCTTGAGAGTGTACAATATGAATTTAAACCCAAAGAAATGCAGCTTTGGGGTCGGCTCCGAATTTTTTTTGGGTAACATGACCAGTCAATGGGGCATAGAGGCAAATCCATAAAATATCAAAGCAAATTTGGTCATGAAGGCACCTCGCAATGTCAAAGAAGTTCAGAGATCAAATATGATGTCTCGCTTCCCTAAACAGATTAATCTCCAGAACGAGGGACAACCCTTTTCAAAATAAGCCCTAAGAGAATCTCCAAAGTGGTGGCGAATTTGGACTCAAACCCAATTTGCCACCATTTTATCCCTCCAATGGGGACTCAAAATTGAACTCAAAATACCACAAATTTTGAGTTGGACTCAAATTTGCCCAAATTTGCCACCAACTCAAACTTAGACTCAACCCACTTTTTGTATTTTCCTTTTATTTTGCATTAAATTTTTGTATGGTGTATTTATTATTTTTAGTATTATTTTAACTTTATTTTATATTTTGATTTAAATTTATAATAATTTTCTATTTAAGATAATATTAGTAATTTCTAAAATTTAAAAAATTGAAGGCATATAATTTGTTTTCAAAAAACCTTAATAATTTAAAGGGATTAAATTTTTTTTAGTCCAGTAACTTTGCTTCATTTTGAAATTGGTCCCGTACGTTTTGACTTTTTGATTTTGGTCTTGTAAGTTTTTAAAAAAATTGAAATTGGTCATGTAAGTTCCTAAAATTTTTGAAATTGGTCCTTTTCACCTGCTACAACAGGTTACCAAGCAGGTAAGCGCTACATATGTAATTATTTTGTTATTCCCTTTAATTTCGAAGCGTCACTTGAACTTTTTTAATCATAATAATCTTAGCCAGATTTTTGATCGGGTTTAAAAACAATTTGTACATTAAAAGACAAAGCAAATCAGGTCAATTTATTGGGTTTAAACTGACCAAAAAATAAACTAAAATACGCAGAAAATCATTATTCCTGCCTAAAAAACACGCAAAAAATTCCGACATAAAATTATTAGGATTAAAAGAGTTTAGGTGGTATTTCAAAATTAAAATAAAAAATAAAATAATTACATAGATGGTTGTTACCTGATTGGTGACCTACTATAGCAGGTGAAAGGACCAATTTAAAAAAAATTAAAAACTTACAGGACCAAAATAAAAAAATCAAAACATACAGGACCAATTTCAAAACGATGAAATGTTACAGGACTATAAAAACTTAATCCCTAATTTAAATTATAAAATACAATAAGAAATAAAACGTACATACTACAAATTTATATTTAAAAATACAATAGAAAATAAAACATACATACTACGAAGTGATTTTGGTGTTTTTTTTTATTGAGATTAATCTATTTTCTTGTGTTTTGTGTTAATTTAAAAAATAAATTTTTGTGTCATTTAAATTTCTTTTATCAATTTTTAATTTTACTTAATTTATATAATTTAAATGTAAATATGAAATTATATAAATAAATACTACCTCCGTCCCGGAACACTTTGCACATTTACTGTTCCGCTAGTGTTTTAGCGAGCGAGTTTTTTATTACTATTTGAAATGATAAAGTAATTTTAAAAAATGTGTATGATAGAGGAGGGTAAAGACTATCATACCTCACCTTAAAAGTCACTTTATTATTTCAAATACTAATAAACAACTCGCACGCAAAAACACGAGCAAAAATTAAGTGTGCTAAGTCTTGTGGGACGGATGGAGTAATTGATAAAATAGAAAATGAAAAAGAATATAATAGGAGAATATTCTTAATTGAGTTGTAATTTGAGTTCAATGGTTGGAAAATATTTTATTTGACTCAAATGTGGTAGTAAATTGATGGATTTGAGTCTATATTTGCCTCAAAGGGTTGGAGATGCTCTAAGAGTATGTTTGTTTTGGGATTTAGGAGTGCAGGTGAAATCATGACTTCGAATCCTATGGATTTGAAAGTCTTAATGAATTGTAAAAAATATGTGTTTGTTTTGAGATTTTGGTAGAATGATATTTTATTTTATGTCAAATCAATATTTAATAATAAATTATATTGTATTATTATATTGTATTGAAAGTGAAAAAATATTTATGTGATTGTATTGAATTTTGTAAAAAATAAATATATATATATATATATATATATATATATATATATATATATATATATATTATAAAAGTGAATATTGAAGTCTGATTTTAAATCTCAAAATTATAACGGGGTGTGTGATTTGTAAAATATTCTAAATCCATTCGAGTGAGACAAAAACTTGGGTAGACCTGGTTCATGCCAGGATCCCGGGTCAAAATTGACCCATACACTCCAAATGGGTCAAATATAAACAATCCAAACCTCATTTCTTTTCGCGCTTATTACAGTCAATCCTCTCTCCCTAAAACCGCTCCATTCTCTGCTACTGCTCACACGAAATCGGTTCACTCCCTACCACTTTTCACGTGACGGCGACGGCGGGCGACTCTCAACGACGCGACGAAGATGATGCCTCCGCGATGGAACTCGAAGGTTCGTCTTCTTTTCATTGTTTGTCCTTTCTTTTTGACAAAACTCGACGATTTTCCTCCTCGATTTTGTTTCGCTACGCTTGTGAACTAATGCGATTGTTAAACTACTCTTTTTCTTCTTGTTTTTTTACAGATCTAAACGTGTTGCTAATTTTTTTAAAAGCAAGTTTGCCAGATTAAGTTTTCCGTTAATTGTTTGTGGAAATTAGAAATTAACGTATTAAGAGTGTGTAATTAATTAATTCACAAAATATTGATTCAGTCGACTATGTGTGTGAGCTGATTTGGTGTAAGTCGTGCACCATTTACTGATATGGGTGCATTTGACACTGTGTAGAGAAATCTTGAGTAATCAATGGTGTTTTTCCATAGTTTGAAACGGTTTAGTTTTTCAGTATATGAGTTGATGGATTTAACCTACACTTTATTTGGCTTGACCTTCTTCTTTTTCATAATTGATTAAGATGAAGGTTGAAGGTTTTGATATGGACCTTTGGTGAATCATTTCTTTATTGAAGAACAACTAGGATAGAGATGAAAATGATTTAAAATAGGCAGCTTACAAGTTAAAAGGGGCATTTATCTTTGTGTTTTTGCAATTTTTATTTTACTTATTGTTAGGAAAATTGTTTGTCTTTCATTTACTGTTCGATTCCCTTGCTCTTGTTCCCAACATTTATCTTCTTGAATTTCATTTGTAACAGAAATGAGGTCAAAACAATGTGCTCGACCATCATCTAAAAGAAAATCACATGACCGAGACGATGAACTTAATACTCCGATTATTAAGTATTTGAAGGAAGGAGTGCTATGTGTCCATCCTACAAAGAACAATACGGATAATGCAATGATAAAAAATGTTGAGAAGAAAAGTATTGTTCCTCAAACTGATGGAAACAAAGTTACAAAGGCCAAATCTACCAGGTAAATGGTGGTGATAATGTTTATTTAAATTACAGTGATAATTTTATATCATAACCGTGATAGTTTTAATATATAACGGTGATAGTTTCATAGTATTACAGTGATAGTTTTATAGTATACCAGTGATAGTTTTATAGTATAACAATGATACTTTTATAACACAACAGTGATAATTTTATTGAATGATTGTAGTTTTTTTCTTTTTTGTGCAGTGATATTAATTTCCAGAGTAGGCCTATGAGTCTTTGTAGGTTGATCAACAATACTTACAGAAAAAAAAACATGATGTGAGGAGCATTGGGTTTGGTGGCCTTATATCCTTTGATATTACTAGATGCTCTAAGTCCAACCAAAACATGCTGAACTGGTTGGTGAATAATTTCAATGGGACCAGTCGAATGCTTAAAATTGATGATCATCGTAGCTTTGCAATCACAACAGATGATGTGTTTGCAGTTTTTAAGCTTCCTAGAAATAAAGGTACAATGAAATATTCAAAGCAACATAATGGTCCTCTTCCTCATTTTTTGAAAAGGTTAAAAGAAGATTATGGAATTCAGACTGGTGCTCCCGTTAAGTGCTTATCAGAGGCTATAGTGGATAAATTAGCTGACAGTGGTGATGATTTCAAAAGAATTTTTGTCTACTTTGAACTCTCATCCTTCTTGGCTCCTACATCAAACCACTTGATTACGAACATGTACCTCAAGTCTTGTGAGGAGGTGGATATGATACCAAAGATGGATTGGTGTTCATTTTTTTTGGAGAAGCTTTGTGATGTTATTAAGTTGTACAAAATTAGTAACCAAAAGAGTCTTACTTGTTGCATTTTATTGCTACAAATTGTGCTACAAATTGTGTATTTTCATAGACTGAAATGGAGGGGTGTTATTCAACCATCTACTTTTCCATTAATTCAACACTGGAACGATAAGAGTATTGTTGCGAGATGTGATCAAGAATTTGAAGCTGGATCATACGTCAATGGAGAATTGATTGTACATCCTCTCGGTTTGAATGATAATATTCTTGAAGATGATGGAGGGAAGAAGGATGTCGATGTCGATGGAGGGAAGAAGAATGTTGACGAAGGTAAGAAGGATGTTGATGGAGGGAAGAAGGACGTCAATGAAGACATCGAAACTGAAGAAACAGTTGTTGAAGGACCTGTTACTCAGGTACTTTTTCAGTTTATTTATGCATTATATATAGTGGTAGTCTCTCTTCATAACAGTGATACTTTTTTGGCTTACTAGTGAAAGTTATTATGAACAACAGTGAGAGTTATTTTGAACAACAGTGATACTTTTTTCGTGTAGCAGTGAAATTTTTTCTTGAACAACGGTGATAGTTTTCTTGTATACAACTATGATACTTTTTTGGCTTTACAATGAAAATTATTATGAACAACACTGAGAGTTATTTAATTTGAACAACAATGATACTTTTTTTGTGTAGCAGTGAAAGTTTTTCTTGAACAACAGTGATAGTTTTCTTGTATACAATAGTGATACTTTTTTGGCTTTTACAGTGAAAGTTATTATGAACAATAGTGAGAGTTATTTTGAACAACAATGATACTTTTTGTGTAGCAGTGAAAGTTTTTCTTGAACAACAGTGATAGTTTTCTTGTATACAATAGTGATACTTTTTTGGCTTTACAGTGAAAGTTATTATGAACAATAGTGAGTTATTTTGAACAATAGTAATACTTTTTTTGTGTAGCAGTGAAAGTTTTTCTTGAACAACAGTGATAGTTTTCTTGTATACAACAGTGATACTTTTTTGGCTTTACAGTGAAAGTTATTATGAACAATTATTTTGAACAATAGTGATACTTTTTTTGTGTAGCAGTGAAAGTTTTTCTTGAACAACAGTGATAGTTTTCTTGTATACAACAGTGATAACTTGTCTACATTACACTTATTATGTATACTTTAATGTGTCATGATTTATTTTTTGCATGAAGTGAAGGAGTTGTCTGTATCTCTTAAGAGAGATATTATTGAAATCACTAATAAATATCTTTCAAGACTAATGGAGATTAGTGCAGCAAATAAGGCCATGAAGGATAAAGAACCCTCAACTCAATCTCCTGAAATAAGTGATAATCAGTTTGTCATGGATGATAAATTGCATCAAGTTATTGATAGATTGGTTGACACCTTTCTTTTGACTAAAGAGTTGGCTGCTGCAATGTCAAGCGTTAAATTGTTTTCTCCTGAACGTGTAAATTTGGCTGATTATGGATTGGATAAGTTAGATTTGGAAATTGATGATGTTATTAGTACTGATGAAGAGTGTATTGGACTAGGTGAGAAGGGTGATGAGGATGAGGTTGTCCCTAATGAAGAGTTGACCAATGTTGCGAATTCAGTTGGACACAAATCGAAAAAAATTGATGAATTTTTTTCCACTTAATTCTAAAAAATTACTGAGGAGATTGGTTATGCTTCAAATCCTATGAGTTCCGATAAAAAGACTTTTAAGAACATGCTTCAAACTCATAAAGAGATTGCAGATTATTATTTTTGCGACCATGAAAGTCTTGATAAGGTGTAAGTTATTCTGACCTTTTACTAATAGTCTCATTTCATTTTACCAACATTGTTACTTCTTAAACTTTCATTAATTTTTCTTTTCTTGTCAGTGATTACATTTTCAATGGTGGGTCAACAAACTTTGTTGGAAAGGCATAAATTTTTATAATGCGTCCAAGTTTTTGGATAGGCAATGAAGTCATTGAGGCATGGAGTTTGATGATCAATAATGATCACTCCGTTGAGGGTGAACGAAGTCGTTTTATCTTTAATATGGGGCATTGTGTAAGTGTTTTCTTTTATCTTATTTTTATGTTACATCATACATTTATATGTTAACAATGATTTTCTTTTGTAGACTCCTTTGTTAAACTTGATTAATAGAGTTGGTGATATTGAATAGAATTTTGGTTTAATTCATGAAAATTGGAAGAAATGACTATCTACTAACTTGGATACTTTAGATACTGCTGAAATGATAATATTTTCATACCTTTTATATATTTTAGGTAGAACAATGATACTTTTTTTGCATAACAGTGATACTTTTTTGGAATAACAGTGATACTTTTTTTGTAATAACAGTGATACTTTCCTCCGTTAGTGAAACTTCTCATATTCAAAAGTCATAGTACGTATTATTAACAATGTTTCCATTTAATTATGCAGATATTCATTCTGTTTTGGTTACGCAACAACTATGTTGTTGTTGTCTTGAATCATGTTGATGAAAAAACACAATACTTGGATAACTTGAACCTTTTTTTTCTTCACTTTCTTATTTATTTAATACTTTTTTTTTGTAGCAATTGCAAATGTCTTTGTTTCTTCTATCAAAGAATCACTCAAAAGGCAAAGATGTCTCGAACTATGAATTTGAAAATATGAAATTTCAATGGCAAACAACTAAGCATGATGACTATTGTGGTGTGTACTTGATGCATCATCTTCAAAGTTTTGATGGTGCAATTTACACATCTCCAGATATGACAAAGGTAGATTTTTTTTTCTAGTTTATTTATTTTTTAATTTTTAATGTTAAGTCTTTCTACATTGATTTTAAAATTTTCTTACGAAGGCTCCGATACGACGGGTGTTGAGGGCTGAGCTTTGTGCATCTATTGTTCTATCCAATGTGAACAAGTCTAAAGAACAGGTTTTAGAAAAAAGTTAATAATTTCTACAAGAACTAGCCAACAATTCTCGAACGTATTGCAAAAGAGAAAAAAAAATGAAATTAAGGGATCAAGAAAAGAAGAAAAAGGTTGTTGCTGAGAGGAAGAGCAAGAGATCAAGAAGAAAATGACTTTGATTTCATTTTCTTATTTTAGATCTGGAAAGTGTATTAGGCTTAACAATGATCGTTTTTGCTATTTTTTTGTCCATATTAGACAGTGATGTGTTGGGATTATACTGAAAAGTATGCTTTTTACTTTGTATAATCGAAACTGAATTTCCAGACTTATTTACTGAAATAAATTGTTTATCACTGATGCTTTAAATATGATTGAATGTTTATATATTTTCTTGCATAAGCTGTTCAATAATTAAACGTGTTACATCAGTAGTTAATTTAGTGATACGAGATCACGAAGATTAAATTAACGATCCCTTATAAATCGAAAAGTACGTCATTCACGACCTAGATGGAAATGAACAACCATCGCGAAAAGTTTGAGGTGTAAGGCTCAGATTGGTTTGTCTTGACCAAGAGATTACACTAGTGCATGGTGATCTTGTTGAATAGGACCTCTGAGGAGGATAAATTTTTGAATCGAACAAGGAAGAATTAGACCTCGGTGGTTCGTTGTTTCTTAACCTTCATCCCTTAAATAGGATCACGTGGGATTGGTAACTATTGCTTTGACTTATCATGGGTAAATAATCGGAGAGATTCAATACTTTTTATCTTGGGCAATATTATTGGTCACATGTGATTGCTAAGATTTAATCTGAAGAATGAATCGTGCAAAATACGCTTGTTTGATTTGCCCCCTTGGGAGGTTCATAAGTTTTATCATACCAAATCTTGCAAGTGGAATTAGTTTTGGTATGGATAATAATGTTGAACCGTTCCTCGACCAAGGGCAAAAGATATTAATTAACGGAAAGCTATTTCAAAGTGGCTTGAATTAATTAATGGGCTAGATAATCTTAAACACGGAAATAATGACCGGAGCCATATTGATTTGTAATATGGGTTAAGATGGATAGTGCAATATTAATTATGTAGTGGGATTAATTAATAATTATGGGCTTGAATTATATTGTGGCTCAATATTAGATATTCAAGATCCATTAGAAGGTCCAATCTTAATTCTCCTAAAGGCCCCCTGAGTAGTCCAACAAATAGTCCAATAACTGAAAAAGGTGATTAAAATAAAATAAATATTGTTGCTTAATTTTCCTCTTATTTTCGAAATTTATGGATAAAAGAGGGAGAAAGATTTTCTTTGAATTTTGTTATGGAATGAAGATATGTATTCTTGGAATACAAGATTATCTCATTAAATTCAAGAAATCTCCCACTTGGTTATCTATACAGAATATTTCGAAATTTTGGAAATATAGTGGGCAAGAAAGATTTTCTTGATTTTCTTGAAAATATATTATGGAAGATATGTATTTCTTGAAATACAAGAATATCTCATAAATTCAAGAAGATCCAAATCTTGGATTCTTGAACACTAAATTTTCGAAAATACCATATTATAGAGTAGGTGGGATTTTTGTGGAATATTTTATGGGAAAAAGAATATAGTAGATATATTCAAGATTTCTTGGTGACCAAGAAAAGTCTTTTCCCACATTGATTTTCTACTAAAATTTTTGACCACCCCTCTCCTATAAATAGGGGATGATTAGTTCATTCCCAAGTACAATTCTATGTGCTGGAAATATTAGCAAATCCACAAAAGTGGTGCAACAAAGTTTATTTTTTCCTTTTGTTAATTGTTCGACAAGTGTCCTTCCACCGGATAGTTGAGCAAGGGCTAAGGGAATACTTGGGAAGTCCTTTTGGTTAGTCCGTCTCAGACCAAAGTCCTTTGCTTATCCCGAGAGGAATACGTTCACGTAAACCCGTAGATTCGCGCGTAGGTTTTACGTGGTTTTTTTATGCATGATATGTTGTTGCAATTATTATTTGAATTAATATAGGATTAATTCATGCTAGTAATAATTAATGAATTAAATTTGTATTTAAATATTCACCCGAATAGATCTCATGCAACTCATTCCCTCAAAGATTGGTATCGAGCCACGGTTTTAGACTCTGAATTTTTAAAATTGTAATTTAATTCATGGACATTAAATTTGAAATTGGATAGTAGAACTATTAGATCCATTTTTGCGGTATCCAATTGTCATGGATTTTAATGTTTATTTTTGCATGCATATAAACCGTGGTTTTTTAATTCGATTCGATTCGGATTTGTTTTGCCTCGTGAGAAAATCCACGAGTAGACTAGATTTGTTTGATTTGATCAATGTAATAGACTAGTCTAGATCTAGGTTTATTTATTTTTGTAAATAAATTGTAATCGGATCGGGAACGAAGAGAGCGAAGAATTAAAGAACGAAATCGAAACCAGCGTGGGCGTTGCTGGCGCTGGTACGTACGGGCGTAGGCGCAGCCAAGGCGGCCGAGCGCTGGCGAAGTGAATGGCCGCGACACGGGTATAGCGCCTGCATCGGCGGCGGGCGGATACGCGGGCGGCAGACAAACGACAGCGCTAGATATACTGGCGCCGCCGAGGTCGTGGACGCAGGCATGGAGTCTGCGCGCGCGATGCGAAGGCAGATGCACGCTGCGTCGCCGAGATCTATCGACGCTTCCGACACCGCCGAGGCGCGCCGAGAATCGGCGCATTGCCAGCGGTGAAGGCGAGAAGTCGCCCTAGGCCAAGTGGCCGGCGGATGCGGGCGTGCATCCTGGCCATGAAATGCGTTGGCGGGCGGTTCGAGACGCAAGTATTTTTCGAGACGAACGAGTGGGAGAAATTTGAGGCGTGTTTCTTCAAGATCAAGCTAAGAAAAAATCAAACCATGACAATTGGATAATTTGTGCCCAATATGTTTATTTTTTTACATTTTTTTGCTTGATTTTTTTTTGTCTTTATCTTTTGCTTTATTTAATTTGTTTAAATGTGTTTGCATGAGGGTTGCCAAATGGAAAAATCTCACCTTCAAAATTACTAAGTATGTTTAAATAATTAATTGACAATTTTATTAGGATAATAAAATTGAATTAATTTTGACCTCCATGATTTATTTATTTGTGAATTCTTTTGGAGAAATTCCCCAACGGGACGGTCAAAAGATAGGTTTCACATGAATGAATTTCAAAGCGGATGATTGTGGGTTATTACTAGTGGCGGCGATGACCTCCCAACGCGAGGCTCGATCAAAGCGAAATAATAATCCTGTATTTAATCATGGTTATTACTTAGGTATAAAATTGATATGCATATACTTCTCAAGTCCTGTCAATTTTATATTGGTCAAGTGGGGAGCCAACTATTAATCTGGATATTAAAGGTTTGTAATTGTTCTTGTTTTGTAACTTTGCTTGAATGTGTTTAAATAATGACCCACCCAACGTGGCTTATTTAAACTGTTTTTTGAGATGTTGGGCGATGCATGTTCATATTTTTTTTTGAGATTTTAATATGATGCATGTGATCAAACCTTGTGATATATTTGTGCTTATGCATATTATTGTTTATTTCAGTTCATCATGTCGCCACCTTCTAATCCACTATCAAATATACCTAAAGACCTTTTGCTTTTTGGTGAAAACTATTTTGGTTGGAAACACAAACTAAAATCTGTCCTAACCGCATCATCTTCCGAATGGGTACTTGATTCACCAAAACCCGAAAAACCAACTAAGGATGCCGGAATAGGGGATGAGATGATTTATGGTGAATGGGAGCTGGCAAAAGGTTTGATGAAGGAAACAATTCGCACATATGTCGGATCGTTGAGGGCGCCATCAAGAAATATGAGTCATTGCAGACATCTTAAAGAATCTCGAAGCGATGTTTAGGACATCGGACCCATATGGCGATCAAAGTGTGAAGCAAGAAATTGCTCGGCTAAAATTGGAAAAAAACCGAAAGACAAAGACGTCTTTAGGGTTATGGTGTTATTTGAGGAACTTGAGATCCTCGGCGAAAAATATGACTTCAACGCTAAGGTTGATTTCATTCTCCAATCCTTACCAAAGAGCTATAATCACCGCTATCTTGAGTATCTAATGGAAGATCAAGATTTTACAGTGGAGGATCTTATAAATGCTTTGACTTTGGTTGAAAAGGAAGTGGGAGCGAGGAAAAGAACTTGGGAAAAGCGGAAATCTTCTCTTCATAAAAAGAAGAAGGTTAAACCAAGAAGACTCAACTTCAAATAGAAGCATGGGATCAAGTACGAGGAAAACTTTGGAAAGCGGGAGAGTAGGACAATCGAGGTCAGCCTGTTCCGATCCCAAAAGGGATGGAAAGAAAGGTAATTCTCACGCACTAGTTGTTGAAACTTGTTTAGCGGCGTATGCCTCCCATTTTGTGGGTGGTGGATACGGGATCCACTAATCATGTTTGTTTCACATTACAGGGGTTCAAGCGAACCCGACAACTTAGTGGGAGTGAGGTCCTCATCACACTGGGCGATGCTACGAGAGTGGCAGCTGAAGCAGTGGGAGAAGTGCACCTGTCTTTTGAAGACAATGTTTTAATTTTGAGATATTCTTTACGTTTTCATTTTCAGTTTCTAAACTTTTATGATGGATATTTTGGTTACTTTTTAATAAAGTTGTTACCATTTTTATTTTGATAAATTTATCTGTCATGGAACGTTGTTGAATGATCTCTATACAATTAACTGTGCACACCACTCACGAAATGTATCCTATAACACATCAACTGTTTCCGAGAAAAGAAAAACGTTCATCAGACGTGAACGAGACACTTATTTGACATCTAAGATTGGGTAATATAAATCCAAAGAGGATCCAAAGGTTGGTGAGAGACGGTTCACTAGGGCTTCTCCAAGTTGAACCGATTCCAACCTGCGAATCATGTTTGGAGAGTAATATGACCGAGAGGGCATTTGGAGCCAAAGGGGAATAGCGCCAAAGAAGTGTTAGAGATCGTTCACACAGATGTGCGTAGTTCAATGTCAACCAAAGCAAGAGGAGGTTATGAGTAATTTTATTGATGATTACTCAAGGTACATTTTCCTTATGAAGCATGAATCTGAGACATTTGAGAAATTCTAAGAATTTAAGGCTCAAACAGAGAATCACAAGGAAAAACGTATCAAGTCTCTACGATCTGATCGTGGAGGCGAATGCCTCAGCGATGTGTTTTTGAACTACTCATCTGATGAAGGGATTGTATCCCAGCTCACTGCACCCGGAACCCTTCAACAAAACGGGGTTGCAGAGCGAAGTAACATAATTCATTTGGAAATGGTTAGATCAATGATGAGTTATGTGGATCTTCCCGAGTCGTTCTGGGGTCATGCCTTGGAAAACAACGACTTACATTCTGAACTTGGTGCTATCCGAATCGGTTCCCAAAACTTCCAAAGAATTGTGGACCGGGAGCAAGCCTAGTATGAGACACATGAGAACTTTGGGGTGTCCGGCCTACATATTGGACAAGGAAACCGGTAAATTGGATCCTCGATCAGAATTAAGGCTGTTTGTAGGATACCCCGACGGAACAAAAGGGTGTATGTTCTATAGTCCCGAAGATCAAAAGGTGGACATCCGCACCCACTTTAGATTTTTGGAAGAAGACTATATGAACCAAAGAAAACCCAGAAGTGAGATTACCTTAAATGAGCTTAGAGGGCAAACCTCGATTGCCAACTGTATTTAGATGATATACCAAACGATACGCTTTCACAACCGGAGCCTCGTCAGTGGGAGGGTTGTTAGACGCCCGAGAGATTCATGGGAATAGGAGAGTCCTCGGACTTGATTCAGGACAAGACTTAATCGAGACCCATGGACATATGACGAGGCACTCCAAGATAAGGATGTAGATTCTTGGCAAACAGCAATGAAAGCCAAAATGGGTTCTATGTTTCATAATAGAATGTGGGAGCTAGTCGAACCACTTAATGGGGTCAAACCCATTAGATGCAAGTGGGCATATAAGAGGAAAAGAGGACTGGACGTGAAGGTTGAAACTTTTAAAGCAAGACTAATGGCGAAAGGTTATACTCAGAAAGAAAGGGATCGATTATGAGGAAACTTTTTCGCCCGTAGCCATGCTTAAGTCCATCCGTATTCTCTTATCGATTGCTGTGCATTTTCAACTTTGAAATCTGGTAAATGGATGTCAAGACAGCTTTCCTTAACGGAAGTCTTGATGAAGAGATCCATATGCAACAACCCCAAGGCTTCATTGAAACAGGCCAAGAACACCAAGTTTGTAAGCTCAAGAGGTCCATTTACGGACTCAAACAGCATCCGAGCTTGGAACCAAAGTTTTGATCATGTAATAAAGTCTTATGGGTTTGATCAAAACGAGTTTTAAAGTTGTGTGTATAAGAAGCGATCGAACCGCATTGGTATTCTTAGTACTATCGTAGATAACATTGTGATCATCGAACGATGTGAAGGTGTTATCGAGACGTAAGGGCATGGCTTTCAAAAACGGTTTGATATGAAAAACTTAGGGAAAACCGGACACATCCTTGGGATCAAGATCACTCGAGATCGCAAGAAAAGGATGATCGGGTTATCGCAAGTTTCATACATAGACACTCGTCTTGAACGCTTCAAAGATGCAGATTCAAGAAAGGATTAAGTACCTTTTCGGACTTGGAATCCATCTATCCAAGAAAATGTCCCTAAGACGCAAAGAGGAGATAGATGACATGAAAGGCATTCCTTGTGCTTCTTTTGTAAGGAAACCTTAGGTATGCAATCGTGTACGAGACCAGGATCTTTTTTTTGTCAGAGGCATGGTAGCAAGATATCAAAGTAACCCAGGGAAAGTGCATTGGACGACAGTTAAAAACATTCTGAAGTGTCTGAAAAGAACTCGGGATAGAATGTTGATTTATAAGTCAGGTACTCCAATCCCCATCGGCTACATGGACTCGGATTTCCAATCAGATTTAGATTCCAGAAATTATCTGCCTCAGTTAGTGTGTTTCCATTTGGGAAGTGTAGCCACCAAATGGACGAGTGTGAGGCAGAAATGCATCACTGACTCAACCATGGAAGTCGGGTAAGTAGCTGCTTGTGAAGCAGTGAAAGAACCGATGGGGCTCTAGATCTTCTTAGTGGACTTGGATGGTGTTCTGAATTTGACTAGCAATATCTGCTAGGGGCAGTTACAAATTCAAGAGAACAAAGAGTCCACGAGTCAAACAAACACATAAAAGGAAAGATATCTTATACGAGAAATCGTTATGAGAGGAGATATAGATGTGGCAAAAATAGTGTGCGAGGACGACCCCTAGCGAGATCCATTCACAAAGCGTCGCCTCTGAATACATTAGAGAGACATGTGAGTGGAATGGGTGTCAAGACCGTTGCTAATCTGCTTTGAGTATAAGTGGGAGAAATTATTAGGTTCGTGTAGGTGACATTAGATGTCACTTAACTACGCGAGCGTGTTGTAGTATACTTAAAAGCGGACTTTGAGTATAATTGGGAGATTGTTGGGATTATCTTTGAAAAGTATGTTTTTTACTTTGTATAATCGAAAATGAATTTCCGGACTTATTTTTGAAATAAATTGTTTATCGATGCTTTAAATATGATTGAATGTTATATATAATTCTTTGCATAATCGTTTCAATAATTAAATGACGTGTTTTAATTTGTAGTTAATTTAGTGATACGGATCACGAAGATTAAATTAACGGTCCCTTGTGGGCGAAAAGTACGTCATTCACGACCTAGATGGAAATGAACAACCATCGCGAATGGTTGAGGTGTAAGGCTCCAATTGGTTTGTCTTGACCAAGAAATTACACTAGTGCATGGTGATCTTATTTGAATAGGACCCTCAAGAGGATAAATTCTTGAACTGAACAAGGAAGAATTAGACCTCGGTTCGTTGTTTCTTTTCGTCCCTTAAATAGGATCACTTGGGATTGGTAACTATTGCTTTGACTTATCATGGGTAGCGAATCGGAGAGATTCAATACTTTTTATCTTGGGCAATATTATTGGTCACATGTGATTGCTAAGATTTAATCTGAAGAATCGTGGTGCAAATCACGTTTTGCTTGATTTGCCCCTTGGGAGGTTCATAAGTTTTATCATACCAAATCTTGCAAGTGGAATTAGTTTCCTTATGGATAATAATGTTGAACCGTTCTCGACCAAGGACAAAAGATATTAATTAACGGAAAGCTATTTTGGTGGCTTGAATTAATTAATGAGCTAGATAATCTTAAACACGGAAATAATGACCAAGGAGCCATATTGATTGTAATATGGGTTAAGATGGATTGGGCAATATTAATTATGTAGTGGGATTAATTAATATTTATGGGCTTGAATTATATTGTGGCTCAATATTAGATATTCAAGATCCATTAGAAGGTCCAATCTTAATTCTCCTAAAGGCCCCCTGAGTAGCCCAACAAATAGTCCAATAACTGAAAAAGGTGATTAAAATAAAATAAATATTGTTGCTTAATTTTCCTCTTATTTTCGAAATTTATGGATAAAAGAGGGAGAAAGATTTTCTTTGAATTTTGTTATGGAATGAAGATATGTATTCTTGGAATACAAGATTATCTCATTAAATTCAAGAAATCTCCCACTTGGTTATCTATATAGAATATTTCGAAATTTTGGAAATATAGTGGGCAAGAAAGATTTTCTTGATTTTCTTGAAAAGATATTATGGAAGATATGTATTTCTTGAAATACAAGAATATCTCATAAATTCAAGAAGATCCAAATCTTGGATTCTTGAACACTAAATTTTCGAAAACACCACATTATAAAGTAGGTGGGATTTTTGTGGAATATTTTATGGGAAAAGAATATAGTAGATATATTCAAGATTTCTTGGTGACCAAGAAAAGTCTTTTCCCACATTGATTTTCTACTAAAATTTTCGACCACCCCTCTCCTATAAATAGGGGATGATTAGTTCATTCCCAAGCACAATTCCATGTGCTGGAAATATTAGCAAATCCACAAAAGTGGTGCAACAAAGTTTATTTTTTCCTTTGTTAATTGTTCGACAAGTGTCCTTCCACCGGATAGTTGAGCAAGGGCTAAGGGAATACTTGGGAAGTCCTTTTGGTTAGTCCGTCCGACCAAAGTCCTTTGCCATCAGGAGAATGCGTTCACGTAAACCCGTAGAATTCATCGTAGGTTTTACGTGGTTTTTTATATGCATGATATGTTGTTGCAGTTATTATTTGAATTAATATAGTATTAATTCATGCTAGTAATAATTAATGAATTAAATTTGTATTTAAATATTCACCCTGAATAGATCTGTGCAACTCATTCCCCAGCATGATGGTTTATGCAGTTTAACAAGTGAGGTTTTTGTCCACATGCAATTTAACAATTGTAGTTTAACAATGATATATTTAACCATTTTTTAGCTTTTTCTAGTGGTTCATTAATTGAAACGGATGATTAGGTTGGATTTTTGTTTAACAATGATAATAGTTTTGCATAACAATGAGAGTTTTAATTAATAACAGTGAGAGTTGTATTGAATAACAGTGAGTTTTTTAACTTAGTAACAGTGATAATTGTTTTGCATAAAAGTGAGAGTTTTACCAAATAACAGTGAAAGTTTTTCTTGATAACCGTGAGAGTTTTGCTTAGTAACAGTGAGAGTTTTTTTGAACAAAAGTGATAGTTTTACTTAGTAATAGTGATAAGTGTTTTGCATAACAGTGAGAGTTTTAATTAGTAACTGTGAGAGTTTATTTGAATAAGAGTGAGAGTTGTATTGAATAATAGTGAGAGTTTTGTGAACAAAAGTGACAGTTTTATATAGTAACAATGAATGTTTTTCTGAGTAAAAGTGAGAGTTTTACTTAGTAACAGTGATAGTTTTTCAGAATAAAAGTGAGAGTTTTTCTTAGTAACAGTCATAGTTTTATAGCATAGGAGTGATAGTTTATAGAAAAAACATGACAATAAAAGAAAGTGCAACGATGCCAATAACAGTAAAAAAATCGTATTAAAGAACATAAAGTATAGATGATCCATAATAGAGATGCGGAGGAGAGTAAAGAGTCTAAATTTTAAAACTAATGACGTACAAAGTTATAGAATCTAAAACAAACGAGAATTTGGAGTTTTAGATCCAAATTCCTTCGGTAATGCTAAAGTCGATACTCTTTTTGTCTTCCTCTTCTTCTTATTTTTCTCAAAGTGTCCTTTAATCCTTTTCTTCTTCTTTTTTGTATTTGCGCGTGCAGGATCCAAAACGGTTTTTGATGATTCAGAATCAACAAATATACTTTCTGTCGAGGTCAACTCATTGATAGCTATTAAATCTCTATTGAAGCCTTCATCAATAATGCTTCTTGATTCCTTTCTGTCACATTGCAATACTAAATTGCAGTAATTTCTTATCTTTTCTTGTCTCCATTGTATCCATTCCCCATCTTCTTTTGTGTTGCTTTCAAATGTTAACTTGTTAAGCACATCAATTTTTTAAAATTTTGTCCATCTTTTCAGTATGTAAGCATCTGGTATCCTTTGTACATAATTGATGTGAAGTATCCTTAAGCTATGAGAACATAGTATTCCGAATTCCTCAAACCTCATACAACTGCATGTGATGAGGTTCATATTTTCATCAAAAATCACTTGATTGTTACGATCACCCCTAGATTTAACATTATAGACTATCGTGTTATCTAGTTTTCCAACAACTTTATGAGTATATGCAATACCCTTCTCGAACTCAATCTCAAAGTGTTTAAAGAGTTCAATTGTATATAACTCTGAAGCATGTTTTATCATTCCAATCATTCCATAAGAAGATGCAGGATAAGACCTCGTAAAATTGAATTCATCCAACTTTTATGTACTCCTCCAATCTCTTACAGTCTTCATGAAGCGTTGTTCATAAAATTCAGACAAGCTTGTATTTTTCTTGGCACTGAATCCAATTGCATGATTTGTACTCTCACTCCTTTGGGAAGAACGTATTCCAGCAGGAAATATGTTTTTGCTCAAAGTAGTACACCTTTTTTCTTTCAACTTGTACAACCTTGTAAACCAATCGTTATTTTCCAAATTGTAACTTGATATCAATCTTCTCCAGCACTCTTCAAATTCATTTTCATCGTTGCACCCTGACAAACACTTGTTGAATGCAAATTTAAATGTATCATCACACTTAATTTCTACAAATCTGGTTATCGAGTTTTGTTGAAGATGCCAAAGGCAAAGCCTGTGCCTTGTTGATGGGAATACCTATTTTTTTTTAAAGTGAGCATGTCAACTACAAGAGTAACAACTATCACTATTATGTATAAAACTATCACTGTAATTTTCAAATAAATTCTCACTGTTATTCAGAAAAACTCACTTTTATTCCTAAAAACTCTCACTGTTATTCATAAAAACTATCACTCTTATTCAAATTAACTCTCACTGTTGGGAAAAAAAACTCTCACTGTTACAAACTATCAGTGTAAAGAAAAAAAAACTCACTGTAAAGCAAAACAACTAAAGAAAAATAACTATCACTGTAAAGGTAAAAAACTATCACTGTTTTGCAGAAAAACTATCACTTCTACACATAAAGACTATATATCATTCATACCTTCTCTATTACATTTGAGATTGCCTGGTCTTGGTCAGTAAACAGCGTCACGGGACATTTACCTCTCATTGATTTCTTGAACACATTGAATAACCACTCAAATGTTTCTGTCTTCTCATCAGAAATAAATGCACAACCAAACATCGTGTTTTTTCAATAATTGTTCACTCCAACGAATGGAACGCATATTAGGTTATACCTATTTGTTCTATATGTAGTGTCAAAAACCATAACATCTCCATATAATTCATAGTCTCGTTTCATCATAGAATCTCTCCGAAAGAATTTAGACAATCTCCCATCGTCGTCCATTTTCACCTTGTAAAAAAATCATCCTCCTTATCATTTTGATCTTGATCATGTCAAGCACTCTTTCAACATCACCTCCTTCAATATTGTCTATTTTCCATCTATTCAAAAAATTCAATTGATCCTTCTTTGTATGCCCAATGTTCTCATCTCTGTTGGGCTTATACTGGAAAGTATGTTTTTTACTTTGTATAACCAAACTGAATTTCTTATTTATTTACTGAAATAAATTATTTATCACTGTTGCATTAAATATGATTGAATGTTATATATATTTGTTGCAAACATGTTCAATAAATCATACGTGTTACATTGTAGTTAATTTGGTGATACCAAATCACGGAAGATCAAATTAACAGTTCCTCGTAACTAAGTACAAATTCACAACCCAGATGGAAATGAACAATCCATCATGAAAGGTTGAAGTGTAAGGCTCAGATTGGCTTGTCTTGACCAAGAGATTACACTAGTGCATTATGATGCGCTGAATAGGACCTACAAGAGGATAAATTCTTCGGTACTAAATATACAAGAATTACACCTCAGTGGTTTGTTACTTCTTAATCTCCATCCCTTAAATAGGATCATGTGAAATTAATAACTATTGCTTTGATTTATGATGGGAAAAGAATCAATGTGATTCGATACCTTATATCTTGGGCAATATTATTAGTTACATAACGATTGCTAAGATTTAATACGGAGAATCGTGTGCAAGTACAACTTGCTTGATTTGTCCCATTGGTGGGCACAGAAGCTTTATCATACCAAATCTTGCAAGTGGAAATCTATTTCCGGTATGGATAATAATGTTGAGCTGTCTTTACTCCAAGGACAAAGATATTAATTAAAATAAAGCTTGTTTAGTGGCTTAATAAATCAGTGGACTAGATAATCTTAAATAGGGAAAATAATAACAGGGAGCCATATTATTGTGAAGTCGTAATATGGGTTAAGATGGATAGTTCAATATTAATTTTATAGTGGAATAAATTAATATTAATGGGCTTGAATAATATTTGGCTTAATATTAAATATTTATGGCCCATTAGAGGTCCAATCTTAATTCTCCTAAAGGCCCCTCAAATAGCCTAATTGAAGTCCAATTAATGAAAAGGAGAAGAAAATGTTATTGCCTATTTTTTCCTAATAATTTCAAAAATTATGAGTAGGAGAGAGAAAAGATTTTCTTGATTTTCTTGGAAAGATTTTATGAAATAAGTATTCTTGAGATACAAGTTTATCCCATAAATTCAAGAAAGGTAAAAGATCTTATTCCTTCCCTACACATAATGATGTTTTCGAAAATTATGACTAATAAGGAGAAGAAAATTTTGTTGGGAGATAATTTGGGAAATAGAATATATTGGATATATTCAAGATTGTATCTTGAGGAAGAAGCAAGAAAATTTTCCAAAAGCCCAACTAGGTCAAATTTTTGTCCCCCCCCCTCGTAGTCCTATAAATAGGGGATGAATTTTTCATCCCCAATGCAATTCCATGTGTTGGAAAAATTAGAAATCCACAAAGGTGGTGGCAAATATTTTATTTTCTCCTTTGTTAAAATCGTTCGTGAGAATCCTTCCACCGGATTACGTTCGTGGACGTGGGACATATTTGAGAAGGCACTTTGGGTTGATCCATCGTCTCAACGGTTGTCTCTACAAGAGGTATGTAATCTTGTAACTCCTAGATTCCGCATGCTTAGGATTTACGTGAATTACGTGTACGCATGTTGCTAATTGCTTGTTTAATCATTATGTTGAATTGATTTAGGATTAATTCATGTTAGTAATTAATTGAATAATTTAAATATGTATTTAAATAC
Source organism: Stenogyne calaminthoides (assembly GCA_037126765.1). Taxonomy (NCBI): domain Eukaryota; kingdom Viridiplantae; phylum Streptophyta; class Magnoliopsida; order Lamiales; family Lamiaceae; genus Stenogyne; species Stenogyne calaminthoides. The sequence continues at coordinate 12,361,957 of JBBCBC010000018.1, forward strand.
ACCTCGAATAGATCCGAGCACCCCGTATTTCCCAACATCTGGTATCAAAGCTTCGGTTTCGAGCTCTGTCTTTTAAATTGTTATTTAAATTATGTTGGCCATTAAATTGAAAATTGGATAGTAGAATTGCTAGATCTGTTTTGCAGATATCCAATTGTCATGGTATTTAATGTTGTTGTGCCCAGTTTACAATTTCCGGCCAACAAACAATAATAAGACAGAATAGAGAAATGGACTATCAACGTAGTAAAGTAATGCTCAAGTTTGATGACCCAGCTCGTCTTTTAAATAAGACTACATCTGTGGGCGTCCAAGCCAGGAGTATTTTATTATACTTTATGCCTAAGAAGCTAAGATTTTCCAACCCTTTACAAGTGTGGCCCTAAAGGCCTATTTATAATGTGATTCCCACCTCTTGGGCGGGAATTTTCATAAGGAAAGGTGCACCAATAGGGGCTTCGATCCCGGAGCCCGCTAATTCTACCTTGTCCAGTCAGAGGTCGTCGCATTTATTACGCGCCAATCGTGGAGCGGACTTCGTGGCTTGCAGGGCGCTTCCTTTGACTATCGTGATATGCGACTTATTCGGGCGCAAGTCACTTCCGACCTGAGGATCTAGAGTACAAGTCGCCCCGCGACTTGTACAAATCTTCTAAGTCGTCTCGCGGCCTGCAACCTAAGTAGCCTGGGTAAGGGCACACTTAGTTTAGATTCGATAGGTCGACAAGGTGTCCAGTTAACTCGAGGTCGCTTTAAGTGGCATAGGGAAGGTGAATAGTTGTTCATGTGATTAAACCGGGGGTCAAGTTAATCCATGCTACAACAATTTCCCCTCAAGTCGAGGTCTCGTGCTTGCCTCGGGGCCTTGACTTGACTCGTTGTTCTTTCGATCTATGGCAAGTCGACCTAGGGAAGTGTCCCTTAGGCGAGTCATCATTCTCGGGAAGGCGGATCGTCGGCTTGATCCTGTGAATCGATGTGACAGATTGATGGATTCGTCATGATAGCATGACAGGCAGATAACATTATGCACCTTAAATCTGCCCAACAGGTAATCGCGGTGTTGACCACGAGCGATCTCCGTGATTTTATATTTCCGGACAAGTCTAGAGTTTGTCTAAATTACACTCCGGCCCTCCTTCCTTTCCAATAAATAGACGAGGGTTTTGGACTCTTAAACCCTTCTTCGTCTTCAACAATTCTTGGGATTTTACGACTTTCTGATGGATTTTCGAGATTTCGACGAGGATTGATTCAGTTAAAACTTCATTTCTTCTCAATTCTTCACTATGGTTACTGGTTCCTCGACAACTCCCTCCGCCTCTCAACACATGAAACCGTCGTCCTCGGATGAGGACAACGTTGTTATAGCTCAACTTCGCTGCCACCATGGCTCCAGCTCCAGCGCTATCAATGTGGAGGGATCCCCGATGGCTGGTGCCCCAAGTGATAACCGGGATGATGGGGGTAACGATGAGGGTAACGATGAGCAATTTTTGATGGAGGAAGAGATCACTCATCTCCCCGTATTGAATGTTAATCATCTCCGTTCTGCCGTATCAGAGGGGATGGTGGATGTGGGTCCCTCTGCCCTAGCCCAAGATTATGGAGTCTTTGAACGGGTCTTTGATTATCACTCTTACGTGGCTCGAGCTCCGTACAAGCTACCTGAATGTTGCTATCAAAAGTCGGTCAGGTCGGATTTCGCGGCATCTCACGAAAAATATCGGTCAGTTCTATCTGATCTCTATGTGCATTCTCTTCGTCGCTTATACAAGGTGCCCTGGGACGTACACATCTATGGAGCAACCTCCGACGAGAGTGCCGACCAGCCACCGCCAGGGATGATTGCAGTGAATGAGCATTCCATGGAGGCCGGAATTCATTTCGATTGCATCTAACTGTCTCTCATCTGCTCACGGCCTAGAACCAGAGCCTCACGCAGATTACCCCGAACGGTTGGAGCTATATTCTTTCCACCATGACAGTGTTGTGACAAGCCGGGTTATATCGGTTGCCGAATCCCGGTGAAATATCTTATGTGATGACGCCTATTGCCCAAGCCAGCGGCTACAATGTCGTGCGACTTTGTAAGGGTAGGGAGCTCGTGAGTGGGATTCCCAACAAAGTTGATAGCTGGCATATAAAGTGGTGGTTCGTCGGGGGGCGTTGGAGTCCACGGATCCTACAAGCACATTATCTATACGCGTTCCAACAGATTATGCGACTCGAGTTGAACATGGTAAATCTTATGTCTTTAACTCTGAGGTCGTACTGATCTAATTCTCTTTTTATCTTGCAGTGTTTACACCCCACCCTGCTAATCTGTACTGGGACTTTTTGGAGGCTTTTAACATAGTTCGTGATACTCCCCCGAGCTGTCGAGACGTCAATGCTCTGAACTCCGAGCTCGATCGACTTAAAGGTGGCCTATACACTTATCCCCGTCATCTCAAAATCCCTTGTAAGTTTGTTTTTCAATACTTATTCAAAAGCTTATGCGAGATTTATATGACTGAATTTCTTTTGTGTGGACAGTTCCTAATATCCAGGTTTACCGACGTCAACCACCAGCTTCCGTGCTGGCAACTAATAAGAAATTTGTGCTTGGTCAGATGAAGCATGTGGCGGCTGCTGATGCCCCTCCTCCAAGTTCGACCCCTTCTGGTCCCTCTGCCGCCGAGAAGGGAAAGAGGAAATCCAAGGGGCCGACTCCATCGGATTCTGAGCCTGCTCGGAAGAAGATGAGGGAGAAGATTGGTACATACCGATCTGAGATAAACCGGGGAATCAGAAGGTCACCGCTTTGCCCGACCTCACAACCCACCTCTGCTCCAGAAGGAGGTCATCACCCGGAGGATGACTCCTGGCTGGACTGGGATGTAGACCGGGTGAATGAGTAAGTCTGGTCACATGTGTTTTTCTTGATTTTTATCACTATTCTCTATTAACGATTTGAATCTTTTCGTAGCTGGGAGCTCACACTGAACAAATTTTCCCCTGAGGTGTTGAGTTTCCTGAGGTCACGCCAGATTGTTTCGGTCGGGGTCCCTGAAGATTGGCATGCTTATCTCTCAAGAGCCCTGTAGAATCTGCCCAGGGGTTGGACGCAAGCGGACCATGCCAATGCCCATCGTCAGAAAGTGACGAGCAACCTGTGTTTGACTCTTTGTCACTCCCAGAAAGAGGCCCTCTTTTTGGAGAAATCCAGTGCCCAGTTGGAGACTGAGCTCGAGAACTTGAGGAAGGAACAGGCGAGGGTTGCCAATCAGACCAAGTCGATACTCTCTGCGGCCGAGACCCAGAAGAAACTAGAAAGGTCCAACTCTGAGCTGACTCAACGAATCTCAAATCTCGAAGGTCGCTTGGCGGATGTCGAGGGCGAGCTCACTGCGGAGAAAGCGAGTGTGGCTCAGGTCGAGGGTCAATTGGTCGAGGCCAGGAAGGAGTTGGTCGCCAAGGAGGCGCACTTTAAGAAGACTGAGGAGTTGAACGCCAACTTTACTTACGTGGCGTTCGTCGGGGCCATCTTGATCTATCATAACGCGAACCCTACTGGCGACCTCAGTGGGTTTGTTACCGAGCTGTCCGATTACGTTCGTGACAACCCTCCTGTCCCCAGCGTCCTGCTAGAGATCAAGGATTTGGAAGACATGGGCATCGACTTCTCCTTCTTTGCCAACCCGAGCCAGATTGTACGTCCCATTCCTGACCCTGATGAGACACAGCCGAGTTTCACCGAATCGATCCCTAAGACCCCATTTGGAGAGATTCAACCTTCACCGGAGGTCGCAGGGGGGGAGGCTGTAGATAGATTGGGTGCCAGTCCTACTGGGGATGCCATCATCCCCGTGCTCTGATGGAGATGTATTTTGTTTCTATTTTGAATCGTTTGATGTAATCCTTGTAATTTCCTTATATACCGACCTCCTGGTCATCATCATTTAATGAAAATTTTATCTTTTTCCTTCCTTTATTGTGCCGACTTGATTTCCTTACGTGACTTTAAAATTGCTTAGTCCTCGTCGTCTTATTGTTAATGCGACTTTATACTAAACATTGCATTAGTCATCTTATAAAGTCGGGGGAAAATCACACCTCGTTAGGTGGTGATCTCACATCCAATATGTTGAAAGTCGTACCTTGGGTGGCAGATGTTTTTTTATACATGACTCCCTCGGTTTTAAAACATGAATTTTAAAAAGAAGAAAGACATTACTATTGACTGGTAGAATTGTTTACAAGGATGCGATTTTGAAGCTACTGATAATACTTCTTTAGGTGAGTTTCATTCCATGGGTACTGAGCCTTAGTGCCTTCTGGTGTTTTCGAGTTCATAGGCTCCATTGGGCAAGACTTTCGATACTTTAAACGGGCCTTCCCAGTTTGGGCCAAAAACCCCTTTTGACTCACCCAATACTTTCTTTAACACCAAGTCTCCTTCTTTGAATTGTCGAAGTCGCACTTTAGAATTGTAATATCTCTCCGACTGTTTTTTATATCTCACGTTTCTCATGTTGGCTTCCAAACGCTTCTCTTCGAGTAGGTCTAGATTTCGGGCTAAGGCCTCGTCGTTGTGGTTAACGTGGCGACTTTGTCGAAACTAGGGAAATTGAGTTTTGTGGAAAGTTTCAAAAAGCCAACGAGTAAGGAGTCTCCCCTGTTGAATTTCGGCAGGTCATTCTATACAACCACAACACATCAGGTAGCTCGCTAGCCCATTTTCCTTTTCCTCCCTCAATCTTGGCTTTAGTGTGTGTTTGATGATTTTGTTCACAGCCTCGACCTGTCCGTTCAAATGAGGATGATATGGAGTCGAGAAGAGCTTTGTGATCTTCCATTTTGAGGCCATCAGATTGTTTTCCATTGTCCGATATGATCGCCTGTGGCAATCCGAATCTGCAAATGATATTCCGCCATATGAATTTGATGACGTGATCTTGATCTATAGTTGCCAGTGCCTCAGCCTCGGCCCATTTTGTGAAGTAATCCATGTTGGAATTTATAGGCACGTAAATGCTTAATACATGCTCAGCGGAAATAAACAGTTCTCCAACAACGAACAATTAATTGCATAATTACATACGAGTAAATGTAAACATAATTATTACAGTAATTCGTATACAGTTTTCTCTACTATGGTATCCACGTAATCCCCAATTACGGACTTGCACAGATTTGCCAGTGTTGAATCCCGAGATGAATTTGCTAGGAAAATTCTAACTCTAGATCTTATGGAGAAAATATGAAGTGATACCCTTTGTGAATTCCTAAGAGCTTGTATATATAGGGAGGGTTAGCTTATTTCCCAAGCTAGCCCAATTAAGGAAATAAAATCCCTAATCTTGAATTAAATTAATTCCTTTTAATTTAATTCCTTAAATATAAATCTCTATGAATTTAAATGTCTTATATGAAAATCTCTACGATTTATTTCCATATACATTAAATCATACAATTATATTCTATATATAATTATTGGGAATTCTTATTTAATTAAATCCAATTTAATTAAATATTAATAATAATTAATTCCAAATTAATCTATTATTAATTAATTATCCATTAATTAAATATTAAATCCAATTTAACATTTAATCAACCAACTATAATCCGTAAAAGGGAACTACTTGTTGTGTGACCCATAGACCCTCATATATCGAGCGATTAGTCAAACTAACGGTCTTAATTGAACCCTAGACAATAAATCAGACATTCTCAATATATGAAGTACGTTGCGAGAAAAGTGCAACTACCTGTAACTTAAACATGGGCTATTACGATTTCCTCCTTTTATTAACGAATACTCGATTAAGTCTTGAACATGATGAAGTGTCTATTCAAATAACTTAATCAATTTATCTCTAATCATTAATTGATCATGTATGTCACACTTAGCCACAAAGTCTAAGTTGACGTGCATCGGCCGATGACTTAGATCCAATTATGATGAGAAGATGAGTATTTTCTCTAAATCCACATTGATGAATGAATCCTATTCTTGGCTCAACTACCACGCACATGTACTTCGTGATGAACCCAATCCAAGCCATATCTACCCATAGACGGGTGCAAACGTCGGTCATGGTCAAAGTTCATCACTCCACACATGTCGTGCATATTGACCCTCAAGTCAAAGGAGTATCGCATCACTCCCACTAACCGAGACACCCGTAGACACATATAGTGAAAATACATGAAATGGTTTCTCGGATGGGTATACCAATACCCTCTAAGGTATTTGGGCATCCATCATGAGATACCTAGTATCTTGTAGTAAGTGAGATCTTACTACACTCTCTAAGAGTATGATGCAGATCGCACACCAATCTCCATTACATCATCAATATCCCATTCTTGATGATCCTTGATCGGGGCTATTTGAGAATCATGTTAAGTCATCTGAGTTCTCACAACATCAATGACAACAATGACTCATGGGAACACTTGCATGAATAAATGCAAACAATCAAACATAATATTCAAACAAGTGTATTGTCATACATTAATATTAAATGAACTATAATATTAAATCAAACTAAACATCATTGAGTATTATGTCCTTATAATAGATTGTCTCTAGGACACTAATACTAACAATCTCCAACTTGGACTAGAGTCAATCACTTACATATCTAACCCCTAGACCATCAAATGTCTAGTGTGTACATGAACACTCAGTGTTTCCGTGAAAAGATCTGCCAAATTAAATATGTGGGAATACATTTTAATTATATTTCTCCTATCGTTATGATCTCCCGGATCAAATGATAAGTCTAGGTACATGCTCGTTTATGCTTGTTGATCTCGGTTCCTTTGCTTGTGCAATCGCACCAGCGTTATCTCAATAAAACTTTATTGGACAACTGGCACTCGGAACTACCCCTAGTTCTCTTAAGAACTATAAAATCCAGACAGCCTCCTTGAGGCTTCTGATACAGTAATTTACTCAACTTCGGTTGTTGAATCTGCGGTCCTTTTGCTTGGAACTATTCCAACTGACCGCCTCATTATTGAGAGTGAAATGTAACCTGACTGTAATTTGTAATCATCACAGTCGGATTTGGAAACTTGTGTCAGCTTAACCAGTCACTACTAGTTCTGACTATCCACCATAGACAAGAAAACATTCTTTAGTTCGTCTAAGATACTTCAGAATGGTCTTGACAACAATCCAGTGAGACTCACCCGGATTCTGTTGGCATCTACCAGTGATGTTGATAGCGTAGGCCACGTTTGGCCTAGTGCAAGTCATGGTGTACATGATTGACCCAATTGCATATGCATATGAGACATCTTTCATGTGCTTGATATCAGCTTCAACAGAAGGACAATCCTTCTTTGATAACTTTATCCCATGATTTGCCGATAGAGATCCTCTCTTAGAGTTCTCCATCGCAAAACTCTTCAACAACTTGTCTACATAGGTGGACTGTCCAACATCCTCTTGGATCTATCCTTGTGGATCTTGATCCCTAGGATGTAGCAGGCTTCACCAAGACCCTTCATCGTGAAAGTCTTTAACAACAAATCTTTACTGGACTGCATTAACGGGATATTGTTTCCCAAAATAAATATGTCATTGACATACATGATTATGAAAGAAATATTCTTCCTGCTGCGTTTACAATAAACGCAAGGATCTTCCAATTTTCGATGAAGTCAAATGGACTTGATAACTTCATCAAATCGGATATTCCAACTCCTATAAGCTTGCTTCAATCCATAGATGGATCTCTTTAGCTTGCATACTAGATTAGAATTTGGCTTAGAAGTATAACCTTCCGGTTGAGTCATAAACACTTCCTTATCAATGTTTCCATTGAGGAAAGCTATTTTGACATCCATCTGCCAAATTTATAATCATAGTGTGCTGCTATCGCAAGTAAAATTCGAATGGACTTGATCTTTTCAACTGGTGAGAAGGTCTTATCATAGTCAGTGCCTTCGCGTTGACTATTACCCTTCACCACCAACCTAGCCTTGTAGGTTTGTACTTTGCCATTTGCAAATGGGTCTAACCCCTTTAGGCAACTCAACCAAGTCCCAGACTTGATTGGTGTATATCGAGTCCATCTCGGATTTCATGGCTTCATGCCACTTCCCTGAATCAATATCTAATATTGCTTCAGAGTAAGTATTAGGATCGTCCTTATCCGGTAGGTCCACATTAATGAGTTCCTTCAAGAGGTAACCGTATCTAATGGGCGGATTACGATTCCTAATTGACTTACGAAGATGTGGTTGTGCAGGCTGTACATTCTGATCGTGAAAATTTTGTGGTGCATCGATTTCATCAATGTCCGAAGAGTCCTCAAGAGCTACACTTTCAGATGCCTCTTTGGCGGGAGTTTGAACTATGATGTTCTCATTCAGCCCACTTGGAGGTTCTTGCACAGGCAAGCCAACTCCAATTACGCTCCCACTGGCTAAAAGACGATCACCTAGTGAAAGACTCCTACCTTGAAAGTTGCTGAATGCTCCCACTGATTCCTTGTCAATGTTGCTTTGACAAGATATCAGTCTCTTTGTTAATTTGTGGTTCTTGAATTTCTTCAAGTTTTATCAGCTTACGACCTCGTTCCTTAAAGACATAGTCTTCTTCGAGGAACTTGGTCTGCCTAGAGACAATCACTGATTATTTCTTAGGTAGATAGAAGTAATATCCTTTAGTTTCCTTAGGATATCCCACAAAGTAACCCTTTTCACCTTTGGATTCCAACTTGTCGGTAAGCATCATTTTCACAATCACGGGGTAACCCCATGTTAGATATGTGTAAAAGTTTTCTTCTTGCCACACCATGGTTCATATGGTGTATGCTCAACCGATTTAGATGGAATCCTATTCAAAATGTAAATTGAGGTTTGTAGCGCGTATCCCATAAAAATGTTGGAAGACAGGAAAAGCTCATCATGGACCTCACCATGTCTAACAGGGTTTGGTTTTTCCTCTCGAACACACCGTTTATCTGAGGTGTTCCGGGAGGAGTCCATTGTAAATGGATTCCATGTAACTTCAAGTAATCAGTGAATCCATGGCTAAGATATTTACCTCCTCGATCTGATCGAAGAGTCTTGATAATCTTACCAAGTTACTTCTCTATTTCAGCCTTAAACTCTTTGAATTTCTCAAAAGATTCGGATTTGTGTTTCATAAGATACACGTATCCATGTCTTGAGAAATCATCAGTAAAAGTGATGAAGTATCCGAAGTGACCCCTAGCTAGAGTGGACAATGTTCCACAAACATCGTTGTAGATCAACTCTAGAACTTTTTTAGTATGCACCCCTTTCCCAGAAAAGGGTCTGTTGATCATCTTGCCCATGAGATAAGATTCAAAATTACCATAAGACTCAAAGCTAATAGGGTTAAGCAGTCTAACTTTCTTAACCTTGCAATTTTTTTCTCGTTTACATGATCAAGTTCTACAATGCCATAAGTAAGTCGTGTTTTCATGATTACTAAGTTTGAGTCTTTTATTTTGTATATTAAGAACATCGTATCCACAATGCAACAAATATATGTTGCTAGTAATAGAAAGAACTAGATGACCATCATTAAGTTCCAATCTAAAACCAAAGGGTAAGTCTAACATATCATTTCCCACACGTTTAGCATCTTGCTCCGTTTCTACGTGTAAGACGACTTCACCTGCCCTAACTGTCCTATAACACACGAGCCCTTTCACATTAGTGCAAATGTGAGAGCCACATCCGGTATCCAATACCGAGCAGTTAGCGTTATTAGTGGACATGTTTATCTTAATAACAAACATACATGTTCTAGTGCTAGTAGCACCTAGTGTCTTTCTTTTAGCAACTAGAACCTTATAGTCCTTTTTCTAGTGTCCTCTTCTACCTATAGCAGAGGCACACATCCTTGTTTACCCGCTCCTTCTTTTGAACACCATCTTAGTGATAGTGAACTCAAAAGTCTTGAGCACATTGTGAAGTTTAGGCATGATTGCATCCATTTTATTCATATTGTAGTTCACAATGAAGCAAAAATATGAATCCGGGAGCGACTGGAGGATAGCATAAATGAAAATATTGGTCTTTTAGCTCAAAGCCTAAATTACCAAGTTTTTCAATTAGGCCTATCATCTTAAGCACATGAGGTAAAATCTTCTCTCCTTTAGCTAACCGGCATTTGAACAGATCTCTCATCACTTCATAAATCTCATAACGAGATTCAGAATCAATGAGATCCTTCAGATGCTTGAGCACTAAGAAGGGACCCATTTTTCTCATGTTTCCTATGTACATCAGGAGTCATGCCGAGCAACATCACATACTGAGTCTGGGAAGCATCATCTTGATGCTTCTTCTGAGGTGCTACGTCAAACGTGGCTGCCTCAGAGTACTAGCTTAAGGGTAACCGGGATAGGCGTGTCCAACACGTACTCAATCTTTTCTTGCCTTAGCACCAAACACATGTTACGGTGCCAATCCAGAAAATTTGGCCTAGCCAATTTGTTTGTTTCCAAAACACATCTCAATAACAGTTATACATTTCAACTAACCAAGAGAAATAAAATAAAATGGGAATTAAAACATATAATTCCTATGATCAATACTCAACAATCAAAATAAACATGGCTTTTCTTTTGTGTTTATTTTGTCTCCATTATTTTCACATACTTAACGACCTCAGCGGGAAAGTACGAATTTATATCTAATATAAATCATAATGGACTAGGATTCACATTACTACTATTATAATCCCAGCGAGGGCTGAATATCACAATAACATAACTGGTAGGTCTCTAAACCAATTGCAAACTGCAACTCCTAGTTTGTCGAACCTAGTTCGACTGATGTCCCTTACCCTTTGTCCCAGCGAGGGCGAGTTAAACAATGGTAAGTTGGTTTACAACCATCAAGTGGCGACAATACATGTCCCTATAAAAGTTCCGTTAGATGTAGATCCGAGCAAAAGACGAGGGCCTTAAATACTCATTGGAACGAAATCTCCAGTTTTCTTTTAATTTTGATGGAAGACATCTTATCAAATCAATGAGAAAACCATATTTTAGTGAGGAACATTTTAAAGGCGGGGTATTAATTGCTTAATCGAGATCCAACATGTTAATCTATGTCACATTTGAGCAATTATTGGGCGCCGCTTACCCAAACAGGATTTTATACGGACTAACAAATATTGGGTGCCGTCTACCCAAACATTTAATATGGTCCGACAAGTATTGGGTGTCGTCTACCCAAACAATTATAATGCGGACGTAAAAGGCGTTAACAGAATAAAAAACACGTTAACCAAGTGGGAATTAATAACCCGTTTAATTATTTAAACCATAATTTTAAAATTAAGTTTTAATAATTAAATTCATAATTATTAATAATTTGACCTTTAATTAATCCAATTAATTAAGTCCGTCATTAGTCCAACTAATACGTTTTGGTGAGATTTAATAATTCTTTTAAAATAAATTTTAAAATCCAATTTAAAATTTAATTTTAAAATTATTAAACTTCAATAATTATCCAATTAATTATACCATTAAGGTCCAACCTTTATTACTAATCCTTAAAATATTAATCTCATAAAATTTAAAGATTAGATTTTAATCATTATTTACCACGGGCTCAAGTACAATTTCTAAAACTTGCACGGAGGGGCTTGTTCGAGGCATCTAATCTAATCTAATATGCAATTCAAGGCATCCGTCCAAAATCCCACAGCATCTAATCTGTAATTCATGGCATCCGTCCCAACAATATGAATCCAAAAACATATCAGTTGTAACAACAACATCATTCAGGCACCAATCAATCGAAATCAATCCAATTATTTCGAAAAATTAAGGTTTCAGAATTAAAACAGTGAGTTAATTCAACAAGTGCACTTGCAGAGACGAACAAGAAGAGCATAACAATAACACAGATGGTGGCATGAAAGGAGCACACGGTTACATCCCTGTTGCCGCATCCCGAGCGCGTGTGACCCCACCGCGCCCCTAGGGCACGCAGGTGTGTCACGGCTGAAGCCCAGTGTGGCGATCGAGAAGCGCCGCTCCAAGTGGCAATTCATAAATCGAGAAGGGGGTCACCGCCATCTATTAAAAAATTAGATCGAGTCAACCATTAGCGAAGAAGAAACCAATCGTAATTTTATCAGACGACATCGGCGAACGAGGGACGGAGTGCCGCCATCGCGCCAAGTTCTGGCGGGCGTCTCGAGGTGCGGCTAACAGCCGCCACCTCCAGCTCTGCACCGCGAGTAACCACCGTGAGTGGGCGGTGTTTGTCGAGCGACGAGGGGTTTTGAAAACCCAAAAGATGCAGACGACAAGACGGAGAAGGTGAGCGAACCAGGGCAAAGACGCAGACGCCCAATAGACAAAATTAAACTCAATGGTGCGATCAATTAATTTTGGCCGTACCAAGTTTAAAAAAAATTAAAAACGTCAATTATACAATTAAATCAAGAGCCTGGAGCTCTGATACCACTGTTGGAATTTATAGGCACGTAAACACTTAATACATGCGCAACGGAAATAAACAGTTTACCAACAACGAACAATTAATTGCATAATTAAATACGAGTAAACGTAAATAGAATTCTTACAGTAATTCGTATACAGTTTTCTCTACTATGGTATTCACGTAATCCCCAATTACGGACTTGCACAGATTTGCCAGTGTTGAATCCCGAGATGAATTTGCTAGGAAAATTCTAACTCTAGATCTTATGAAGAAAATATGAAGTGATACCCTTTGTGAATTCCTAAGAGCTTGTATATATAGGGAGGCTTAGCTTATTTCCTAAGCTAGCCTAATTAGGGAAATAAAATCCCTAATCTTGAATTAAATTAATTCCTTTTAATTTAATTCCCTAAATATAAATCACTACGGATTTAAATGACTTATATGAAAATCTCTACGATTTATTTCCATATACATTAAATCCTATAATTATATTCCAAATATAATTATTGGGAATTCTTATTTAATTAAATCTAATTTAATTAAATATTAATAATAATTAATTCAAAATTAATCTATTATTAATTACTTCTCCATAAATTAAATATTAAATCCAATTTAACATTTAATCAACCAACTATCATCCGTAAAAGGGAACTACTTGTTGTGTGACCCATAGTCCCTCATGTTGGAATTTAGAGGCACGTAAACACGTAAAACATGCGCAGCGAAATTAAACAGTTCACCAACAACGAACATATAATTGCAAGTATGAACACGAAATATAGTAACAAGAAATCTTACAGCAACTCAAGAGCAGATTTCTCAACTACAGTATCCACGTAATACCCGTTTACAAATTCGCGCATATTCGCTAACGTTGAATCCCGAGATGAATTTGCTAGGAAAATTCTAACTCTAGATTTTATGGAGAAATTTGAACAACTGATAATTATGAATCCCAAGAGCTCATATTTATAGGAGATACTCAGCTTAAATTTTAAGCTAGCTTAATTAGAAAATAATATCCCTAATCCTTATTTGTATAAATCCCTAGGATTTATTTCTCCATATAAATCTCTACGAATGTAATTTCCATATGTGGAAAATCTCTACGATTTATTTCCTCATATAATTAAATACTACAATAATATTCCATATATTATTGTTGGGAATTCCTATTTAATTAAATCCAATTTAATTAAAAATTAATAATCATTAATTCCAAATTAATCTATTATTAATTAATTCTCCATAAATTAAATATTAAATCCAATTTAACATTTAATCAACAAACTTTAATCTGTAAAGGGGACTACTTGTTGTGTGACCCATAGGCCTTCATATATCGAGCGATTAGTCAAACTAACGGTCTTAATTGAACCCTAGACAATAAATAAGACATTCTCAATATATGAGGCACGTTGCGAGAAAAGTGCAACTACCTATAATAGAAATGTGGGCAATTGCGATTTCCTCCTTTCATTCACGAATACTCGATTTAGTCTTGAACATGATGAAGTGTCTATTCAAATAACTAAATAAATTTATCACTAATCACTAATTGATCATTAGTGTCACACTTAGTCACAAAGTCTAAGTTGACGTGCATTGGCCAATGACTTAGATCCAATTATGATGAGAAGATGAGTATTCTCTCTAAATCCACTTTGAGGAATGAATCCTTTTCTTGGCTCAACTACCACGCACATGGACTTCGTGATGAACCCAATCCAAGCCATATTTACCCATAGACGGGTGCAAGCATCAGTCATGGTCAAAGTTCATCACTCCACACATGTCGTGCGTATTGACCTCAAGTCAAAGGAGTATCGCATAGCTCCCACTAACCGAGACACCCGTAGACACATATAGTGGAACTACATCAAACGGTTTCTCGGATGGGTATACCAATACCCTTTAAGGTATTTGTGCATCCATCATGAGATACCTAGTATCTCGTAGTAAATGAGATCTTACCACACTCTTTAAGAGTATGATGCAGATCGCACACCAATCTCCATTGCATCATCAATATCCCATTCTTGATGATCCTCGATTGGGGCTATTTGAGAATCAAGCTTAAGTCATCTGAGTTCTCACACACTCAATGACAGCAGTGATTCAGGGGAACACATATAAGAATAAATGCAAACAATCAAACATAATATTCTAATGAGTGTAACGCCATACATTTAATATTAAACAAACATTAACATTAAACAAATACTGAATATTATCTGAATATTATGTCCTTACAATTTATTGTCTCTAGGACACTAACACTAACAATCTCCCACTTGAACTAGAGTCAATCACCTACATGTCTAGCCCCTAGACCATTAAAATGTCTAGTGTGTACATGAACACTCAAAGCCCTGGTGAAAGGATCAGCCAGGTTATCCTCCGTGGGGACAAGTTCTAACTCTATCTCTCCTCTAGCGATTATCTCTCTTATCAAGTGATAACGCCTCGGTACATGCTTATTTATGTTATTGGATCTCGGTTTCTTAGCTTGCGGAACCGCACCAGTGTTGTCACAATATAACTTTATTGGACTGCTGGCACTCGGAACTACCCCTAGTTCACTTAAGAACTGTTTTATCCAGATAGCTTTCTTTGGCAAATTTTCCGCCCAAATGATGTACTACTTTTTTTGTTGAATCATGGTAGTCTCTTGCTTGGAACTATTCCAACTAATCGCCCCACCATTGAGAGTGAACACATAGTCCGATTGTGACTTGTAATCGTGACAGTTGAATTGGAAACTTGCGCCAGCATAGCCAGTGGCCATCAATTCTGACTATCCTCCGTAGACTAAGAAGTATTCTTTAGTACGTCTGAGGTACTTAAGAATATTCTTGGATGTAAATCCAATGAGAGGTTCACCCGGATTACGTTGGTATCTACCCGATGGCCGACAAATGAAGGCCACATCCGGCCTTGTGCAAGTCATGGCGTACATGATGGATCCAATTGCAGATGCATATGGTATATCCTTCATGCGCTGGATATCAGTGTCTGTGAAAGGACAATCCTTCTTAGACAACTTTACCCCATGACATGCCTGCAGAGAACCTCTCTTAGAGTTCTCCATCTCAAATCGCTTCAACACCTTGTCTACGTAGGTTGACTGTGACAACCCTAGCATTCTTTTGGATCTATCCCTGTGGATCTTGATCCCTAAGATGTAGCAGGCTTCACCAAGATCCTTCATCATGAAGGTCTTTGATAACCATTCTTTTCGTTGCATTAGTGGGATATTGTTTTATAATGAGTATGTCATCGACATACACAACTATGAAAACAATATTCTTCCCAATGCACTTCCTATAAACGCACGGATCTTTCGAATTTCTGATGAAGTCAAAAGATTTGACAGCTTCATCAAATCGGATATTCCAACTCCTAGAAGCTTGCTTCAATCCATAGATGGATCGTTTAAGCTTGCACACAAGATTAGATTTGGCTTTGATATAAAACCTTCAGGTTGAGTCATAAACACTTCCTTGTCAATGTTGCCATTGAGGAAAGTTGTTTTGACATCCATCTGCCAAATCTCATAATCTAGATGTGCTGTCGAATGGACTTGATCTTAGCAACTGGTGAGAAAGTCTCATCATAGTCAATGCCTTCGTGTTGACTATAACCTTTCGCCACCAACCTAGCCTTGTAGGTTTGTACTTTGCCATTTGCATCGGTCTTTCGTTTGAAGACCCACTTGCAACCTATGGGTCTAATCCCTTTTGGCAATTCAACCAAGTCCCAAACTTGATTGATGTACATCGAGTCCATCTCGGATTTCATGGCTTCATGCCACTTCTTTGAGTCAACATCTAATGTTTCCTCAGTGTAAGTCTTAGGTTCGTCTTTATCCGGGATTTCCATGTCATCATGTTCCTCTACGAGGAAACCATAATATCTAGTGGGTGGATTACGAACTCTAGTGGACTTACTGAGTTGTGGTTGTTCAGACTGCACATTCTCGATTGTGAAAATTTTGTGGTGCAGGGATCTCATCGTTGATCGGGGAGGCTTCGAGGGCGACACTTCCGGATGCTTCTTGAGCATTTCTGGATGCCTCTTGAATGGGAGTTTGAACTATGTTGTTCTCATTCAGTCTACTTGGAGTTCATTGCGCAGGCAATGCAACTCCAATTACACTCCCACTGGCTGAAAGAGGATCACTTAGTGAAAAACTTCCACCATGTGAGCTGTTGAATGCTCCCACTGATTCTTTGTCATGTTACTTTGACAATATATCACTCTCCTTGTCAATTTGTGGTTCTTGAATTTCTTCAAGTTCTATCGACTTACAACCTTATCCCTTGAAGACGTAGTCTTCTTCAAGGAATTTGGCTTGCCTAGAAACAATCACTGTTTGTTTCTCAGGGAGATAGAAATAATATCCTCTAGTTTCCTTAGGATATCCCACAAAGTAACCCTTTTCACCTTTTGATTCCAACTTGTCAATGAGCATCTTCTTCACAAACGCGGGGCAACCCCACGTTTTCATGTGAGTGAAGTTTGGCTTCTTGCCATGCCATAGCTCGTATGGCGTATGCTCAACTGATTTGGATGGAATCATATTCAGAATGTAGATTGAGGTTTGAAGCGCGTATCCCCATAAGAATGTCGGAAGAGAGGAAAAGCTCATCATGAACCTTACCATGTCCAACAAGGTTCGGTTTCTCCTCTCGGACCCACCATTCATTTGTGGTGTTCCGGGAGGAGTCCATTGTGATTGGATTCCATGCAACTTCAAGTAATCAGTGAACTCATGGCTAAGATATTCTCCTCCTGGATCTGATCGAAGAGTCTTAATACTCTTACCAAGATGCTTCTCTACTTCAGCCTTATACTCTTTGAACTTCTCAAAGGACTCGAATTTGTGTTTCATCAGATACACATACCCGAACCTAGAAAAATCATCAGTAAAGGTTATGAAGTATCCGAAGTGACCCCTAGCTAGAGTGGGTAGTGGTCCACAAATGTCACTGTGGATCAACTCTAGAACTTCTTTGGCACGAACCCCTTTCCCAGAAAAGGGTTTGTTGATCATCTTGCCTTTGAGACAAGATTCGCAATTTCCATAAGATTCAAAATCGAATGGGTTAAGTAGTCCAACTTTCTTCACCTTGCAATTATTTTCTCATTAGCATGACCAAGTCTACAATGCCACAAGTAAGTCGGGTTTTCATGATTACTAAGTTTGAGTCGTTTGTTTTGTATATTAAGAATATCATGTCCACAATGCAACAAATATAAACCATTAGATAAAGGAGCATTTCCGTAAACATCACCATTAAGCGAAAAATAACAATTATTATTTGCAAAATGGAAGGAAAAACCTTCATTATCCAACATCGGAATAGAAATAATGTTGCGGGTAATAGAAGGAATAAAATAACAATTATTCAGTTCAAGTTTAAAACCAGAGGGTAAATCTAAAACATAAACGCCAACACGTTCAGCAGCAACTCTTGCTCTATTCCCAATGTGTAGGGCGACTTCACCCAGCCTAACTGCCCTGCTATGCTTGAGACCCTGCACATTAGTACAAATGTGTGAGCCACAACCGGTATCCAATACCCAGCAGTTAGTATCATTTGTGGACATGTTTATCTCAATAACAAACATACCTGTTCCAGTGGTTGAGACACCTTGTGTCTTCTTTTCAGCTGCTAGAACCTTACAGTCCTTCTTCCAATGCCCCTTCTGCTTGCAGTGGAGGCATACATCCTTGTCCACCCTATCCTTCTTTTGAATCCCACCTTTGGGCTTAAGGAGGTTAGGCTTGGAGCCTTTCTTTGCCTTGCCCCTTCACTTCTTCTTTTCTTTCGGAGCAGAAGAAGTAGAGACACTCACCATGAGCACGGGCTTTTCCTTAGCAGTGGAAGACTCAAAAGTCTTTAACATGTTATGCAGCTCGGGCATAGTCGATTTCGTCTTATTCATATTAAAGTTTACCACGAAACTCGAATATGACTCGGGAAGCGGCTGAAGAATGGCATAAACAGCAACATTGGTCCCGAGCTCAATGTCCAACCGACCAAGTTTCTCGATTAGCCCTATCATCTTCAACACATGAGGAGAAACCTTCCCTCATTCAGACATCCGACATCTAAACAGATCTCTCATCACTTCATAAATCCTAGAACGAGATTCAGAATCAAAGATATCCTTCAGATGCTTGATCATCTCAAAGGGAAGCATCCTCTCATGCTGCCTTTGCAACTCAGGAGTCATCCCGAGGAGCATAACACACTGAGCCTGGGAAGCATCATCTTGATGCTTCTTTTGAGCTTCGGCGTCAAACGCTTCGGCCTCTTCAGTACCAGCCTCCGGGGTAGCAGGGATTAGCGTGTCCACCACGTACTCAATCTTTTCTTGTCTGAGCACCAAACGAACATTTCGGTGCCAGTCGAGAAAGTTTGGCCCAGCCAATTTGTTCGTTTCCAAAATGCTTCTCAATGACAAGTTATTCATTTCAACAATCCTAGAGAAATAAAATAAAACGGGAATTAAAACACATAATTCCTATGATCAATATTCAGCAATCAAAATAAATATGGCCTTTAAAATTTATTTTGTCTCCATTATTTTCACATGCTTAACGACCTCATTGGAAAAGTACGAATTTATATCACATATAAATCCTAATGGACTAGGATCCACATTACTACTATTATAATCCCAGTGAGGGCTGATCATTATAACAACATAACTGGTAGGTCTCCAAACCAATTGCAATCTGCAACTCCTAGTTTGTCGAACCTAGTTCGACTGATGTCACTTACCCTTTGTTCCCCGCGAGGGCTAGCGAAACAAAGTTAAGTTGGTTTACAACCATCAAGCGGTGACATCACATGTCCCTATAAAAGTCCCGTTATATGTAGATCCGAGCAAAAGATGAGGGTCTTTAAGTACTCATTGGAACGAAATCCCCGGTTTATTTTTAATTTTGATGGAAGACATCTTATCAAATTAATGAGAAAACTATATTTTAGTGAGGAACATTTTAAAGGCAGGGTATTAATTGCTAAATCGAGATCCATCATGATGTCTAAGTCACATTTGAGCAATTACGGGTGCCGCCTACCCAAACATGACATATGTGGACTAACAAATATTTGTGCGCCGTCTACCCAAGCATTTAACACGGTCCGACAAGTATTGGGCGCCGCCTACCCAAACAGTTATAACGCGGACTGTAAAATGGGTTAACTAATTTAAAACGATTAAACAAGTTACAGTGGGTTTTAATAAATCCTTTTTAAAACGAGCTTTAAGTCCAAATTAAAGTTTCAGTTTTAAGGTTAGTAAAATTACAATTAATCCAATTAATTGTTATTGGTCCAACCAATTTTATTTTAGAAATTTAAACTTAATTAAAAATTCAAAAGTGTTCAATTATTTGTTTTATTCCGGGGGCTCAGGTGCAATTTCCAAAACTTGCACGGGAGGGCCTGTCTCAAATCAAATTTGCAAAACAGCCCTCCAACATCATCACTCATACCAAATCGAATCCAATCCGACAATCCAAACACCCAAATCAACCAAATTTCAGAATTTTTTTTAACGATTTCATCACAAATTAATCCAATTAATCTACTGTGCAACCCAACCATGAAATCCAAACAATTAGAAAAATGTCCAGATTCAATGTCAGAAGCAAAGGGATGAAAACGAAGAACGCGGCTCATGGCAACGTCAATCCGACCGAACCGAGTCGCCGGCATCACGCCTAGCGCGCAGGCGACTCGCGGTTGCGGTCGAATCGGGAAAGGGCACGCGCGGAGCCGCGGCCCCTTGGTCAGACCTGGTTCGAAACCAGTCTGATCGGAGAAGACGATCAAAGCAGTGGTGCGCCGCCATTGAGTCGTCTCGATTCCGGTGGCGCGCCGCCATGGAAAAACACCGAGACAGACACGCCGGACAAGTCCTGATGGAGTCCAGGCGTACCGCCGTGAATAGATACGATGTCAGGTGGAGGTGAATCGCAACAAAGGGCGGCGACTCGCGACGGGGGGTGAGCGAATCGCGATGGGCGCGATGAACCACGCCGCAGGCTTCCGCACGCGTCGCGAGGTACGACGCCTAGTGCCGGCCTCCAGCGATGCGGCGTAGCGCCGCCGGCCGTGGAGCGATTAATTGCAGCGGCGAAAACCCCAATTTAGGGTTAACCCTAATTCTGGGGGTTGAAGACGAGTGGGTGTGATACCCAGAAATCAAACAAATACACGAGGGGTGCGGTTCTTCTAAAGAACCGTGCCCCATGGTTTTAAAAAAAATAATTTTAATTTTAAAACCAAAAAGCAATTATAAAAAAGAGCCTGAAGCTCTGATACCACTGTTGGAATTTAGAGGCACGTAAACACGTTAAACAGTTCACCAACAACGAACATATAATTGCAAGTATGAACACGAAAAACAGTAACACGAAATCTTACAGCAACTCAAGAGCAGATTTCTCAACTACCGTATCCACGTAATCCCCGTTTACAAATTCGCGCAGATTCGCCAGCGTTGAATCCCGAGATGAATTTGCTAGGAAAATTCTAACTCAAGATTTTATGGAGAAATTTGAACAACTGATAATTATGAATCCCAAGAGCTCATATTTATAGGAGAGACTCAGCTTAAATCTTAAGCTAGCCTAATTAGGAAATAATATCCCTAATCCTTATTTATATAAATCCCTAGGATTTATTTCTCCATATAAATCTCTATGAGTTTAATTTCCATATATGGAAAATCTCTACGATTTATTTCCTCATATAATTAAATCCTACAATAATATTCCATATATTATTGTTGGGAATTCCTATTTAATTAAATCCAATTTAATTAAACATTAATAATAATTAATTCCAAATTAATCTATTATTAATTAATTCTCCATAAATTAAATATTAAATCCAATTTAACATTTAATCAACCAACTTTAATCTGGAAAGGGGACTACTTGTTGTATGACCCATAGGCCCTCATATATCGAGCGATTAGTCAAACTAACGGTCTTAATTGAACCCTAAACAATAAATCAGACATTATCAATATATGAGGTACGTTGCGAGAAAAGTGCAACTACTTGTAATAGAAATGTGGGCAATTGCGATTTCCTCCTTTCATTCACGAATACTCGATTTAGTCTTGAACATGATGAAGTGTCTATTCAAATAACTAAATCAATTTATCACTAATCACTAATTGAACATTAGTGTCACACTTAGTCACAAAGTCTAAGTTGACGTGCATTGACCAATGACTTAGATCCAATTATGATGAGAAGATGAGTTTTCTCTCTAAATCTACTTTGAGGAATGAATCCTTTTCTTGGCTCAACTACCACGCACATGCACATCGTGATGAACCTAATCCAAGCCATATCTACCCATAGATGGGTTCAAGCATCGGTCATGGTCAAAGTTCATCAATCCACACATGTCGTGCGTATTGACTTTAAGTCAAAGGAGTATCGCATAGCTCCCACTAACCGAGACACCCGTAGACACATACAGTGGAACTACAACAAACGGTTTCTCGGATGGGTATACCAATACCCTCTAAGGTATTTGTGCATCCATCATGAGATATCTAGTATCTCGTAGTAAGTGAGATCTTACTACACTCTCTAAGAGTATGATACAGATCGCACACCAATCTCCATTGCATCATCAATATCTCATTCATGATGATCCTCGATTGGGGCTATTTGAGAATCAAGCTTAAGTCATCTGTGTTCTCACACACTCAATGACAGCAGTGATTCATGGGAACACATATAAGAATAAGTGCAAACAATCAAACATAATATTCTAATGAGTGTAACGTCATACATTTAATATTAAACAAACATTAACATTAAACAAATACTGGATATTATCTAAGTATTATGTCCTTACAATGGATTGTCTCTAGGATACTAACATTAACACCTCATATATCGAGCGATTAGTTAAACCAACGGTCTTAATTGAACCCTAGATAATAAACTAGACATTCTCAATATATGAGGTACGTTGCGAGAAAATACAACTACCTGTAACTGAAACATGGGCTATTACGATTTTCTTCCTTCATTCGCGAATACTCGATTAAGTCTTGAACATGATGAAGTGTCTATTCAAATAACTTAATCAATTTATCTCTAATCACTAATTGATCATGTATGTCACATTTAGCCACAAAGTCTAAATTGACGTGCATCGGCCGATGACTTAGATCCAATTATGACGAGAAGATGAGTATTCTCTCTAAATCCACTTTGAGGAATGAATCATTTTCTTGGCTCAACTACCACGCACATGCTCTTCGTGATGAACCCAATCCAAGCCATATCTACCCATGGAAGGGTGCAAGCGTCGGTCATGGTCAAAGTTCATCACTCCACACATGTCGTGCGTATTGACCTCAAGTCAAAGGAGTATCACATCACTCCCACTAACCGAGACACCCGTAGACACATATAGTGGAAATACATCAAATGGTTTCTCGGATGGGTATACCAATACCCTCTAAGGTATTTGTGCATCCATCATGAGATACCTAGTATCTCGTAGTAAGTGAGATCTTACTACACTCTCTAAGAGTATGGTGAAGATCACACACCAATCTCCATTGCATCATCAATATCTCATTCTTGATGATCCTTGATCGGGGCTATTTGAGAATCATGCTTAAGTCATCTGAGTTCTCACAACCTCAATGACAACAATGACTCATGGGAACACTTGCATGAATAAATGCAAACAATCAAATATAATATTCAACCAAGTGTATTGCCATACATTAATATTAAATGAACTATAATATTAAATCAAAGTGAACATCATTGAGTATTATGTCCTTATAATAGATTGTCTTTAGGACACTAACACTAACAATCCACCACTACCAGGGCATATTTGACCAAGCCTGTAGCTGTTGGAAGCGGCCCATTAATGTCTATCCCCCACTTTGCAAATAACCAAGGACTGAGGATGCTTGTGAGTTCCTCTGGGGCGACCTTGATGGATGGTGCATAAATTTGATATTTATGGCACTTACGGACGAAAATGATGGCGTAGGCCCATAATGTTGGCCAAAAATATCCTTGCCTCGTGGGTTTGTGGGCCAATGATTGTCCCCCGGCTTGGTTTCCGCATACACCTTCGTGTATTTCCCTCATGACAATTTGTCCCTGCTCTGGTGTGATACATCGAAGTAGTGGTGTGCTGAAACCTCATTTCTACAATTCATTATTGATCAATGTATATCGCGCGGCTCGTAATTGCAACTGTCGGGCTTGAATTCGATCTTGCGGTAAGAGACCACTTGTCAAGTATTCAAAGATGGGTGTCATCCAGCTCATTGTTGGGGTTTCCAGGGTCGCAATCCATGTGCGAGCAGTGGAGGGGTGGGAGAGCGTTGTGATGGTGACATCCCTCATTTCTGCTAGCCCCTCCGAAGTCGCTAACCGTGCTAAGGCATTGGCTCGTGAATTCTAATCTCTCAAAACTAGTTTGACGTGGATTTGTTCAAACTTTTGACATAATATCTTGACAATCTCTTGGTAGGCCGCCATCCTATCGTCCCATGCCTCGTATTCTCCCGAGACTTGACAAGCCACAAGCTGAGAGTCTGTGTGTACCTGTAACCTTTTAATGCCCATAGTTGTTGACATCTCTAGGCCGCTGATGAGTGACTCATATTCAGCCTCGTTGTTTGCCGCAGGAAAGTCGAAAGTGATGGCGTTCTGGAATGAAATGCCCTCTGGACTTATCAGGACCACCCCGGAACCTGACTTGTGGGAAGTCACTGATCCATCCACAAACAACTCCCAAGGCGGGCTGTTTAAACAGTCGGCCTCTGAGGAGAAGGTAAGTTCGACAATGAGATCGACTAACGCCTGAGCTTTAATGGCGGGGCGAGGTGCGTATGTTACCCCATATTGTCTGACCTCAATGGCCCATTTTAGGCATCGACCTATTGTATCAGGTCGGTGAAGCACATTCCTTAGGGGCAGGGAAGTAAGGACGTCGACTTGATGATCGAAAAAATACGGTCTCAACTTCCTCACACTCATGACCAGTGCGTACGCCAATTTTTTCAATAATGGGTAATGCTTCTCGGTCTCGTTCAGTGTTTGACTAACGAAGTAAATAGGAAAGTCATTCTTACCTTCTACCCGGACGAGCACTGCACTTAAAGCGGTTTTCGAAGCCGCGAGATATAGAAAAAGTTTCTCCCTCGGAACTGGTTTCGATAGAATGCTCACGTCTGCCAGATAAGCCTTAATTTTGTTGAGAGTTTCCTGAATTTTGGGTGTCCATTCGAACATTTATTTCTTTTGAATAGTGTCGAACATTGCCTTGCATTTATCCCCCATTCGGGAGATGAATCTATTCAGAGCGGCCAGGCAACCTGTGAGTTTTTGTACTTCTTTCACACTTAGAGGTGCTCCTATATCCAGGATGGCCTTGACCTTTGCTGGATTTAGCCTCTATTCCTCGCTTGCTGACCAAATGCCCCAGGAATTTCCCAGATTCAACTCCGAAATTACATTTTTGGGGTTGAGCCTCATGTTGAACTTCCTTAGTATATTGAAGGTTTGTGCAAGGTGCGGAAGGTGATCTTCCCTCTTTAGGCTCTTAACGAGTATATTGTCCATGTATACTTCTACCGACTTGCCGATCTGATCGGCAAACATGTAGTTTACCAACCTTTGATATGTTGTCCCTGTGTTCTTCAGGCAAAAGGGCATTCTCTTCCAGCAGTAGAGGTTCTTCTCTGTCAGAAATGAGGTGTGTTGCCGATTTGGTTCGTGCATGGCTATCTGATGATAGCCTACGATGGCGTCCATGAATGACATCATCTCATGACCAGCCGTGTTATCTATCAAGTGGTCAATGTGAGGCATGGGGAAGAAATCTTTTGGACAAGCATCGTTGAGGTCGGTGAAGTCAATGAAGAGCCGTCAGGTTCCATTAGACTTTTTAACCAATACTGCATTAGCCACCCATTGTGGTTGGTCGGCCTGTGTAATCAGGTCGTTATCCAACAACTTCTTCACTTCCGCCGCTAGTGCTGCATATTTTTCGGGACCGAACTTCCGCCTTTTTTGGGCTACCGGCTTTCGAGCTGGGTCGATATGTAACTGATGGCATGTGACTTTTGGGTCGATACCTATCATATCTTTGTGTGACCACGCGAAAACATCTAAGTTCTTTTTGAGAAAGTCAATGACCTCCCCCTTCAGGTCGTCTAGTATCTTGGAGCCTATGATGACTTCTAAATCCGGCCGAGCTGGGTCTACCTTGATTTTCTTGAGATCTTCCCCCGGGATGGCCCTTGAGTCATTTTGACGGGGATCGTCGATCTCGGCCTCGAGCAGAAATTCTTCAGGTTCAGGTCCCATTCTCGGATCGAGGTCATTGTGGTTTCTCTTCTTGCTTGCTTTTTCATTATTCAATTCTTCACATTGTCTTTCGCTATCTATTACAAGTATTTGTTTACTAGATACCAATGCGAAATTAAAAAAAAGACGAAGAATAAACCAAACAACCTCTTGTATCCACCTGGTTGCCCTTGACGGTGCCGACCAACCCACTCTTGGTGGGGAATTTTACACAAAAATAAAATGTTGAGGACGCAGCCTCGAACTCGTGTTCAAATGGTCTCCCAAGGAAACCGTTATAGGAACTTGGGAGGTCTATAACCACAAAATCTAACAGAGTAGTATCCCTAAACTTATCATTTAAGGTAGAAATTAACTCAATGGCCAGACGGATCATGCCAGTCGGCTTCATAGTTGCATCCCCGAAGCCTTTCACAACGTGGTCGCAAGGGGTGATGTATGCATCATAGTCCCCGAGCTGATCTAGAATTTTTTTGAAGAGGATATTGCAAAAAGCCCCTCCATCTACCAGCAATCGGCATACAGTGGTCCCCATGATGTTAGCCTTGATCACCAGGGGGTCGATGTTTGGGTAGATTATTCCAGCTTTATCTTTTTCGACAAACTCGATTTTGTTGGTTTCTTCCCCCACCGTGAAAACTGGTAGCACCATTTTCCTGGCCTTTTCCATCTCCCTGATTTCTGCCTTCATCCGCCGTTTGGATGAGGAAGTCGAAGAAAGTCCCCCAACTACCCCAACAGAGAGAGGGTGTGTATGACGCGACCTCCCGCATCCTCGGGCATGGGTGGTACTGCCACTCCCCTGCCCTGCCCTCGGGTCGGCATTCCCTTGGGCGTGTTCCGCCTGCCTGGGATGATTTCCTTGTTAGCGACCTTATTGATTATGCTTATGATTCATTTGAGGTCGTTTGACAAATTCATCCAGCAGTCCATCTTCGTACAACCTCCAAAGTTGTGGAAGCAGGTCTTTGCATTCGCTCGTGTAGTGGCCTGCTTGTTCATGGAAATGACAGAACTTGTTGGGGTTTAACTTGCCCTTATTTTTGATAGGGCGAGGCGGGGGAGCAGTTCCCGTCCTCTAATCTGAGTGTAAACATGTCAGGTGTCATGCCTAACGCCTCCATTAGTTTTATCGAAATGTTTTCTTCGAATGGCTTGAAACTGCCGAGTGCCTTGTATTGACCCCCAGTTTTTTTGGAACCCTTCCTCGAGTCCGCGACTTCCTTATTATCGTAGAGTCAAGATTCAACAGTTTTGATGTATGGATCAAGTTGCTAGCTCGCCTTTGAAAGTCGGCATAGCTAGTTGGATATTCGGTGGTCATGCGTCGCCATAGCTTGGTTCCCTTCCTAAGGCCGGAGACGGACCCAAGCAGTTTCGCCTCATCCCCTATAGGGTCTCCTTCGAGTACGAGTTTGTCGATCCTTTCAATGTAAGACCGATCCGACTTTGTTTCCCCTTGTTGAGTGTTCATTAGGCGCTGCCTGGTCACAGGTCGGGGTGCCAAAGCTGTGAAATGGGTCAAGAATAGCCTGGCGAGCTATTCAAATGTGTCCACCGAGAATGGTGGTAGCGAGGTACACCACTGGTGAGCTTGGTTGCTCAAAGTCAAAGAGAATAGCCGACACTTAGTGCGTCGGACGCGCCCATAGAGGCCATGTAGGAATTGTACTTCGCCACATGGACCCTTGGGTCTGAGTTTCCACTATAGCGATCTAAGGCCGCTATACTGATCTTTCTCTAGGTAGGCGCCAGAGTAACCATGGTCCCGAGTGGAGAATCTAGGATAGTGAGGTTATTGTCTATCCCCACCGGCCCATTCTGATTTTCCACTCTTTCAAGAAGTCGCTGGACCGTTCAGGCCAGCGCCACAACCTGTACATCACGATGGTCCCCAGTAGGGAAAGCCACTCGTGGGTCGCCATGGTGGATAGCCGTGCCTCTCGGCAATTCATCGTGATGTATGTTCAAAGCCAAAGCGAGGTCGCGCTCCACCTGTTCAGCATGTCGAGGCTGAGAATGAGCCTCATCCTCAATGACCATCGGAGCCTTTTGATCCCCCAGGTCTCCAAGACGATTGAACACATTGTCCGATCCCGCCGGTTTTTCCAGGAATCGGGAATTCCGGATGATAGCATGATTTGCCGGGTCATACGCTAGTTGGCCCGTTGACCGTCCCTTTTCGACAAGGGTAGCTTTACCCTTAGAGGTTCCGACGTCAAGAGCAGTCTTCTTAACCGGAGGCTGATCCTCCTCACCATCGAAGGCAAGGCGTTTCTTGTTGAGAACGGCTATTATGGCCTTTGCATCTTCTGGCGTCCATACCAGGTTCCACCAGTTGGGAGTGATCACCGGGACCGCGGGGCGGGTGCGTTGTGAGCTCAGAGAGGCCTCGACACCATCACAGACATCCATTTTGTGTCCGGTAGTGTTACCTTAGTTGATCGTCATTGCCAAATGAAATAGACTGAGTGGGTCTTCTAAGAATTTAAGAACAAATCAACAGAAATGTTCCCACAGACGACGCCAATTGTTGTGCCCGGTTTACAATTTTCGGCCAACAAACAATAATAAGACAGAATAGAGAAATGGACGATCAACGTAGTAAAGTAATGCTCAAGTTTGATGACCCAGTTCGTCTTTTAAATAAGACTACGTCTGGGAGCTTCCAAGCCAGGAGTATTTTTTATGCTTTATGAAGAAGCTAAGATTTTCCAACCCTTTAAAAGTGTGGCCCTAAAGGCCTATTTATATTGTGATTCCCACCTCTTGGGGGAATTTTTAGAAGGAAAGGTGCACCAACAGGGGCTTCGATCTCGGAGCCCGCTAATTCTGCCTTACCCGGTCAGAGGTCATCGCCTTTATTGTGCGCTAATCGTGGAGCGGACTTCGTGGCTTGCCGGGCGCTTCCTTTGACTATTGTGATATGCGACTTATTCGGGAGCAAGTCGCTTCCGACCTGAGGATCTAGAGTACAAGTCGCTCCGCGACTTATACAAATCTTCTAAGTCATCTCATGACCTGCAAGCCTAAGTAGCCTGGGTAAGGCGCACTTAGTTCAGATTCGGATAGGTCGACAAGGTGTCCAGTTAACTCCAGGTTGCTTTAAGTGGCATGGGAAAGGTGAATCGTTGTTCATGTGATTAAACCGGGGGTCGGGTTAATCCATGCTATAACAAATGTGTTTAATTATTTCATGCGTATGAATGGTTTTAATTCGACTCGTTCGAATTTATTTTTCTCGTGAGAAAATCCACGAGTAGATTAGGCTATTTGATTTGTTCAATGTAATAGACTAGTCTAGATTTAAGGTTTATTTATTTTCTCATTAAATAAATTGTAACCTGATCGAAGACATAAAGACGGAGATGAGAAGTTAAAACGGACCCGAAACCGGGCGATGTGCATCGCGCGAAACGTGCCAAGGGAGGCACGCGCGCGATGCGGACATCGCCAGGCGCGCACGGGCGTGGTGCACGGTACCAGGCAGGGTTGGCCCTAGACACGCATGGGCGTAGGCGCGAGCGGACGAAGCCTGAAGGCGTCGCGGCACTGCGCGCGTCTTGACCGCGAAGCAGAACGAAATGGGAAGGGCACGCGTATGTGCGTGCGGACATGCGCGGGATGGACACAATGCGGGCGGCGCAGCATGGGCACTGGCGCGCCTTCGTTGAAATCCGCCGAGGTTCGCCGAAGTTTCGCTGGGTAACGTCGCGTTGGCTGGCGCCATACAAGACGGTGTAATCGACATTTGGGTCAGTGCAAGGCGTGCACCCCGACCCGTGAGCTGGTTGATACACGTTCGAGTGGGAGAAATTCAAGACGATGTTTCTTCAAAATCAAGACAAGGAAAAACAAACCATGATAGTTGGAAATTTTGTGCCCAATATGGTTATTTTCTACTTTGCTTGATTTATTGTTGTATTTTCTTATGCTTTATTTAATTTATTTAAATATGTTTGCATGAGAATTGTCCAATGAAAAATCTCAAGTTCAAAAAAAATAATAAAAAAAAAAAATTACTAAGTATGTTTTAAATAATTAATTCGGTTTTGAATTGAATTAATTTTGACCTACATGATTTATATATTTGTGAATTCTTTTGGAGAAATTTCCCTAAGAGATGGCCAAAATAAATATTTCACATGAATAAATTCTCAAAAGGATGATTGTGAATTATTATTAGTGGCGAAGATGACCCTCCCAAGAGGCTCGTTCAAAACGAAGTAATAATTATGTATTTAATCATGGTTATTACTTAGGTATAAAATTGATATGCATATACTTCGCCGAAGTCCCTGTCAGTTTTATATTGGTCAAGTGGGAGCCAACTATTATTTTTTCTTAAAATTAAAGGTTTGTAACTATTCTTGTTTGTAACCTGCTTAAATGTGATTCAAATGATAACCCACCCACGTGGCTCATTTAAACTATTTTGAGATGTTGGCTGATGCATGTTCATATTTTTTTGAGATTTCAATATGATTCATGTGATCGAACTATGTGATTTTCTTTGTGTCAATCCGGATATTGACACAAGATGTATGTTTATTTTCAGTATCATCATGTCGCAACCTTTTAATCCACTATGCAATATACTGAAAGACAATTTGCATACTGAAGAGAATTTTGTTGGTTGGTATCGAAAACTTACTATTGTCCTCACCACACAACATCACAACTGGGTTCTTACTACACCCAAACCTGAAATGCCAACTGATGAGTCCAGCAAAATGGAAAATAAAGAACATGCTGACTGGGAGTGTTCCAACGAAATGGCAAAGCGTACCATCTTGCTTTCTGTCAGATGTGTTGCAACACCAACACCAAAACGTTGAAACTTCTGCAGACATCATGGTCAATCTTAAAGCGATGTTCCAACATCAGAACCGTGTGGCTCGCCAGATCACCATGAGAGATATGCTCTCCATGAAAATGGTGGAGGGAACGCCCGTAAGGGAACACGATCTCCAAATGATGGCTCACCTTAACAAGCTTGAGGTACTTGGCGCTGAATATAATATCAAGACCCAGATCGATTTCATACTTTATTCCCTGCCCAAAAGCTTCGCTAGCAGTTCAGGCTCAACTACCAAATGAACAATCAGAAGTTCACTTTGTCTGATCTGCTACAAGCTCTAGTCTCGGCGGAGGGAATATTGGGAGAGAGCAGCCTAAGCCTTGGTGGCGATTAGTCCATCGTCTTCTTCTAGGCCAAGAGGAGGCAAGAAAAAGAAGAAGACCAAAAGTGAAAGCCAAGCTAACTCAAGCATTGCCAAGGGCAAAGGAAAGGTGAAGAGAGAGAGGGTGGAATAAAGAATCCGGCTAAGGGGAGGACATTGGAGGTCAGCCTGTTCCAAACCCAAGCGGAATGGAAAGAAAGGTAATTCTCACGCACTAGTTGTCGAAACTTGTTTAGCGGCATATGCTACCCATTCGTGGGTAATGGATACGAGATCCACTGATCATGTTTGTTTCACTTTACAGGGGTTCAAAAGGACCCGGCAACTTAGTGGAAGTGAGATCCTCATCACGTTAGGTGATGCTACGAGAGTGGCAGCTGAAGCAGTGGGAGACGTGCACCTGTCTTTTGAAGACAGAAGTTTAATTTTAAGAGATGTTCTTTATGTTCCTGTTTTTAGCAAAAACCTTATCTCAGTTTCCAAACTATTTGCTTATGGATATTCTGTTCGTTTTAATAAACATGTTACTATTTTTCTTAATGATGTGTTTATCTATCATGGAACTTTACAGAACAATCTCTATATTATTAAATGTGCACACCACTCACAAAATGCATCCTGTAACACATCTACCGTTTCGAGCACTAAAAGAAAACGTTCGACTAATGTGAACGAGACACTTCTTTGGCTTCTAAGATTAGGTCATATTAATCCGAATAGGATCCAAAGGTTGGTCCAAGATGATTCATTGGAGTCCCTCCGGATTGAACCATTTCCAACCTGTGAATCATGTTTGGAGGGTAAAATGACCAAGAAGGCATTTGGAGCCAAGGGGCTTAGAGCTAAAGAAGTTTTGGAAATCGTTCACACTGACGTGTGTGGGCCAATGCAAATCAAAGCTAGAAGAGGCTACGAGTATTTCATTACGTTTATCGATTATTACTCACGCTATGGATACATTTTCCTAATGAAGCATAAATCTGAGACCTTTGACAAATTCAAAGAATTTAAGGCTCAACCAGAGAATCATAAGGAAAAGAGTATCAAGTTTCTACGATCTGATCGTGGAGGTGAATACCTCAGCGATGAATTTTTGAACTACCTGTCAGATGAAGGGATTGCATCCCAGTTGACTGCACTCGGTACCCCTCAACAAAATGGGGTTGCAGAATGAAGAAACATAACACTTTTAGAAATGGTCAGGTCAATGATGAGTTATACGGATTTACCAAAATTGTTCTCGGGTTACGCCTTAGAAACAGCGGCTTACATTCTAAACCTAGTGCCATCCAAATCGGTTCCCAAAACCCCTAGAGAATTGTGGATAGGGCGCAAGCCCTGCTTGGGACACATGAGGATCTGGGGGTGTCCGATATACGTGTTGGATAAGGAAGCTGGTAAATTGGATGCAAGTTTGGAATTAATGTTGTTCATAGGATACCCCGAGGGAACAAAGGGATGCATGTTCTATGGTCCCGAAGATCAAAAGGTCGTAATCAGTACGCACTTTAGATTTTTGGAAGAAGAATATATGAACGATAGAAAGCCTAGAAGTGAGATTACCTTAGAAGAACTTAGGGGGCCAACTCCATTGCCGACTGTACAAGTCGATATACCAAGCGTCACACCCACACAACCAGAACCTCGTCGCAGTGGGAGGGTTGTCAGACAACCCGAGCGATTCTTGGAGATAGAAGAGTCCTCGGACTTGATCTCTGGAGAAGAATCAGACCCATGGTCGTACAAAGAGGCGATCCAAGATAAGGATGTAGATTATTGGCAAACTACAATGGAAGCCAAAATGGGTTCAATGGATCACAATAAAGTGTGGGAGTTAGTCGAACCACTTAATGGGGTGAAACCCATTGGATACAAGTGGGTATACAAGAGAAAGAGGGGACCGGACGGGAAGGTGGAAACCTTTAAAGCAAGACTCGTGGCGAAAGGGTACACTCAGAAAGAAGGGATCGATTATAAGGAAACCTTTTCGCCCGTAGCCATGCTCAAGTCCATTCACATTCTCTTGTCGATTGCTGCACACCTAGATTTTGAGATCCGGCAAATGGATGTCAAGACGGCTTTTCTTAACGGAAGTCTTGACGAGGAAATCTATATGCAACAACCCGAAGGCTTCATTGAGAAAGGCCAAGTGCATCTGGTTTTCAAGCTAAAGAAGTCCATTTTATGGACTGGAGCAAGCATCCCGTGCTTGGAATCAATGTTTTGATCAGGTTATAAAATCCTACGATTTGATCAAAATAATTTCGAAAGTTTTGTTTATAAAAAGCATGACGGAACTACCTTGGTATTCTTAGTACTATACGTAGACGACATTCTGCTCATCGGGAATGATGTAAATGTGTTGTCAGACGTAAGGGCATGACTGTCGAAACAGTTTGATATGGACTTAGGAGAAGCTGGTCACGTCCTAGGGATCAATATCACTCGAGATCGCAGGAAAAGAATGATCGGCCTCTCACAAGCTTCATACATAGATACCGTTTTGAAGCGATTCAGCATGCAAGATTCCAAGAAAGGTTTGTGCCTTTTAGACACGGAATCCATCTATCCAAAGAGATGTGTCCAAGACATAAAAGGAGATAGATGACATGAAGGGCATTCCTTATGCTTCGGCTGTAGGAAGCCTCATGTATGTAATGTTGTGCATGAGACCGGATATCTGCTTTGCCGTAGGCATGGTAACAAGATATCAAAGTAACCCTGAGAAAGAGCATTGGACTGCAGTTAAAAACATTCTGAAGTATCTGAAGAGGACACGAGACAAAATGTTGGTTTAACAGTCAGACAATTTGATCTGCATCGGTTACACGGACTCAGATTTCCAATCAGACATAGACTCCAGAAAGTCAACCTTGGGTAGTGTTTTTGCATGGGGGGAGGAGCCATGACATGGAGAAGCGCTAAGCAGAAATGCATCGCAGATTCTACCATGGAAGCCGAATATGTAGCTGCTTGTGAAGCGGCGAAAGAAGCAGATTGGCTCAAGAACTTCCTAATGGACTTTGGACGTTGTTCAGAATTTGCCCAGGACAATCACGATTTACTGTGATAATGTCGGAGCAGTTGCAAATTCTAGGGAACCAAGAGCCCACAAAGCCAGCAAACACATAGAAAGAAAATACCATCTTATACGAGAAATCGTTAAGAGAAGAGACATAGAGGTGACAAAGATTGCGTCGGAAGACAACCTAGCAGATCCATTCACAAAGGGTCTGTCTCAAAATACATTTGAGAGACATGTGGAAGGAATGGGTGTCAAGAGCATTGTCAATCTGTTTTGAGTATAAGTGGGAGAAATATTATTAGGTTCGTGTAGGTGACATTAGATGTCACATAGAACACGAGACGTGATGTATAAGTGGGAGATTGTTGTGGTACTGGAAAGTATGCTTTTTACTTTGTATAACCAAACTGAATTTCTTATGTATTTACTGAAATAAGTTATTTATCATTGTTGCATTAAATATGATTGAATGTTATATATATTTGTTGCAAACATGTTCAATAAATAGTACGTGTTACATTGTAGTTAATTTGGTGATACCAGATCACGTAAGATCAAATTAACAGTTCCTCGTAACTAAGTACAAATTCACAACCCAGATGGAAATGAACAATCCATCATGAAAGGTTGAAGTGTAAGGCTCAGATTGACTTGTCTTGATCAAGATATTACACTAGTGCATTATGATGCGCTGAATAGGACCTACAGGAGGATAAATTCTTCGGTACTGAATATACAAGAATTAGACCTCAGTGGTTCGTTATTTCTTAATCTCCGTCCCTTAAATAGGATCGTGTGAGATACAAGTTTATCTCATAAATTTAAGAAAGGTAAAAGATCTTATTCCTTCCCTACACATAATGATATTTTCGAAAATTATGACTAATAAGGAGAAGAAAATTTTGTTGGGAGATATTTTGGGAAATAGAATATATTGGATATATTCAAGATTGTATCTTGAGGAAGAAGCAAGGAAATTTTCCAAAGGCCCAACTAGGTCAAATTTTCGTCCCCCCCTAGTCCTATAAATAGGGGATGAATTTTTCATCCCAATGCAATACCATGTGTTGGAAAAATTAGAAATCCACAAAGGTGGTGGCAAATATTTTATTTTCTCCTTTGTTAAAATCGTTCGTAAGAATCCTTCCACCGGATTACTTTCGTGGACGTGGGACATATTTGAGAAGACACTTTGGGTTGATCCATCGTCTCAACGATTGTCTCTACAAGAGGTATGTAATCTCGTAACTCCTAGATTCCGCGTGCTTAGGATTTATGTGAATTACGTGTACGCATGTTGTTAATTGCTTGTTTAATTATTATGTTGAATTGATTTAGGATTAATTCATGTTAGTAATTAATTGAATAATTTAAATATATATTTAAATACACCTCGAATAGATCTGTGCACCCCGTATTTCCCAACACTCTCCTCCAACAACATGTGCCATATAATGAAAGGACTCGGTTGCTCTCATTCCCGAACTTAGCATCTCTGTTATAGTTTGGCCTTCCCATCAGTAATCCTTCTTTCAGAACGGTGAAGATGGTTCCATTCTCTTCTAGTTAATGGATGATTGTGCTTTTCAGTATGCTTTACTACTTCACAAACCCCACGATCATTCAATTTGATTATCATCATTGTTGTGCACTTTGTTCTTGTAATTGCAATGCTCTTTGTCTTTTCTAAACTGTTTTCCTTAGTTACTCTTTCCCAAGCAGAAGAGCACATGTAGAGTTTTCCTAACACTATACGATGTTCACTAGTAGAATATCGATTGGTTCCTTTATGCACATTAAATCCCACTTCACGAGCATGCTTGCAATACAATTCATACATCTCCTCAATAGTTCCTTTTTGTCATGCCAAATAGAGAACCACTTGTATCATCAAGATCAACATTATTTTCTGTATACAAAATAAATACCTTACATGAATACAACTAATACATGTTTGTAAAAACTGAAATAATGTTAATTTATTTATTTGTTGTACCTTAATTTTCTAACCCAACAATAAGTTCAATGTTTTTTCCGTCCATCAAAGTGCAATCATAAATTTCTTTTTCTTCGGGTTCTTCTTCAAGGGATTCAAATTGTCTTAAATCTAGTATTTCATCTGTAAATAAAAATTAAGACGATTGGTTATAACATATAAACATATAGACTACAATAAATAATAATATGCATTCAAATAAACCAATATGACTATCATTATAACTAGTGATATACATTCAAATAAACTATCATTACTATATATAAAAACTATTACCAATACACATAAAAACTATCACAGTTACTCAGAAAAACTCTTACTATTACTCAGAAAAACTATCACTGTTTCTCAGAAACTCTCAATGTTACTCACAAAAACTATCACCACAAATACACATAAAAACTATCACTGGTACTCAGGAAAACTATCACTACTACTCAGAAAAACTATCACTATCACTACATGTTATACTAAGTATCACTGATACACACATAAACTGCTAATTTGTTATACATAAAAACTATCACTATTACTTAGAAAAACTATCACTGTTATTTGGTAAAACTATCATTGTCATTGTTTGCTTATTAAGTTTCACGATTATATAAACTATCACTGTTATGAAGTAAAAATATTACTGTTACGCAAAAAAACTATCACTCTCACTAGTGAATGCACAATTACAACGTGTAATGAGTTTTAGTACCTGTAAAATTGTCAATTACACCTTCATCTTCATTGCGTGGACTCGTGAGCGTGTAGTCTTCGTTCATAGTGATATTGTCCCTTGCACCTTCATCTTCATTGCTCTTCATTACGTGGACTGGTGAGCGCGCGACACAAGAGAGATGATTGAGCGCGTGACGCGAGAGAGATGAGATGATTTAGTGTGCGAAGGGCGGTGTGAGAGAGACGAACAAGCGAAAGACGTGAAGAAAGATGGCGAAAACGTGAAGAAAGACTGGGAAAACGAACGACGTGAAGAAACCCACGTGAAGAAACTCAGAAAAACGTGAAACAGGTGAAAATCGGGTCAAATCAAATCTTTGATATGGGTCATATTGGATTATGGTTCACACCATGAACCTGGTTCACTGGAGTGTCACTCTTCGAGTGAGTTCTGAAATACCCTAACTAATTAAGTTGGAAAGATAAGGGTATAAGCACGTGATCTGACTCTCACACTTTTTAGCTGGTCAAAGCCTAATGTGGTTAGCTTGTGGACATCAAATAGCCTAGTTTAATTAACACAAGGAACGTCGGATCATTTATTATCTTTTTGTGGTTTATTTATATATATTTATGGTATCTCTTAATTCTATAGAATTGCAGTTATTTTTTCTTACTAGAGACTAAATAATCCATATGCATCTTCTCCTGTAAAAAAAAAAAAAAATCCATATGCATCTTCAATTTTCACTCGATACTTCATTCATAAGTGATAGCTCGTGAAACGTTTTATCACTGCATCGATTACTCCATAACATTATAACTATAGTAATTAAATTATATTTCAATATTTGTGTTAAATTCAACACCCTGCTAGTATCTATCCTATGTAATAATGGATAACATTATTGTTGTTTGAGTCGATCTCCTGTATCAAGTGCACTATGTAATAATGGATAACATTATTGTTGTTTGAGTCGATCTCCTGTGTCAAGTGCATGTGCAACTCAACTCAAAATGCATGCACTTTTTAAATGTGCATACAATTTATTTGCACTGAAACATTTAATTCGTATAGTGAAAACAACTGAATATTTCAAGTATGCATTTGAGTTGCACTAGGTGCATATATCCCTTGTGTTATTTTCATATCATAAAAATCATTTCAAAATGAATAATAAACAAAAGAGAGAAGAAATTAATTAATTAAATTTCATTTTTGATCCCACAGGACACGGTACGTACCTCACGATTTTCGTCCAAATATCTACCATTTTGGTCCCATAACTATTTTTTCATGTAGTTTTAATTTGGTCATACCGTTAAAGTCAACTGCAGTTTTGGTCTCACAGGACAAGGTTTAGGACCAAAAGTGCAGTTGAACTTATATGATTCCGTAACGGAAGGATCAAAACTGCATGAAAAAAATTCTTACGGGACTAAAGAGGTGAGCATTGAGACCAAAATCGTGAGGTCATCCCGTGGGACAAAAATGAATTTTACTCAAATTAATTCATAACCAACGTAGCCTAGTAAGCAACCACCAGCAACAATTCCTCGTGCCCTACTCTCCAATCAACTTGTTCACTTACCATTTCCTTGTCCCTTTCTTACCAAACCTTAAAACCCCCAACAACTTCCCGATATATAAACACACCCACACACACACACACTCTCAAACCATGCACCTACACAGCCTTCTCATTTTTCCCATCATAAACCTCTTTCTCCACCTATCAAACCGAAGAAAAATGATAATTCCTTCCCTGCCCCTGTCCCCGTCCCTACGTGTTGAAACCCTAGCCCGAAGCGGGCTCACCACGATCCCAAAAGACTACGTTCGGCCCGAAGAAGAGCTGAAGAGCATCGGGGACATATTCGTGGAAGAAAAGAGCAACGACGGCCCCCAGCTGCCCACCATCGACTTGGAAGCAATGATGACGTCAGACGACGAAGAGAGGAGAGCGAAATGCCACGTGGAGCTACGGAAGGCGGCCGCGGATTGGGGGGTGATGCACCTCGTTAACCACGGCGTGCCCGAGGAGCTCATGGAGCGGGTTAGGAATGCGGGTCGGGCTTTTTTCGAGCTTCCGGTTGAGGAAAAGGAGAAGTACGCGAACGAGCAGGCGACGGGGAATGTGCAGGGGTATGGGAGTAAGCTGGCGAATAATGCGAGTGGGCAGTTGGAGTGGGAGGATTACTTTTTTCACTGTGTTTTTCCTGAGGATAAAACGGATCTCTCTATTTGGCCCGACACTCCGGCGGATTATATGTAAGTTGCTGTTTGAATGATTCTGTTTTTTTTTTTCAAATTAAATGATCCATTTTTGTTCGTAAAAAAATTTGACAACATATTAAATTACAAAAATCTCCAACTTTTATTCAAATATGAAAGGAACCATATGGGTTGAAATATTACCAAATATCGATCAAAAACCTCATTGTGGGCTCTTAGAACTTTTCAACCCAGCATAACTCATATATAGTAGGCAAAAGGCAAGATTGCGGCTTTTTTTTGTAATTTTTTTTTCACATGTATAATTTATAGTAATAACTTTAAATTAGCATATATTTACAATAATAAAAACAAACAAAATTTACTATAAACATATTGATTAAGCAATAATATTCATAAAATAATCGTAATAAATAAAATATTTTTTGTACGTTGCCTGTTGTGTAAGTGAGAAGCAAAATTATATTTTGTATAGTATGTTAATTAAACTGTACAATAATATTTTAAGAAAAGCCTGCGGGCCCTCAACCACCGCTGCCCGCATGGGCCGACCTGTTTAAGCCCGCTCCCCAACAAGCTTGTATATACTCGACCCAAATTTCATATATAGGCGGGGCAGGCCCATTTAACAGGTGTTCTGTAATTGCAAGTGAAATGAATTTTTGGATAAGTCCATGGGGTATTTGGTGATATTTCAAACTAATGGTTCTTTTTAGTAATTATTTGGATAAAAAGTCTAAGTTTTACTTTTTAGTTGAAATTCTCCAATTTTTTTATTTATTTTAACAATAAGTTGCATATCAGTGTAATTCACCATATTAATAATTGTACAATTCAATATAAATAAGTTGCATATTTCAATATAATAAATTGCATGATTTTAAATTGATTCGTGCACTTGAATGCACGTAACATCCACTCTATACCTATTATTATTATATCTTCAAGGCTTGAATTAATTAATTAATGGATATTCATATGTATGTTAATGTATGTGAAGATCTGCTACAAGAGAGTACGCAAAGCAGCTGAGAGCCCTAACAACCAAAATACTCTCAATCCTCTCAATAGGGTTAGGTCTGGACCAAGACAGACTAGAAAAAGAAGTGGGCGGAATTGACGATCTCATCCTCCAAATGAAAATAAACTACTACCCAAAATGCCCTCAGCCTGAGCTCGCCCTCGGAGTGGAGGCCCACACAGATGTGAGTGCCCTCACCTTCATCCTCCACAACATGGTCCCAGGCCTCCAGCTTTTCTACGAGGGCAAATGGGTCACAGCGAAATGTGTCCCGAATTCCATCATAATGCACATAGGCGACACTATTGAGATTCTGAGCAATGGCAAGTATAAGAGCATTCTTCATAGGGGGCTGGTGAATAAGGAGAAGGTGAGGATTTCTTGGGCGGTCTTTTGTGAACCGCCAAAGGACAAAATTATCCTTCAGCCGCTGCCGGAGACGGTCTCCGAGGCGGAGCCGCCGCGCTTCCCGCCGCGGACTTTTGCTCAGCATATTAAGCACAAGCTGTTTAGGAAGAGTGGGGATGATCAGGAGGCGCATCAGAAGACAAACCCCAATTAATTGTACTTGGGATTTAAGATATTATCTCATCTTTAAGTGCTTACATGTCATTTATTTGACAAGGGTGTTTCCATCAATTGTGTAAGATGTTATTGTAATTTTTATTTTAGTGAGGTGAGATGAGATAAAGGGATAAAAAGTAATAGGTAAATTATTTAATGGGGGTAAAAAGAAGATATGTATTAATTATGAATGTTTTGGTATGGGGAATGCTATGTCACCATTGGGTAGATAACCCATCTTAAAAAATATCTATATATATTTAATAATGAACTGGTGGCCAAAAGATTTGGCCGAAAAATTGTTTTAATTTTATAATAAAATTTTAAACATCTTAATAAATTTGATGTGACTCTAATGGTACAATAATTTTTTTTTATTGTATGCAAGAGGTACAAGGTTCAATATATAGTAATATTTTTTAATATTTTCTAAATTATTAATATTATTTTTTAATTTTGAAACTAGATCTATTTATACATATATAATAACAAAATATATTACAAAAAAATTCAACAAAAAAATTCTTACAAAATTTTGAACTAGATCTATTTATACATATATAATAACAAAATATTAGAAAAAAAATCAACAAAAAAATTATTACAAATTTATCGTGAAATTTTAAAAATGGCACATTAATGATTAATAATGTAAAGTGTTATATTTTTTAGTCGATATGGATATATTTAAAAAAAAAACAGTTACTCCTATTTTTTTTAGATTGCTCACTGAATTTTGATACGCGTTTTAGTGAGGAAATTCTTTATTAATATTTGAAGGTAATAAAATAGCTTTTTGATAAGGGTATTTTGTCAATTTTAGTGAATAAGATAAAAAATTAAGTTACTTTTGTATGTAATTATTAGTGACATGTGATGTAATTTAGTGATGTTTATAAGGGGCGACATGAACTATATGATAACTTTATTGCTATTTTGAGTATGTGATAAAAGATGGACTTTTTGAATTTTGAGCAATCTAAGAAAGATTAGGAGTATTATATATATGAAAATGTATAATTTATATACTTATTTGTATGATTATATTACATGATATTGGATTTAAATTGATTAGTTCAATTAATATAAATTAATTGTATGAGCTATTGACATTAGACTTAAATTGTTAGTTGAATAATTTTTAATTAAATTATTAGTTGATGTTATTAGTTGAATTGTAAATGACACTAGGTTGGTTGTGATAAAACTCGATTTGTTTACTTATTTGTATGATTCTTTTACAGGATATAATATTTAAATAAATTAGTCCAATCATGAACGGATTCAAAAAACTTTAATGACGGGGGCACAAAAATAAATAATATAAAAAGTAGATTTCATGTGAACCCAGATTCACGTGAATTATAGTTTTCTTAGTGTCACGATTATGAATATACGCTATCACTATATTAAAAATTATTTGATTTTTTAAATAGTGATAGTGCATATACATAACAGATCTACAAATTTTTTTAGATGAAATATTTGCATGATTAACTAATTATAACATTTTTAAAAACTCATTTCAGTCATTATATACATATAATATAAGTATTACTCCAAATAATTATAATATATATAACATACACTTAAAAAAATTATGGGGGCACGTGATTCCAACATAGGACGCCCGTCATTGAGTCCGATTACTATGAATTAGTTGCATGTACAATTTACATTAGATCTTCGATTGTAAAACGATATTGGGTTGATTGTGATGAAGCTCGGTACCCACATTTTTAAAAGAAAATATTCGAGACTAACTTAGGATAAAGAGTGTTGATTTTGGGAAAGACACTAACTTCATCAGATAGTAAACTCTCTATAACATCTTAGAAAGATAATTTTGACTAATGATATTTTATGGTGTGGCCATTAATAAGAATTATAGACAATTATTAAAAACCTTGGACTTTCTTAAGGAGATCAATTTCAATCATGGGTAGTTATATATTATCAGGTTCAGAGTAACTAGAGGGGACAATTTGAAAATTTTGACATGAAATGGGAATTGGGAAGACAATAATGGGTGGCAATCAACGTGGTTTAGAAGGAAATAATTCAAAATTGTAAGAAACAAAATATACATTTAAAGTTGCATTATTTAACAATGTAATTTTTTTAAGCAGTTGGAGCGCCGCCCATTTTCCATGCCGGATTGCAATAAAAAATTATGTTTATAAATTGTGCGTTGCATCGAAATTAAAAAAAAAGATCAAAAAAATATTTAAAAAAAAAGAAAAAAATTATTATTATTATAAGTAAAATATTTTTTTATAATTTATTTAACACAAAAATTAATACATTTTATATCATGTTCATTTTATACTCACAAACCGTGCGACGCACATGATATACTAGTTTATATAATAAAACTGAAAATAGGAAACAGTGTCATAATCTCCAAACTAATTAACTACACTTTATAATTAGACAAAGTCTAGTATAAAAATTTTGTATGTGAAAATTTCTGATTTGAATTGATTTAAAAAAATTACTCCACTTCTGGGTTTCAAACCCGAGTTGGAGAGGCATAAACACGCACAACTTACCACTACGCCATATCAATTTACTGCAATGCTTTTGATATTGACATCAACATAACGGTCAAATGTTTACTCATAATATT
The DNA here is from genome assembly GCA_037126765.1 of Stenogyne calaminthoides. Classification (NCBI taxonomy): domain Eukaryota; kingdom Viridiplantae; phylum Streptophyta; class Magnoliopsida; order Lamiales; family Lamiaceae; genus Stenogyne; species Stenogyne calaminthoides. The sequence goes on from JBBCBC010000018.1 coordinate 12,405,126, forward strand.
GAAAAACGAAGTTATTTAAAAAAAAAAAGTTCAATAGCCCACTGCTCACAAGGATCGAACCCAGGTTTTTAGAATGCAAATAAGAGAGCATTACCAGTCTTCTAAAGTTACTTAAATTATAAAATTTTTTTTTTTTTATAATAAGACGGAAGATTCTGTATCACTATAGTATTTTAAAATTGATCAGGCTTTCTAAATAATAAATTGTGTATAACCATTTTAATTAGATATATATATTTTAATTAATTGTAGCAATATTCACAATTGATTGGTATATGAAAAGTAAAGTTAATTAGTTATTTAGTTGATTCAAGTATATAAGGAAACATTTTTTTATTATTATGTTTGCAAATGTTTGTAAATACATTTTTTTTATTGTAATATTGTTATGTTTTGCATCTAATACTGTTCTATATTGATTAGATAACCTTCATAACTTATTTTATTTTTTCTTATGTTTAGGTTATAATATCGTTATGTTTTTTGCTTTTTTTTTTAATGTAATACCGTTATGTTTTTTATGTAATACTGTTATGTTTTTCTTGTAATGCTGCTTCAATTTCTTATTTGAAATTAAAGTAGAAGGCTTTAATGATTGTTGATTATGAATTTTAATACTGCTTCAACTATACATTTAATACTTTATACTTTTTACTTGTAATACTGTTACGTTTTGCATGTAATACTCTTCTGTTTTTCACGTAATACTGCTTCAGTTTTACATGTGCCCTTCATAACTACATATCGAAGCTAAATAAATTAGTAAGAAAATTATTTAATAAATATTCAATGTGCTATAGTGGTGAGTCTACTTTAAAACTATTTTTGTGACTATGGTTCAACTTCAAAGAAGGCTGATTTTTTAATTTTTTTTTTATTTACAGAAAAAAAAAACATAGAAAATAGGGCTGATTTTCTAAATTATAAAAAAATAAAAAATAAAACAATCTAGTTGCCTATAAAGGGAATTGAACCCACAACAAATAGCCAACACGAGCAGCAACCTACCATTAGGCAATACAGCCTTTATGGGGCAGCGAATTAAAAAAAAATAGTTTTGTCACCACCGTGAATCGAACCCCACCATAAACACATCTTAATTATGGTACACTACCCATACGAACGGATTTTAATTCTTGCTACAATTTGCTAAATTTAATATTTTCACACATTAAAATTTTCACACTAGACACTCTTATAATTAACCTCAAACTAAACGATCAATAACTCAACATTAATAAACCTTACCCCACTCTTATAAAAAAAATAAAATAAAAACGTACCCCAATAAATATCCTAAGGCCAAAAGTAAACGCAGCCATAAAAAATATACTTTCGTTCAAAACTCTTTTGTACAATTATTATCTGCGCGATATTTAATATAAAGTTATTTATTCATATTTGGGGTGATAAAGTGACGAGAGTATGATAAACAATTATATTTCATTGTAAAATAGAATAATATTTATTAAAAATAATAAAGTGATAAAATATTGAGAGTATGAGTGAATGACATAAGGTAAATAAATTGTGTTTAAAGGGTTTGAGTTAAAATGAGTTTATCATTTAAAGAAATATATACAAAATAGTTTGAGACAGACCAAAACGAAAATTGTAAAAATAAATTTGAAACAAAAGGACTAGTAATATTATTTCGGCAAATTCTCCTTGTGCAACATTTGCACCAATTTTGATTTGATGCAATTGAATTTTAATTCAGTTTTTTTTTTTACCGGCCCGAGTGGTTCATGATTCACTTGGCCTGAGTGGTTCATGGTTCACCCGATCCGAATATGTCATAATTTAGGGTTTATGATTTAGTGTTGAGGGTGTTGATGATTCATCCTAATTAAAATTGAATCAAATTGCACTAATTGAATCTTGTGCAATTGTTCACACAAGTGTTACTCTCTATTTTCATGAATATATTAAAAAAAAAAAAAGTGCGCGTACCTCCCAAGTTTGGGGTGCAATAACCTAGCCCAATTTGAAAACCAATTTGCTATATAACCCGTCGGGTTACCCGGCACAGGTGTTGGTGTTGGCGTCTACATTCAGTTATAGCAGCAACAAATCATTAATCCAACACAAAATAATTCAAAAGGTTTCGCCTAATCGTGTTCTAATTCTTCTTTCCTTTGTAATCTCCTCCGAGAAGAAAAGCATCGAATCGCACAGTCAGGGGACATATACAGGTGTTTGTCTGCATATCTCAAGAACTGATGCAAAATACTGGCTTAAACGGCGGCCGTGTAAAAGCAGAAGATGTTATTTCGAAGCTGAAAGACGACGGTGATTTCGATCGGCTCCATCTCAAAATCATCCGTAAGCTTAAAGATAATGTGAGTTTGCGTCACACGGGTTTACTTTTGGCTTTATTGCTTTGAAATTTTGGTTCTGTTTGCCTTGGACTCATCTATATTCTAGAAACATTCTGGACGAACTTACCCATTAGGTTATTAATTTAGCTCTATCCTGATTATATAGTTATCTGATTATCCCTGCGAGGATATTTAATTCTATGATAGAAATCTTCGATTAAGATGTACGATACCTAATTGGAGAATGAATTTTAGGTTTTGAATAGTTTGGGAGCAAGGTAAAGGATGTTATTTGGGTAAGGTTTACTTTAAATGATGATATTTTCATCTTCTCTTAAATTACTTCCAATTTAGACAGTTGATCAATTTTGTTTTCAAGAGGTCTGGTTTTGCTGCATTGTTCTAGAAATTATTACCATCCGTTGTAGAAGAAACTTAAATATAAGAGATAAGAGTTGGAAGTTGGACGACATGAATTTGAGAAACCACTCCTCTGAGTATCTAATTGTCATAACTTTTAAGCTTCTTGTGACCGTTATATGCAACTTTATGCACATGGGATCATTGGGTGATTGTCAAAGTGAAGCTTATATCAAGTCAGAAAGAGTAGTGTTTGTAGAACAGACATAAACCTTGGTATTTTTGGTTGGTCAGAGAATTTTAGTTTGACCTAACATTTAAGGGTTGATACTAGGAGAGGTCTATTTAGAGTTACTTGACATCTGGACAGGGTTGTTAACCTGTAATAGAGATATAAATGGTACTATTACCAGAAGAACAAGTTTGGCAACCATTTGCTAATAAATTATCATTGTAGTGAATTCCCTTTTGTTACGAACATCAAATTTTGGAATTGCAGAAAGTCTTAGATGAAGTTGAAAAGGTGAAGATTTGAGATTTTCTCCTTCTGGATCAGGAATTTATTTGGATGGAGGAAGTAGTAGATATGATTGTCTTATGCTAAACTAATTCTCCTTTTAAGGTAGCCCGTAGCCCCTTGAAGATGGTTCAGAACCTCGATTTAGAGTTTGCCTATATATATGTCATTACTTTTGCTGTGAATTTCATCTATTTTCAATAAAACGTGGAAAAGGCTATTTACAACCTTTTTCATAGTTCCATGATCCGATCACAAATATAACATCTTTACTGTTTAAGATGGTCATAAAAGAAGTAATGTTTCTCCAAAGTAGCTTCAAGAATAGTCTTGGAATTGTGTTTCTTGATTAACATGGAAAACAGATCTCTCCTGACAATTTGCACTAATGACTACATTAATCATTATAATAAACAACAAAAAACATTAGAATTAGATAATAAACTTTCACGTCAAGCTTATCATTTGCAGTGGTGGATATTGGGTGTAGTGTACTCTAGTAATACAAGATGAAAATAAGCTGAAAATGCAAAAGTAAATTGTAAAAGTTGAGAAGGAATGCAAGAGAAATTAAAGCATATAAAAAGGAAGGAATAGGAATTTAGGGGTAAGCAAAGGTGAAGGGAAGTTAAAGACTTCAGTTTGACATGTTTTCATGTATTGCTTATGTTTTATCTTCTCGAAATAAAAGAAGGAAAGTTAGGAGATTGGGTTTAATGGGATAATGCATCTGTCACCAGAATAATAAAGAAAAGGTAAATTCAGAAAATTAATATGTATATTTGTATGTTACTTTAAGAACACATATATAAGCGTTGGCTGGAGCGTCAAACTATTAGTTTTCTAACTATAGGCATGTTTGTTTGATCAAAATTTATTTTACATCATCCATACATAAAGGTAACCAGGGGCAGAGTTGGGGGGGAGGGGGGAGCTAGGAACAGAAACTAGGCATATTGATCATATTTATAGACAATATTTGATGATACAAAATAATGAGACATACTGTACTCCCTCTGTCCCATGCAATTTTGCACATTGACTTGGGCACACAACATAAGAAAGTAGAGTAATACAGTAGGGATTTAAGGGGTAATTTTGTAAACTTTTATGTATAAAGTAATAAATGAATTGGATTGTTGTGTATGTGTGGGCCCAAAAGTAATGGCATTTTGTGTAAAATTGTGAGGCTGTAGTATATGGAGAATTTTCTAGTTTTGGTGTGGGCAAATTCAGTCATGAACGTACCAATAAGGCAAGTGTGTAAGTCTTGTAGGACTGAGGAAGTATAACTTATAAACCATAAAGAATTTTGCAATTTTTCATGCTTTCATCATTTAAACCTAGACATGTATGCATTTTCTCACTAGTTTAAAATTAGTGATTTTGGATTTTGTGGAAAAAGTAGTGCAATTTCTACTTCAAGAAATAATAATTAAAGTTCAAGAAACGTATTAATACCTTTATTTGTTTAGGATATGAGTGAGATAAGAAAATCTAAACAATTAGAAGTGAAGTGAAGATATTGCCATATTGGCATTGATCATTGGGTAGGATCTAGAGATAGAATAAAGTATGCGATCGTTGAGAACAGAAACAAAGACTTTCAAAAAAGGTATATAAACAAAACAGATGATACAAGACAAAGAGATTAAATTCAGGGGTTTGACGTGAAATTAATCATAAATGATTGGTAGGGTGCTGGAACTAGTGTATTTTCAGGTGGAATATATAACAAAAACCAAAATTTATATTTTTTTAATCTTTTAATTTGACAAGTGGAGTTCTTATAATTTAAAGTCGAATAGTATATAATTAATGTATAACTATTAATTTATATATAATATTAAGATTTTTTTTTAGATTTTGGGTCACCATAAGGATATGCCCTTGAATGCAAGAATAATTCATGCCCGCTATTTTGCTAAATAAGAACTGGATAAAATGACATAAATATGACTTTGTTATTTATTCACTGTAATCAACGCATGACACAAAAATGCATTTGTATTTTTATTTGATATTGGGAATATACATTTATTTAATGCGCTATGTTCATGGTTTGGTGATTAGTACTTGTGTTGCCATTTACATGCTGTTGTATGCTGTTGCCCAATTTGTGTAATTTGTCCTTAGATTGAATGCCACAGGTGCAATGTGATACGCTGCTGTTTTGTTTTAATTATTATTAGGCTTTTCTTAATTTAAGTTATTGAACAAATTTTGCCCGTGGGCTTTATTGCTTAGGGCTTAAGTTAGGGTTAGGGTTAGGTTTAGGAGTCTATTTATATGGTTTTTGGGTCTCTAGTTAGATCATCTTTTGATCATTGTTTTTGGATTCATCCTTTTAGGCTTTGGACGGGGATTTTCGTTAGTTTTGGAATTCTATCATACTTATCTTTTATTGTTCTTGGTGATGTTCTTGTTTGTGGATTCCCTTGACTCTAACACAATGTACCTTTCGGTGGAAAAATATAATTTGAATTTAATGAATTTTTAGTATCAACTAGTTAAGTTTAGATAACATGACCAAGTGCTCCTCTGTGCATTAAAAGTAATTAAGATGTTTAAAAGAAGTGTTTCTATAGGAAAATAAAGTGAGTTACTTTTACACTGTCTTCTTCTGTACGACGTTACTAATTTGAATCTCTGAGTAGAACTATCTCCTTGCTGCATTTCTGATGTTTTTCAATGTCAGAACCTTGTGTACAAGAAATAATTCTGTTGTAATGCTTAACTTTTTGAGAAGCATAAGAGAAACCAATATAGATAATTCACTGGGATTCGGGAAAAATTAACCAGTTGTAACAGGATCTTTCTGAGGACATCAATAGAACAAGGCATCTGATACAAGCCAGTCTATTTAGTTACTAAATGCATTCTAAGAAAAATAAATTATTTGTCTTTGGTTAAACATGTTTGTAGACATTCATTGCCATAATAAATTGTATTAATCAAATACGGTTCGTCTTTTTTATTGGATATCCTTTGGAAACAAAAGACCCAATTAAATTCTGCATTTGCTATACTATCTAATTTTTAGGAAACTGCCATCAATTCTATATTTGGGTTTTTCCTCACCTTTTGATTCTCTATTCTTGTTAGATCATCTCCCTAGGAATAGATATGTTGATGCTGATAATATGGCAACAGATTTTCATCCAATAATGGTATGCTTAACTTCTAAGCATTTTTTGAGCTAAATTTTGCTTAACCTATATTGTGCCATTAGGCCCATTACACCAATGTTATATACAAAAAATTCAAAGGTGTAGCATCTTTGGCATTGTTACTGCATAGTCAAGAATATGATTTTGGATAATGATTGTCCCTGACTTTTATTTATTGTCATAGCGTAGGATACAATTATCGGATATTGTCTTCTTAAAGTGATATTTGAAACTAAATTCAATCCTTTTTGGCCATGCCCATTGGGAGGTGGAAAGTCCATGCCCAAAAACCCGAGCGATTTGCTTTTGTTGTTACCCATTTAGTTTAGTGTTTTTCTTTGTCATTCTTTTAGTTTTTTTAATTACTGTTGGGAGAATTTTCCTGATTCGAAATTATTTAATCTTTTGGAAATAATAGGTATTATTCATGATTTAAACTGCATCTAGGCTCTCTAACTTCTAATTTCCTACTTCCTCCATTCTCACTAGACTTTGCCTTCTGATATGTTTAATTGGTTTCTACAAATTTCCACAGGAAGAATTGCGAAGCAATATTATATCAATGGTGAAACAATCAGCTGCACTTAATCATCCTGGTACTGAAAATATGAAATCACGGCAGCTCTCTGATGCAATACACCAAGAAATCGGGTAGGATGACTTGCCTACTAGATGTAACCAACACAAATGCACATTATTTTGATATTTAAAAAATATATATTGCCCAGGAAATGTTTCTGTGTTGCAACTTTTTCGTCCAACTTGTGAGATAGGGTGTTAAAAGAGTTGGCTTATCATGGGGTTTTCCTCGTATATTTGTTTTGAGATTATAGTGGGCGGAAGAAATCTCGGACGTTGAAGTCCTCTTACTTGAAAATCTTGATGAATAGTTAAAATGTATTTTTGTTTTGAGAATTTGATGAGGTGGGACTGTTGTTTTATGTCAAATCAAATATGAAAATGTGATTGATGTTATATTATTCAAGTGATTTAAATATATGTATGAGATTCGAGTGCCATTCGGAGAATAAAAAGGAGAGTTTATAGTATGCAATAAGGTAATTTTAGGGTGTATTATGGTTGGATTTAATTGAGTCCTGAAACAAACGGTAGTATAGGATCGCGAAGTCCAAAGTCTGGCCATGCTAGTCGCTAAACAAACATACCTTATCTTGTTCTCCTGAGGCCTTGGAGGCTTCATTAACAAAAGGGGTCGAGTCCTTTTGGGAGTTATTGTTCAGGGTCGCTTGGTGGGTTCTAGTCATAGAGTTTATTCTTTCTGCATGATATTTTAAGGATTGGAGCAGTGCACTTTAGGTCAGATTTGGGGGGATTCCTAATCCGCCTTTTACTTATTCAAATTTAATAAATTTGTTTTTTCTGTTTCTCAATTAAAAAAAAAAAAGAAAAGAATAAGTTATATGATCACGAAGTTTCATTTGAATGTTTCAGGGACAGACTTAAAAGCCAAATTTCGAATGATTTGTGGAATATAATTAGATCTTCGGATGGCATGAATACTGAAATAAAAGAAACTGTGGAATCAGTTTATGAGAAATTATCAAATCCTCAAGGAAACGACAATGTTGAGTCATCTTCTCATAGTAAACTAGAGAGATGTGATTTTCCTAGAGCTTTGGAAGAGCTAAATGAACCACTAAGATTTGGTTTGGTTAATGGAAAAGGGAGAAACGAGAAGAACCGAATGAAACAACCAAAGAATTTAAGTGGGCCGAGCCCTTCTTCTAAAGGAAAAGGAATGGAAGAAAACGAGGACTTGCCTCCACCTGGCTTTTCTTCTGTCCTCAAGCGTAAGAATTCAGGAGATGCTAGTGATGAAGACCCTGATCTGCCTCCTGGATTTAGTTGAGTTTAATTATATGGGAATACATGACTTTTAACATTTGGGAGATTCAATTTTGTGACTTTATTAATTATGAATCTAAAAACTTGCAGGCAATGATACATAGATTGGGTTCCATCATCTTTTCCATCTAACTTTTAGTAAATTCGTGAGCATCTTTAACTGAGATCAAGAAATTGCTGCTTCCCGTTTAGAGGTTTCGGCTGAGGCAAATACTTCTATGCACCAGTTGCACCATGCATCTCAAGTGCGATTTTAACTGGTATTTGTTCATTTACTGAAAGGTATTAGTTGGAGGCAAATACTTCTATGCACTAATTGCACCGTACAAGTCAAATATATTTTAAAATAGTATTAGTTGTTTTATTAAAATGTATTAGTTGGTTAGCACTAGTTGTTTTAATTGCACTCAGTTGCACCCAAATGTTACTCTTCGGCTGAACGCTCTTCTCCTTGTAGTTTGGCTGTACTGACTTGATCATCGCGTCCCTCATGTTGACCCCGAAAAGTTTCGTTTTACCGAAGAACCACATCAAGATAGTCTAATATAACATAGGTTTTACTCTATTTCCATCGGATGAATCAAGCTGTTTCCAGTTTATATATGCCTTGATGGACAGGTTGGTGTTTTTGTATTTATACAAAGATCTGAGCCCACTAGTTTATAGCTTTTTCCATGGGCATATTGTATGTGTCTTTCAATGTGCATTTCCAATTACGTTTTTTTCTCCATAGCTGACTAACAACATTGTTCAGAATCTTTGTGCAGGCGAAGGAACATAAAGTAAATGGCTTAATATTTATGGGATGTTTGGTTCAAAATTTTCAATGGAAATGATAATTGGAATCATGAGAAGTGCATTACAATGAGAACGATGGTTCCATTGTTGGTGTATTACTTTAATCTTGGAATATGTTGGGATAAAAAATGATTGTTGGCTAAGGAGAAATGATCACTATTACTCTATATTTATTTTTATTACCATTTCCGTTGAAAAATTATGAACCAAGCTTCCCCTTACATATCTGATTTGACTTGCACGCCAGAAAGCAATTTACGGTATGATATCAATCTCTACTTCGCTCGTAGATGTCCTTATTCACCCTACTCTCTAAAAGTTACTAGCATGAAATGTCCAAGTTTTTGTCACTGGGATTGAAGAAATAATGCAAAATGGTGGTGTAATTTAACCGAAATTGGCGATATAGAAGGTCTAATCAAAGGTATTTGAATGTACTCCCTTTGTCCCGCACTCATTTGGACGTTTACTGTAAATACGGTATTTAATGTATGAATTGTTTAATTAGTATTTGAGAGGATAAAGTAATTTTTAGTTGAGGGTATTATAGACCTTCCGACTTTATTATAAAATAGATGAGAGGATAAAATAATGCCATGAGATATAATTTTTGAAATGTTAAAAGGATATAGTTGTAAAATGCAATGTTGCTTTATTTCTATTTAAGGAAAGGAAAAACAAGTGTTGGACATACTAAAATGGAAAATGTTCAAACGAGTATGAGACGGAGGAAATAATATTTTTCTTTTTCTTCTTCTCTGGCCTAACAATCTCTAGCTATTGCATTTGTTTACACGAAATTTTCAAGACTAAGGTTTGGTTCTTCATGCTTGGAATCAAGATGTAATTTCCAAGCAACTGATATATACATGCTCATATCCATGTTGGTTCACTTTTACTCTGAACTATGTACTCGGTTTGCGGTATTTACAGTTAATTATTTCATACTTAGAAGATATTGATATATAAGTAGGTCTTTTGTACACCAAGTTTATACTTAGAAGATATTGATATATTGACTTTGCCTTGTAACATATATATCTTCACATCTCCTAAAAATCTAAGGAGACCAATATTTGTCAATGTGGATGTTATATTGTTGGTATTCCTTAAATGGGAGAGAAGTGTCTTTGCTTTGTGTATTTTTTTTGTGCACATATTGTGTCTTCCGTAGGATTTTTTTTTAATACTCATATGAATTAGGTGTATACATGAACTTGATCATTATTTTGTGACATTTTTTAAACAATGATAGTTTTTGTATATAATAATGATAGTTTTTATGCATAACAACGATAATTTTTATACATAATAGTGATACTTAAAAAATTGAGTTCACGTTGAATTCGAAATCACATAAGTTTTTATATTTTCCTTTTGGTGCCTAAACTTATCTTTGATTTTTTTATTTTTCTGAAAGAAACAAAACCCATAAATTGGTGCCTAAAATTAGCTTTGAATTTTTTATTTTTCTGAAGAAACAAAACCCATAAAGCTTGATTTTAACACGAGATCCCTTACTCGTATGATACGCCCAAATCAGATTCTCCAACTCCCAACTAATAACAATACCTACATTTAAGAGCTAGGTAGTTATAAATTAGAGAAAATTGTTTAAAAGAACCATTTATAAGGGGTTTTACTTTAAGGTGATAGCACTTTTTAGTAATACTCTTAGGTTTTTAGGTGCAATAGTTGACATTTATACTCTTATGCTAAAAAAATAATAGATTAGGGATATTTTTACTAAAAATAACCTATCAAAACCCCTCACAACCCATCGCTCAATCGTGACCAAATCTAATCCTCCCGAAAATAATGCATCAGAAATCGGCGGATGATTTTTTGCATGCATTTTCAAATTCAATTTCATTTTGCTTTTGACCAATTGGAGATACACTCTATGCTTTTCAATTTGTTGGAAACCATCGGACCAATCTATTTTGAATTAACACAGCCAACCAATTTACCCAATCATCAAATTGTTTGAGTATTTAATCCAATCAACCAATTCACCCATTTATGTACCTCAATTTTTCGATAATTGTTCGAGTATTCACCCAATCAACCAATTTACCCATTATGTGCCCCTATAAATTAATGATATCTTTGCTTTGAATCTTAGCCATTATCAAACTTTGTGCCTTTAAATTATGTAATTTGAGTCGGCATTGTGAGTTTTAAGCCTTATCACTTTTATGGTTGGTGTTGTTTTTCTAGTGGAAGAGGGAATTATATTTCAAGAGATGCTTTAGGAAATATTTATATGTACAAATTTTAACTCCAACCATGTAAAGTTGGTTTTTTTTTCTTTTTTTCTTTTTAGTTTCTCGTTGAACATAAAATATAAATTCTTTAAACCTAACGTAAAATAATTTTTTTCCGTAATTATCTTACCTCATGAGTTGCAGTTTGACGCAGAACAGAAAAAAAAAACAATTGATATAAGAAAACAAGATATGAAAGTATTAATAGTATAGGTGGTTTACGCCAGAATTAAAAATATATATATATATAATGTACAGTTTTGATATGGAGACCACGAGTGGTCACCCTATGGAGCCTAATTGATGATTTGTCTTTCTACCTCAACTTATTACCTAATTAAATAATTTAAATTAATTTTGAAAAAAACCCTACACCCTAAAACCTAAATCATGAACCCTAAACCATGATCCATTCAGGCCGGGTGAACCATGAACCACTCGTGTAGAGTGAACCATGAACCACTCGGGTCGGGTTCGGATCCGTAATTTAATTTAAATAATTTAATTAGTGCAAAGCGATATTTTTTCCAAAATTTAATTCAAATTATTTAATGAAGTAAATTAAATTACGGATCCGAACCCGACCCGAGTGGTTCGTAGTTCACTCTGCCCGAGTGATTCATGGTTCACCCGGCCCAAATAGGTCATGGTTTAGGGTTCATGATTTAGATTTTAGGGTGTAGGGTTTTTTTTTTCAAAATTAATTTAAATTATTTAATTAAATAATAAACTGAGATGGAAAGTCAAATCATCAATTGGACCCTATAAGGTGACCACTCGTGGTCTCCATATCAAAACTATATATATATATATAGGTTAATTCTAAATAAATGCATGATCTTTAAGTCAAATATCAATTTAATCACGACCTTCAAGATTATTGTATCAAAGTCCGACCTTTGATATTGTTGCAAATCAATACACGTTTTATTTTCTACGGCCTAGAAGAGATGACATGGCTCATCGGAGCATGTGTATACCTGCTCGTTAGGATGACACATATTAATTTTTTTTTAAAATTTTTTTTATTCCACATCATATTACACATCCTCTATCATAAACACTTTTAAAATAAATTAAAACACAAAATAGAAATCAAGAGAAGTAAAATCTAAAACAAACAAACAAAACAATTAAAATATAAATTAAAAATAAAAAACCAAACAGTTCATCTTTACCAAAAAGTGGATCCGTTCAGCAAAACACAAAACCACATCCCCAAAATCGAGTTCTGCAAATCGCCAAAATTGAATTATGCACAAAAATTCAGAATCCCCAAAGCAAACTCCACTCAAAATTTCTACCCTCAAATTTGCAGAACTACACATCAAATAAATAATGATTAAAATAAAATCAATCTCAAATTGCAAATAAATTTATATTCATCTCATAAATTAATTGAGTCTCAGTAAACATATCCCAAATTTATTTTAAGGAGGTGGACTGTAATAAGAACAACATGTGAGGGGTTGAGAGGGCGACTATAGATAATGGGTGCATTGAATGGGGCGGGGAGAAATTGGGGGATTTATTTAATTTTGGAACATGAGAACATGTTTAATTTTGAAATATTTGCGGCGAGAATTACGTTTTAAGTTTTGGAATTTAGATTTAAATATTTTATTTTGTTTTAATATTTTTTATATTTATGATTTGGACATTTCATCCTACGCGTAGTCTGACGTGGCAGGTGACATGGTAAAAATAATAATTCCAACGAGCCACGTCATCTCTTTATGGTCGGAGGAAAAAAAAACATGTATTAATTTATAACAACATCAAAGGTTGTACCTTTATACAATAATTCTAAAGGTCGTGATTAAATTGATATTTAGCCTAAAGGTTGTGTATTTATTTAGAATGAACCCTATATATAACTAATCTCAGGTTTAGGTCAATCTTTCCGATTCTAGTGGGATTATCACACGGTTTATGTGAACGACTTCAAGGCTTCATAGACCCACTCTGGTAGCTTATCTCTCTCTCTCTCTCTTTCTCAAGTACGTAATAATAAGAACTGCAAGTTGGACCACACAATGAACAGTGAACCAATGCTTCTTCTATAGCAAGAGCAATCCATGATTCCCGACGGTGAGAACATAATTTCGGTGAAAGAAAAGCTTAGTTAGAATTTATGAGAAGGAAAAGGGAGAGTTCTATAATTACAAGAGCCAAAGCTCAAGAGACGGCCTGAAGAGACTTGGGTCGAGAAGCCTACAAGTATTACTATTACCTGTGCTAAGAACATACCAACATTTCTCCACCTCTTTAGTCAATTCTCATTAACACCATCGGAATCGAAAGGTATTACTTTCGTCATTACCAATTAAACTTGCATACACAAAAACAAAAGTTGGTGCATGTTTACCATCCAACATGCACAAACAAACATACAAGTTAGTACTAGTTTAAGCGCATTTTAAACACATAATAGACACTACAAGAAGTACCAAAATTACAATCTATATCCCCAAACAAAAACACGTGTTATTTCAATCAATCGAAACAAAATTCAAAAGCATCATGCATGTCTTTAACTTTTTCTAGATTTAAACATTTAGTTCTCATTTTAGTAGTATTTCTTTTCAGGTGCAGTCTTAACTCATTTGATTATGCCCTTTTCAATGATATCACGAGTGAAATAAAATTCAACATCAATATACTTAGTCCTATCATGGAAAACAAGATTTTACACAATCGAATGACTGAAGAAAGAACAAATTATGATGTTACTAGAATGTTTTTCAACACTTAACACAACATGAACATAACATCAACAGTAAGCATCATAATTAGTATGCAAGAGGTGCAAAGTTTAAATCCATAAACGTTACATGTGTATTTATATTACATTATAATGTTAAACATATTTATTGAAACAAAAATATAAAATAATAGATTTCAACTTTTAATAGGAGTAGCTCTTTTGTGAATCCAAGTTCACGTACCTCTTTTTTTTTTTAGTGCCAATGCTATGTATATGTATTATCACTGTTTAAAAAAATGTTTGGTCTTTCGAATATTGATGTGCATATACATAACAATGATTTATGCATAATAATGATAATATATATATATATATATATATAACAATGATATTTGAAGAAAATTTTTACGTAAAGTCGAGTTCAAAAAGTTTTGCCTTTATATAAGTACTCATACTTATTAATTCTTTTCATTAATTTAATTTTTACTTAGCTAATTAATAAATAATTTTAGAGCATCCACAATAGTCATTCTTAGAGGTGTTTAGATATTGGATGGATGAAAGTTAATGTTCAAAAGAGAGAGTGTTATCCATCCAAATATATGTGTTGAAGAGAGAATGTACTTTTGACAGAAATGTGAGTAAAATAGACGTGATGGTGGAATCCATAAAAAATATATGGATGGATAAATGATTAATGAACCATGATAAAAGTGTGTTTAAATATTTGAGTATTTGAAAATGAGTGATTTGGAGATAATGTAAAGGAGAGAGTGGATGAATGTAAATTCATTCATCCATTGTGAATGCTCTTAGTGAGATATTATATTCCAAAGAGAAAAATATATATATATATATATATATATATATATATTACACATAAATATAGTACTTCCTCCATCCTCTTTTTATTTAAACATTTTCTCAAAAGGTCTGTCCTCTTATTTAATTGAACATTTTCGTAAATGATAATAAAATAATTTTATCCTTTTTACAAAATTAGGCTTGACAGCGGGGATGAGGAATCCCAGAGTAAATTCCCCACAGGACTGAGAAAAGGAAAAATTACATCCTGTAGGCAGGGAAAGGGGATAACATTCCCCGTCCCGGTCCCGGTTGGGCCCCAAATTTTTTAATATATTTAAATATTATATTATATATATGTATAATCAATAAATAAAAAAAACAAAAACAAATAATTCTTACTAATATTGACTAAATCATAATCTCATTTTTTTCTCACTTCACACTTCGAAGATAACAAATGAACAATGGTTATTGATTTTTTTGTTGTTGATGTTATATCATTGTTGTCATATGAATTTATCTAGAAAAAATCTTAATTCAAATTTTAAACATGATTATATTTTATATATTTTTATATGATGTGTTTTAATATTTATGTTTTGAAAATGAGATTTTAAAAAAAGCGGGGAATGGGGAACCCACCTCAGAAATTGGAATCTCTTGCTAGACGGGGAATGAAGAATGATTATTCGCCGAATGCTTCGTGGGGACGGGGTGAGAAATCACCGAATTTCACGGGACGGAGATGGAGAGTTGTCCTCCATCCCCGCACCGTTGCCAAGTCTATATATAAAATTCCTTCAAACATCTTAATATTACATCATTATGTGTTATTATATTTTTTACATTTAAAGTTAACTTTATCTCATTTAATTTATGAATATCATTATTTTACCATTCAATCCCCATAAAAAGATAATTTTATCTCTTTTAATATTAATACATAACCCTTATATTAAAACCTGTGCATATAGTAAGGGCCCACTTGGTACGATTCAAAAATGATAATTGTAATGAGTATCATTGAGAGATCAATCACTGTAAAATTATTGATTACATTGTTATTGTTTGATTTGAACATAAAAAATGACTATAAGTATCATTTGAGGAGTGTTGATTGAAGGTGAATTAGATAACAAAAATATAGAATAATAAATTATTTTCTTTTATTTACATACAAATATATCAAAAATATTAAACAATATTAATAGTAATAATTCTTATTATCCCGGTCGATTACCTCTAAGCGGCGAACTCTAATCGTTAAAGAAAAAGGGAATGCCGGAGTACTGATTATCAACCAATACTATACATAAAAAATAAACATGTGCACCGACACTGTTTGGGTCCCATACATCATAAATCAAAATAATTCATCCAACGGTCCTGATCAACTCATCCCAACAAATCTATATCTCCACCTTCCATTCAAATCCAACCTACCTTCAAATCTTATCCCACCCAAACCCAACACAGATCTCGGAAACCCCTCCCCAAATTCATTCCCACCTGCAAATTTGCACTACCAATAACCTCCATCTCCGTACCACAAACCCTCCAATTATCCCGCCATGGTTGAAGCTCAATCATGGACAACCAGGAGGGGAAGCAACCCGCGCTTCGAGCCCAACAACACCGACCAGGTTCTCGACATTCCGGTCACCCCCACGGCGGAGGTGCGGCAGCACCAGTACGGCCCCCTAATTTCTCCGGCCGTCCTCACCGCCGCCATCATCGCCTCTTGGTATTTCTCCAACATCGGAGTTCTATTGCTCAATAAGTACCTTCTCAGCTTCTACGGTTTCCGGTACCCAATTTTCCTCACAATGCTTCACATGATTTCCTGCGCTTTCTACAGTTTATTCGCAATTAAATGGCTCGAAATCGTCCCGTTTCAGCAGATCCACAGCCGTAAACAGTTCCTCAAAATTCTGGCACTGAGTGTCATTTTCTGTTTCTCCGTCGTTTGCGGAAATACCTCGCTCAGGTACCTCCCGGTTTCGTTCAATCAAGCGATCGGTGCAACGACGCCGTTTTTCACCGCGATTTTCGCGTTTGTGATTACTTGTAAAAAGGAGACCGCGGAGGTTTACCTCGCGCTTCTCCCTGTTGTTTTGGGTATAGTTTTAGCTAGCAACAGTGAGCCTTCGTTTCATTTATTTGGATTTTTTATGTGCGTTGGATCGACTGCTGGGAGGGCTTTGAAATCCGTTGTACAGAATTTGTTATTATCATCGGACGGTGAGAAATTGCACTCTATGAATCTGTTGCTTTACATGGCCCCAATGGCGGCCATGATTTTGCTACCGTTCACTCTTTACATTGAAGGAAATGTACTCTCGGTAACCGTAGAGAAAGCCAAGGGAGATGGTTTCATGGTGTTTTTATTAATTGGGAATGCCACGGTGGCATATTTGGTAAATCTGACCAATTTCTTGGTCACAAAGCACACGAGTGCTTTGACTTTGCAAGTGCTGGGGAACGCCAAGGCGGCGGTGGCCGCCATCGTGTCGGTGTTGATATTTAAGAATCCGGTGACGGCAATGGGCGTCACTGGGTTCGGTGTAACTGTAATGGGAGTGATACTTTACAGCGAGGCGAAAAAGAGATCGAAAGGCGCAGCGCATTGATGACAACTGTTGTTGATTGGGAAGTTGGTTGTGGTATCAGAGCGTGTGGGGTGAGGTATTAGTTGAAAACATGTGATGTATAGGGGGGAAATTGGTGCGCTTTATCTTTTGGGTTTTGCTTTTGTACATTTGGGAGGGGGCGTTGAGAGAATAAAGTTCTCTCTTTTGCTTTAACACCTTCCATTTCGTTTCATATGTTCTTTGGACAAAATACACATAAAAGAGAGAGAGATTCTTTTGATATTATTGATGTAGTTTGTGGAGGTGGTGGTAAGTAAACTTGCCCCCTTTATCCATTGTGAACAACTTCTTCTCTTTACACATCAATTATCATTTGTTTGTGCATTTTTATGTAGAGCATTCTTTTCATTAGCTTAGTATCTTTATGTAGAGCATTCTTTTCTTTAGCTTAGTATCTTGTTTTTTAGTTTAATGAAGAACCATATTTGGGGAAAAGAGCATCAAAGCAACATCATAATTAGTTTTTTCCCGTGTAAATCAGTTTTACTGTGTCTGCTTTTGAAACTAATAGTACTTTATACTAAAACAACTAATACTTTCTAATTTAACTACTAATACTATTAAAAAATACACACAATATGTAAACCAATTGAATGATGAAACTTGTTTTGGTACGTTTGTTTTGGGATTTAGGTGTGCGGGAAGTCATGATTTTGAAATTCTATGAATTTGATAGTCATGGTACGTAAATAGTAGAAAATGTGTTTGATTTGAAATTTTCATAGAGTGAGATTTACTTTATGTCAAATCAATGTTTAATAGTGATTGATGTAGTATTATTTTATTGTGTTGATAGTTAAAAAAATAGTGAAGTGATTATATTGGATTTTGTGAAAAATTTGGGGTGTAGTTGTACTTTATAGGAGAGGATTTTGAAATATAATTTTAAATCTCAAACTATAATAAGACGTAATTTTGAAAGTTCTAAGTTCATACGGGTGAATCCCAAAACAAACAACCCTTAAAGCATTTATATTGATAAGCATTTATATTGATATTGTGATGAGTTTGTGGATTGCAAGGTTTTGAGGTGAGTTGTGTATGATCACATAAATTGAGATTTGTGGGTTCCTTTGAAGGCCAACGATTGATTATTCGAGACAAATATGGCTGATTCAGGGCATGATACTATGATTGTATAATCATCTCACCTTTGTCATACATACCTGCCAAACAACGCCCTAATACGATGATTATTTTTACAGAATGAATATTTTTGAGTCCTGTAGTATATATTTTATTTCTTAGTATTTTGCAAATATTATATTCCGAAGATGAGGAAACTTGGTGTGAAATATCGTACATATGACAGTAGTTCATTTTGATATTTGAGTCGTGTTTTTATTTCAAATGAGTTGTATGTAATCAAATCAAACTATATGTGAACTATGGGAGCCTTAACTGAAAAAATATTCGTTCTAACTCGTTCAATAAAATTTGTCAACTTAAATAAACAAACTCAAGCTCAATGATATTCAGATTTTATTTGTTCGAGCTAGTTCTGTTAATGTAAATATATAAACTCAAGCTCAATGATATTCGGTTCGTTAATTCATGAATAGTCTCGTTAGTGACCTAACTGGTATGAACTATATAGTGAGTAGAAAGAGAGAGTAACACTTACAAATCCTACGACGAAACAAACAAAACAAGTGTAGGTTCAAACAATATTATTATAAGTTATAACAAAAGAAGAAAAGTTTAAGAATAATAAGAAAATTTGAGATGAGAATGAATTTTGCTCCATTGTCATGTCTCTGTCTTACATTATGATTCTATGAACTTCTTTTTAATCTTTACCACCCAACCTCATTACACAATCTCCTAATTAACCTCACCGTCTAAATAGTGATAATTTAACAATTTGAGTTATTTCACTTTCCACTTTTCCTCCACCGGTTTCATCACTTGAAAAAATGTGGTGTACTTTTTTTTGTCTTGTCATCTCTTGTGGTGGATTGTGCCACATTATTAACAATTTTTTTTATCCTTTATTTAAGAAGTGTTTTATTTTGTGGTGGATAACAATCGAATTAGTTATCATAGTATTCTAATTTCTCATTTTTCAACATAAAAAAACTGGTAACATTCACTTAAGATAATATTGAAAACATTTTGCAGTTAAAAAAATAATAATAATTATTTCTTCTTTTTAATAATATAAAAAAAATGTGTATACCTATAAAAACGCATTGTTCGAAAAAAAAACAGGTTGCATATACTTAAATTACATTGCATATACTTAAATTATATTGCATATACTTAAATCACTTTGCATACACGCGCAAAAACATTGTTAAAAAATATTGCATACACCAGTAAAACATTGCATATACACATAATCAATTTGCATCTCACACTACATTATCATCAATACCACCGCATCTAGTTATTGCATCTTCTTCACGAAAACGGAATCAACAAAACCACCAAAAATTCAGAAAAACTCCAGAGTCACATTACAAAATCACCAAAACCCAGTTACCAAAAAATCACCAAAACTACCAAAAATCACCAAAATTTCAATACATATTTTGTTTGTGCTGGTAAAGTAGTAACCATTTCAACTTCACATGCGCAAGATCTAACTGACAAAACTTAAAGCATAGTGAAGAAAACAAAAGGTTTTTCTTGGACAAAGAATAATCCAGTAATACAGCTAGCAGCAGCGCAAATTCCGAACTAATTGCAATTTACTTCGCCGCCGCCATCCCTCCACCTTATTCCTCGCCACTGCCAAACATATTTATTTCAGATCCTCCGCCGCCAACCCCGCAACCTTAGATCTTCCATCACATACCCACCATGTCCCTATATCGGTCACCACCTCTGCTGCCGGCGGCCCACGATGTCACCCTTCGCCATCCCCACCAGAACCCTAGATCCCCTAGATCCGCCTCCCACCGCTTCCGCAATCTCCATCCCGCACCAATCCAGAATGTTCTTGACAACAATGTTCTTGACAGCAATCCAATGAGGCTCACCCGGATTCTGTTGGTATCTACCAGTAATGGTGACAGCTTAGCCCACGTCGGGCCTAGTGCAAGCCATGACGTATATGATTGACCCAATTGCAGATGCATATGAGACATTCTTCATGTGCTTGATATTAGCTTCATTAGAAGGACAATCCTTCTTTGACAGCCTTATCCAATGATTTGCCGGTAGAGAACCTCTCTTATAGTTCTCCATCACAAAACGCTTCAACACCTTGTCTACTGTTGGTCCCGGGGTAAATGAGTCTCACACGTGTATGGGGGGGATACACGTGTACAGTGATTTTTTAAACTTTTCACAAACTATTATCAGTGAGTCAGGTTGTCTTGAGAAATAGTCCTGAGAAGCACAAGATGCCCTGAGTTAATGTCTACTGAGACAATAAAACTGAGCAGCTTTCAGAAACTTCAAATTAGCTCAACTGATCTGAGGTTTCAAAACAGAGTCCTACGAAGCTTGGAGTAGATAACTATCTTACTGAGTACTCAGTTGAGTTGTTCAATTTGACAACTATATATTCTAGCTTATCAAGAGTGCGGAATGTGTAGGCCCTAAGTTTATGCTCTTTTTATATTGCTGAAAATATCTTAGTTTTAAGCAAAGCAGTGATTAAGGTAGTGATTAGTTTAATGCAGATTCAGAGGATTGGTTCCTAACTGAATATCAGAAAACTTAGTATTCTTTCAGTAAAGATGCAACACACACAACGCAAAGTAGAAAGCAAATAACACACTGACTTATAGTGGTTCAGAGACTCAAGCTCCTATGTCCACTCTCTCTGATCCTCAGAGAAATTCCTTAACTCACTACTACAAGTACCTCTAGCTTTCAAACTGAACTCAACAGTTTACTAACTTCCTTCTATGAGTTTTTAGGCTGAACTACACTGCAGCTTACTAACTCAAACTCACACAAGCTTTCAGACTGTCACACGCAGCTTACTAACTTCTTCTCTAGAGCTTTCAGGCTGAACTCAACTGCAGCTTACTTACTCTTTACAATTCTCACTTTCCAACAATCACACACACAAACTACCTAAGCAATAGGGTTTGGGTTTGGTTGGTTTCCAACTAAGATGAGATATCCTTTTACAATTTAGAACACAAGATAAAAAGCTAGGATATCTCTAACTAATATTTGGATATTTGCTTGATTCTAGGCTTAGTAAATGAGCTCTCTTCAAAGATGAAACACTTGGGAACTTCTTAGGGTTTCAAATGCTTCACTGTATAAACTTGAATACGAATGAGCTCTTGAGTTGCTTGATTTCCCGTAACCTTTCAATGGTGAAGGTCACTGGTATTTATAGGCAACACACCAAGGTCACTCTTAAAAACTATCCGTTGGAGGAGATATCATCAAGGGTTTTCTTTTCTGGTTAGTGATAAACAACTATTTTAGAGTTTGAATATGCCCTTGTATGGTTTGGGTAACAAGTAACCAATGTTGCCAATCACTTCTTTCTTGCAGTCTGGAACTCAATACTTCTGACTTCTCAGTGACAGGTCGCTTTCTGTGTCAGTGAAGTACAACGTTGTTGCTCTCTCATTGGCTCTTAACTTTAGTGAATAGAGACAAACAAAACGACTCCTTTTAGGTCAATCTCTCTGAATGAGACAACCTTAAAAGACACTTAGTTCCAATTCCTTTTGTCTGCAATCAAATACTTGGACAACATTATTTCTCATAAATGTGTAAGTCTTTCCTCAGTCCATTTGTCCTCAGGTAGATAATCTTCTGATCTTCAGGGTGATCTGAGTCTTCAGGACGATCTGGGTCTTCAGGATTTTCTGAGTCTTCAGATGTTTTCAGTTAGTTATCTGAGTTCCCTCTGAGTTTGTGCCTAACCTATGAACCTCAGAGATATCCACTGACTATACATGTTTCAGATATTTCCTGAATAACTATACTGAAACCTGTATTCTAATATACCTTAGATCATTCTGAACATGTCATACTCAGGGGTTTTGAGATCTAATCAAAATCTTTTCTTTTATATTATATTCATCTCCCAACATCTACATAGGTGGACTGTGATAACCCCAACATCCTCTTGGATCTATCTCTATAGATCTTAATACCCATGATGTAGCAGGCTTCACCAAGATCCTTTATCATAACAGTCTTCAACAACCAAACTTTTACGAACTGCATTAACATGATATTATTTTCCAAAATCAATATGTTATCGACATATATCATAATGAAAATAATATTCTTCCCGCTGCGCTTACGATAAACGAAGGATCTTTTGAGTTTATGATGAAGTCAAAAGACTTGATAGCTTCATCAAACCGGATATTCCAACTCCTGAAAGCCATCTTCAATCCATAAATGGATCTCTTTAGCTTGCATACTAGTTTAGAGTTTGGCTTAGATACAAAACCTTCCGGTTGAGTCATAAAAACTTATTAATGTTTCCATTGAGGAAAGCTGTTTTGACATCCACCTGCTGTTGTGATAACAATAATTATAGATATGATACAATGGCGGAAAAGTAAAAGACACACGAGATTTGATGACCCAGTTTGCCGGAAAGGCTACGTCGGGGGGCAGTACCAAGCCAGGAAAATATATATGGCTAAGAGTCTAAAATTCGATCCCTTTATAATGGCTAAGATACCACTATCTATAGATACATGATAGGGTTTTTCACCCCCATGGGCTTTCACCGAAAAGGCCCCGAAATTGCTTATGGAAAGGCGATATCCGTTGGCAGTTCCCGTGATTTAGACCTGGCTCATCACCGAGAATCACACTCAATGATCCTTCTTCCATGTGTATCCTAGGGATGCGTCTAGAACACGCTTTCTTATATACCTTGGCCGAAGCGCAACCAGAATCGATCTCTGATGGCCTTCCCTGGAAGTCGCGTAGAAGAGCATCTTTCAAGATGTCGTAAAGTAGGCCGACTCCACTTTCTTAGGCCACCGTGCGTCTCTCACTGGTAGGACCTTGTCTATCGCCTACCGGCCCCTCGGCCTGGGACCCGTAGAGTGGTAACACAGCCACAACAATTGCCCCTCAGGTTGTTGATCAAAGTCTTAACTTTCTGAGTTGTAGGCTTGACTGACGACCTGAAATTGATATCTGCTTGGACTCCTATCTTCCGACCTTTGGCCTGCCTAAATAGTCCCGTCTGCCTCGATGATACGAAATGATCTCCTTGATACAGAAAATGAGGTGACATTTGGGCGTCTAGCAATGATGACCCGCGCCGCCTTGCGGCCAATTAGGATCCGGGCTATTTGATGCGTTGTCCCCGCGTGGAGCTTACGCGCTTCGGGGTATTCAAGGATATTGTAAATAAGACCCAGTGAAAATTTCTTGCTCTTTGCCAATCGATCCTTGCCCCTATCCTATAAGTTCCACCCCATTTCTGTCTTTTTCCGCTTACATTTTGCGTTCACAAGTCTTCGTCTTCCTCGCAAACTCTAACCAAATTCCAGGCAACCTTCTTCTTCTTTCACCATAGCACGAGATTTTCGTCGTGGTGCCCAGCCAACCGCCGCCAAGTAGGGCGACTCCGCCTGCTTAGGCCGCCGTGTGTCTCTCAAAGGTTGGACCTTGGCCATCGCCTGCCGACCCCTCAGCCTGGGACCCGTAGAGTGGTAACACTGCCACAACAATTTCCCCTCAGGTTGTTGACCAAAGCCTTAACTTTCCGAGTTGTAGGCTTGACTGACGATCTGAAACTGATACCTGTTTGGACTCCTATCTTTCGACCTTTGGCCTGCCAAAATAGTCCCATCTGCCTATGTTACGAAACGATCTCCTTGATATGGCAAACGAGGTGACATTTGGGCATCTAGTAATGATGACTCGCATCGCCTTGCGGCCAATCAGGATTCGGACTGTCTGACGCGTTATCCCCGCGTGGAGCTTACGCGCTTCGGGGTATTCAAGGATATTGCAAATAAGTCCCGCTAAAAATTTCTTGCTATTTGCAAATCGATCCTTGCCCCAATCCTATAAATTCCACCCCATTTGTGTCTTTTTCCACTTCCATTTTTGCGTTCACCAGCCTTCGTCTTCCTCGACAACCCTAACCAAATTCCAGGTAACCTTCTTCTTCTTCCACCATGGCACGAGATTTTCATCGTGGTGCCCTTCTAACTGCTGCCAAGTCTAAGCCCTTCGTGGTCTCCTCTTCTTCGGAGGAGGAGCAGTATTCTTTCCGCCGCCGCGGGATTCTTGCCTTTACAGGGACCGACCCGTCTCGCCGGAGAGTGGTTATCTCTCTAGAACCCATTCCAGAGTCTTCTAATGGCTGTCGCCGTGAGGATGACGACAATGGAGGGGGTTCAGATTTGGACCCCGACGAGGCTTTATTGGGGAAGTTGGAGGATATTGAGTATTTTCCTCCCTTGGACGCCAGCCCCCTCCACACCATGCCACTGGGGGAGGCCCCTCTCACTAGGTCGGTGTCATCATCAATGGCCCTTTCATCTCCAGGCCGGCCGGTTCGGGTCGATGCCTTGTATGCGTACTTCTTCGACTTCACCGACTACCTATTGCGATATCCATATGAGCGACCAGCCCGCGAGCTCCGACCTACCGGGTTTTCCTCGTATGTAGTATCTGAGGAGAAATATTGGTCTCAGGTGAGTGAGGACTACCTTCGCAGCCTTCGTCGCAAGTACCAGGTGCCTATATATGTACTTTTCAGTTTGCCTAATGCGCCTTGCCACATATACTTAGGCACATTTTTTTGCTTTGCCTGCAATCAAAAATTTCCCCACACATCGCCACAAGCCCTATGCTGCTCTCATGGCTACCCTAAAGAAATCTGTCCTTGGCTCCATGAAGGTGCAACCTAGTGTCGTGAGCACCGTGGCCCCAATGCCTCCTGGTCCTGTTGCCCCTTCTATCGACAAGGGCAAAGGACACGTGGAGGTCGAAATGCCGCCTCCAAAGCAAACTTCCCGGAAGAGAGCCCGAGTCACTAAAATTCAGGATCGGACACCCCCCGTGGGACTTGCACCACCCCTTCTCCTCATCGCGGTTGTCGCCACCCCGACGAGCACTCATGGGTCGGTTGGGACTAGGAGCGCGCCAATGAGTAAGCATCCTTGTTCTATTTGTTAACTAGTTTCTCTTCCACAGCACCACTCGTACTGTTGTAACATGAATAAACTCGATTCACGGAGAAGTCAAAAAGCTGACAAGTCGCCGGTCAACGACCAGATAAAGCAACTTGGGGCAAGACCCCAGAACCAGGTGGATGCAAGAGGATGTTTGGTTTATTCTTCATCTCGTTTCAATTCTGCATTTAATTCTAGTAAACAAATACTTGTAATAGATAACAAAATGTAATGTAATGAATTGAATACTAAAAAGACGAATAAGAAGAGAAGCTGAAGAGACCTCGACCCCAGGATAGGTCCCAAACCTGAAGAGTTCCTGATCGAAGCTGAGATCGATGACCCCCGACAAGAAGGTCCAAGAGCCATCCTGGGGGAATAACTCGAGACAGTCAATGTGGATCCAGCTCGAACAGATTTGGAAGTCATCATAGGCTCCAAAATACCTGGCGACCTCAGGGGGGAAGTGATCGACTTTCTCAAAAGAACTTGGATGTATTCGCCTGGTCACAAAAAGATATGGTCGGGATCGACCCACAAGTCGCATGCCACCGACTCCATATAGACCCAAGTCTAAAGCCGATAGCCCAGAAAAGAAGGAAATTTAGCCCATAAAAATATGCGACACTTGCCGAAGAAGTAAGAAAGCTGCTAGACAACGACCTGATCACACAGGCCGACCAGCCTCAATGGGTTTCCAACACAATCTTGGTAAAAAAGTCGAACAGAACCTGGCGACTTTGTATCGACTTCATCGACCTCAATGAGGCATGCCTGAAGGACTTCTTCCCTATGCCGCAAATCGACCACCTGATAGATAAAACGGCTGGTCATGAGATGATGTCCTTCATGGACGCCTTTGTTGGCTACCACCAAATAGCCATGCACAAGCCAGATAAGCAACATACTTCTTTCCTGACAGAGAAGAACCTTTAGTGCTGGAAAAGGATACCCTTCGGTTTGAAGAATACAGGGGCAACCTACCAAAGGTTAGTTAACCACATGTTTGCGGATCAGATCGGTAAATCTGTGGAATTTTATATGGACGACATATCGTCAAGAGCCTTAAAAAAGAGGATCACCTCGCCGACCTCGCTTAGACCTTCGAAATTCTGTGGAAGTTCAACATGAGGCTCAACCCCAAAAAATTCAATTTTGGGGTTGAATCAGGGAAGTTCTTAGGACATCTGGTCAGCAAGAGGGGGATAGAGGCCAACCCAGCAAAGCGCAAGGCGATTATGGACATGGGAGCCTCCAGAAACGTGAAGGAAGTTCAGAAACTGACATGTTACCTGGCTGCTCTAAATAGATTTATCTCTCGAATGGGGGATAAATGTAAACCACTGTTCGACATAATTCACAAGAAGTCGAAGTTTGAGTGGATCGCAGAAAGCCAGAAGGCTTTTGACAAGATCAAAGCTTATCTGGCAGATGTGAGTATCTTATCCAAACCAGTTCCAAGGGAGAAATTGTTCTTATATCTAGAGGCATCAAAATCTGCATTAAGCGCAGTGCTAGTTCGGGCAGAAGGTTAGGTGCACTTCCCCATCTATTTTTTTAGCTAGACATTGAATGAAACCAAGCAACGGTATCCACTTCTGGAAAAACTGGCATATGTTGGGGAATGAGTTGCACAGATCTATTCGGGGTGAATATTTAAATACAAATTTAATTCATTAATTATTACTAGCATGAATTAATCCTATATTAATTCAAATAATAATTGCAACAACATATCATGCATATAAAAAGCCACGTAAAACCTACGCATGCGGAATCTACGGGTTTACGTGAACGTACCTCTCGGGATGGCAGTGACTTCGGTCGGACGGACTAACCAAAAGGACTTCCCAAGTATTCCCTTAGCCCTTGCTCGACAATCCGGTGGAAGGATACTCGCGAACAATTAACAAAAGGAAAAAAATAAACTTTGTTGCACCACTTATGTGGATTTGCTAATATTTCCAGCACATGGAATTGTACTTGGGAATGAACTAATCATCCCCTATATATAGGAGGGAGGGTGAACGAAATTTATGTGAATTTTCAATGTGGGAAAAGACTTTTCTTGGTCACCAAGAAATCTTGAATATATCCCATATATTCTTTTTCCCATAATTAAAATATTCCACAAAATTCCACCTCCTCTATTTTATGGTTATTTTCGAAAATATTAAGTGTGCAAGAATCCAAGATTTGGATCTTCTTGAATTTATGAGATATTCTTGTATTTCAAGAAATACATATCTTCCATAATATCTTTTCAAGAAAATCAAGAAAATCTTTCTTGCCCACTATATTTCCAAAATTTCGAAACATACTATATAGATAACCAAGTGGGAGATTTCTTGAATTAAATGAGATAGTCTTGTATTCCAAGAATACATATCTTCATTCCATAACAAAATTCAAAGAAAATCTTTCTCCCTCTTTTATCCATAATTTTTGAAAATTGAGAGGAAATATAAGCAACAATATTTATTTTATTTTAATCACCTTTTCAGTTATTGGACTATATGTTGGGCTACTCAGGGGGCCTTTAGGAGAATTAAGATTGGACCTTCTAATGGATCTTGAATATCTAATATTGAGCCACAATATAATTCAAGCCCATAAATATTAATTAATCCCACTACATAATTAATATTGCACCATCCATCTTAACCCATATTACAAATCAATATGGCTCCCGGTCATTATTTCCGTGTTTAAGATTATCTAGTCCATTAATTAATTCAAGCCCTTTGAAATAGCTTTCCGTTAATTAATATCTTTTGTCCTTGGTCGAGGAACGGTTCAACATTATTATCCATACCGGAAACTAATTCCACTTGCAAGATTTGGTATGATAAAACTTATGAACCTCCCAAGGGGGCAAATCAAGCAAGCGTACTTGCACACGATTCTTCGTATTAAATCTTAGCAATCACATGTGACCGATAATATTGCCCAATATAAAAAGTATTGAATCTCTCTCTGATTCGCTACCCATGATAAGTCAAAGCAATAGTTACCAATCCCACGTGATCCTATTTAAGGAACGAAGGTTAAGAAACAACGAACCACCGAGGTCTAATTCTTCCTTGTTGGGTCAAGAATTTATCCTCCCAGAGGGTCCTATTCAACAGATCATCATGCACTAGTGTAATCTCTTGGTCAAGACAAACCACCTCAACCTTTCGCGATGGTTTTTCATTTCCATCTAGGTCGTGAATGGCGACTTTTTTAGTTCAAGGACCGTTAATTTAATCTTTCGTGATCCGGTATCACTAAATTAACTACTAAATGTAACACGCATTTAATTATTGAACAATTATGCAGTAAATATATATAACATTCAATCATATTTAAAGCATCAGTGATAAACAATTTATTTCAGTAAATAAGTCTGAGAATTCAGTTTCGATTATACAAAGTAAAAAGCATACTTTTCAGTATAATCCCAACAACATATGCTCTTGTCATGAGCGTCAGAAACAGAGGCCGTATTTCTTCGACCATCAGATTGAAGTGCTCATCTCCCTACCCCTAAGGAACATACTTCATCGACATGACACAACAGATCGATGTCTCAAATAGGCCATAGAGATCGGGTAATTCGGGGTAACCTACGCACCTCGCCCGACAATTAAAGCACAAGCCTTGGCCGACTTCATAGTCGAACTGACTTTCCCGTCAGAAGCCAACAACTCGATCAGCCCGCCCTGGAAACTATTTGTAGATGGCTCAGCAACCTCTCACAAATCAGGTGGAGGGTAATCCTGGTCAGTCCAGAGGGCAACTCTTTTCAGAATGCCATAACTTTCAACTTCTCAACGACAAACAATGAGGCCGAATATGTGGCCCTCATCAGTGGTCTGGAGATGTCCATGGCAATGGGTATCAAGAGACTTCAGGTACATACTGATTCCCAGCTCGTAGCTTATCTAGTCTCAGGGGAATATGAAGCTCGAGACGACAGAATGGCGGCTTACCAAAAAGTCGTGAAAAGGCTACTCCAGAAATTCGAACAGGTACATGTGAAACTGATCTCACAGGATCTTAATTCACAAGCCGATGCTCTAGCTCGACTGTGACTTCAGAGGGGCCAGCAGAGATGAAGGATGTCATCATCACAAGACTCTCCCACCCTTCCAGTATTAACACAATGGTCGCATCCCTAGACACCCCAACAGCTGAGCAAAACTGGATGACCCGCCACAAGACAGAGTTAAAGCTCGGCAATTACAGTTGAGAGCCGCCAGGTATACCTTCATTGATGGAGAACTATATAAACTAGGCTTCAGCACACCACTCCTCAAATGTATCACACCAGAATAGGGGCAAGCATCCTGAGGGAGATACACGAGGGAGTGTGCGGAAACCACGGGGGGTGGGGGGGGGGCAATCGTTAGCTCACAAAGCTACAAGGAAAGGTTATTTCTGGCCGACCTTGAGGGAAGATGCTATCATGTACGCACGAAGATGTCACAGATGTCATATTTTTGCACCTTAAAACAAGGTCGCCCCAGAAGAGCTCACCAGCATTATCAGTCCATGGCCCTTTGAAAAGTGGGGGATACATATCATTGGGCCACTCCCCACGGCTCCGGGCAAAGTCGAATAGACAGTAGTTGCTGTGGATTACTTCACAAAATGGGCCAAGACAGAGGCTTTGGCAGTCATAGACCAGGATCATGTCATCAGATTCATATGACGGAATATAATCTGCAGATTTGGCCTACCTCAAGCTATCATATCCGACAACGGGAAGCAGTTCGATGGACTTAAAATTGCCACTTTTTTAAGAAAATGGAAGATCACCAAACCCTTTTCCACACCATACAACCCCCAATCAAACAGTCAGGTTGAGGCTGTTAACAAAATTATCAAGCACACCTTGAAAATGAAGATTGAGGGAGGAAAAGGGAAATGGGCCAGCGAGCTGCCAGATGTCTTATGGTCATACAGAACGACCTGCCAAACTTCAACTGGGGAGACACCTTACTCCTTAGCCTTTGGAACTGAGGCGATCTTACCTTTAGAGATCGACTTCTAGCCCGAATTGGGAAGGTCCACTGAAGATAACGAGATGCCTACCCAATGGAGCTTATGAACTCGAAAATCCAGATGACACAAAGGCTCAGTACCCTTGGAATGCAGCTCACCTAAAAAAATACTATCAATAGGTCAGAGGTCGCAACTTTGTACTAGCTTAGCGAAGTTCAATAAAGTGTTATCTTTCTTTATAAAATTCCTATGTGTTCAAACCTAAGGAGGTCGCATGAATAAATATCGACCTCCCAAAGTACGACTTTCGACATACTGGCGGCGAGACTGCCACCCTAGCGGTGCAATCCTCCCCCGACTTCATAAGATGACTAAGCAAACGTTCACAAATAAGCCGCAACCAAATAAGACGGCAAGAACAAGTTCAGTTAAATCGCAACGTCAATAAGATGATAAGAACATATACAATTATAAAGTCACAGAAGGAAATCAAGTCGACACAATATGGAAAGAAGAAGAACGATTTCATTGATAATAAAAGGCCCGAAGGCCGGTACATAAGAAAACCTGAAGGCCGATTACATCAAGCGGCCTAAAGCCAACAGAAATAAAGAGCAAAAAATACACCGAGCAACAAATCCCACGCACCGCCGACTGAACCCTCGCCCGACTCTCCTGCGATCTCTGGATGAAACCCGACTTCAAGAGATAACTGCTTCTCCTCAAACTCAACAGCAACACCAACATCATCATCTCCATTTGCTAACCAAAAGTATTGTTGGAGATGGGGTTCCTGTTGCTGAATAACACTGAGCATGGCTTCATAGGCAGCTTTTCTCTCCTTAGTCTTGGGCTGGTAAACACCTTCCTCAGAGGCCGGGGATGATCTCATCACCAACTGGGCCCTCGCCCGACTCTCGTGCGACTCCTGGCTGCAGCCCGACCTCATGATTGGCATCTCAAGAACTTCTTGGGAAGTCCCTGGCTGCGTCTCCTCGGGGTCAGGGTACACAATCTGCCTTTGGTTGGGGAAAAAGGATAGGTTGATATTCAATGAATCCAAATCCTTAATCTCCAACGACTCCATATCGAGATCAGGAGGGTTTTCACGGACGAATTTAGCAAATTCCCCAACCACACCGGAGAGATCGCCGGCCAGGTTCGTCTGATGAAAGGTTCGGATTGACCATGCGATCGCTGGGATGTAAGCAAAGTTGGCGTTCCTCTCTTCTACCTGCTTGAATTTAGCAACCTTGGAAGCTAGCTTTTCCTCGACCCGGGCGACTGCCGCCTTGGAGTTGGCCTCTCCGCTTCAAGACGATCCTCTGCGGCCTTCAATCGTCCCTCAAGCTCAGAGTTCCTCTGGGATAGTTGGGAGTTGGAGCATCCGTCTTTTTCTGAGCCTCGCAAGCAACGAGCAGTGACTTGGCCTGCTCGCCAAACAGCCGACGCTGCTCCTCCAACTTCCGGAGTTCACTCTCCGACTGGCCGCATGCCTTCTGTTGGGATAACATATGCCTGTTAGTGTTAGTGTCCTAGAGATAATCCTTTGTAAGAACATAATACTCAGATAATATTCAGCATTGGTTTAATATTATTATTTGTTTAATATTAAATGTATGGCGTTACACTCATTAGAATATATGTTTGATTGTTTGCATTTATTCTTATATGTGTTCCCTTGAATCACTGCTGTCATTGAGTGTGTGAGAACTCAGATGACTTAAGCACGATTCTTAAATAGCCCCAATCGAGGATCATCAAGAAAGGGATATTGATGATGCAATGGAGATTGGTGTGCGATCTGCATCATACTCTTAGAGAGTGTAGTAAGATCTCACTTACTACGAGATACTAGGTATGTCATGGTGGATGCACAAATACCTTAGAGGGTATTGGTATACCCATCCAAGAAACCGTTTGATGTAGTTCCACTATATGTGTCTACAGGTGTCTCAGTTGGTGGGAGCGATGCGATACTCCTTTGACTTGAGGTCAATACGCACGACATGTGTGGAGTGGTGAACTTTGACCATGACCGACACTATGACTTGGATTGGGTTTATCACGAAGTGCGTGTGCGTGGTAGTTGAGCCAAGAAAATGATTCATTCCTCAAAGTGGATTGGGTTCATCACGAAGTGTTGGGACTATACTGGAAAATATGTTTTTTACTTTGTATAATCACACTGAGTTTCTGTCTTATTTACTGAAATAAATTATTTATCACTGATGCTTTAAATATCATCGAATGTTACACATATTTACTGCATAACTGTTCAATAAGAAGTACGTGTTACATTGTAGTTAATTTAGTGATACCAGATCACAGAAAATTAAATTAACATTCTCTTGTAACTAAAAGTACACTTTCACGACCTAGATGAAAATGAACAAACCATCACGAAAGGTTGAGGTGTAAGATTTAGATTGACTTATTTTGACCAAGAGATTGCACCAGTGCATAATGATGCACTGAACAGGACCTACAGAGGACAAATTCTTCACCACCGCATTGACACCAGAGATCGACGGAGTTCCGCCGAGCGCTGAATATCTTGTAACTCGCTGCCTGAGATGAGACAGATCACTACATCGCCGCTGCATCGTCTCCTCCATCACAGCTCACTACCTCTCTGCACGGGAATCGCCGTCGCCCTCAACCTTTCTGCACGGGAATCGCCGCCTACCATCTCTCTGCATCGCGTTCGTAGAAGCGGGTTTCAAATCCGTGCCACGTGGAGGTCAAATCCATGATGAAATTCTCGGTAAAGTGAGCATTTTGCGCCGCGACTTCAGGAGGGCACCGAACTTTGCGGATTGTGCGGCGGACATGGGGCAATTTTGCAGCGTGAAGTCCGCCGCTAGGTCGAATGAAGAGGAAGGGCGAGTGTTGCAGCGTGAATAGGGGGTTTTCGGCTAACAAAATTGGTGGGCCAAACTTTTGAGTTAATTTAAATTGTTAGCCTGGGTTGATCAAACTATTGGGCCCGGTATCAATAACTTCTTGGGCCCAAATTCTGGATTTAATTAAATGCATAAGCCCAGGATTGGATTGGTTAAATAAAAATCAGGCCAAATAATATTTTTTAAGTTATGAACTGTTGGGCCAAATTTATGATTTACAAATAATATTTTCAGCCCAGCCTAGTAATGATTAAAAATAATTATTTTATATAAATAATTTGATATTTGATACTATCCATAGGTTTCGTACTATACGAATACCTCAATACTCATTTACTTTTTGCGAGGAAAAACGCAAATTGGCTTCTGCAAAGGAAAATTGCACGTACGCATAAAGCTTCGGGGCAACTCAAAGAATCTACAAGTTGTCCTTTAGCCCACTCACATCAGGTTCTATTTTATTTACTTCCTTTTAATATATCTTATAGTATTCACACTTTCACATATATTAAAAGGCTGGGGCATATATGCTCATATCTCGAGCTATTCGAGTTAATTTTAGAACACTAGTTGACGTTAGAAACTCAAACTAGCATGTCTAAATTTGGAGAGTTATTTAAAACAAACTCAAAATCCTTACTTTTCACTAATAGCATAAACCCTAGGAAGGGACTATCACAAAATTCATCTACGAGCACTCGAAAGTCTCACACAGATGAAACAGACTTATAATCCGACTTCAAACTTACATCGCGTCTAACGATTAAGGAAAATACTCAAATTCATAAAGTCGCAGTCTCAAACCAGAAGACCCGACAACGTCAAAATCACAAAGTCGTGGTCTTAAATAAACAAGACCGGACGACCTTAAATTAACAAGGTCACAGTCCCAAAAAATGACACTGTCGACCCGATAGGCGCAATGGTCAAACCAGAAGGCAATCAAGTCGCAATTTAAGTAAAACGACAAGTAAGCCCTTCAAATCACAAGTCAAAGAGAGTTGTAACCTCAATAAAACGACCTCGAAAGACGATGTTGGTCCCGGTGAAAATGAGTCTTACACGTGTATGGGGGGGGAATACACGTGTTCAGTGTTTTTAAAACTTTTTCTTACTGAGGTCAGCTTGGGTTAGATAATCCTGAAGATTAGGTTCTGAGAAGCACAGATCGCTCTGAGTCAAAGTCTACTGAGACAGTGATCTGCGAAGCTTTCGTAAACCTCAGATAATCCCAACCGAGTCCCGAAGTTTCAGAGAGATCCCGAGTTGCTTCGATCAGATAACTAACTTACTGAACCCTCAGAAGAGTAAGTTCAGTTTGGTAACTATCTATTCTAGCTACTCAGATGTGCGGAATGGTTGTCCCTTTAGTTTATACTCGTTTTAAGCTTTGCTGAAAACCTTCCTTTAATGGAATAGTGATTAGGCTGTGATTCAATTACATGCAACTTCTAGTGGATTGATTCCAACTGAAATATCAGTGAAAATATGCTTTTCAAACTTCGGTGATGCAACGGTTAAGCACGATAAAAAAGCAATAAACAACACCTGCCGGTTTATAGTGGTTCGAGACTCAAGCTCCTACGTCCCTCTCTCGATCCTCAGAGAAATTCACTAATCACTTCTGAGCTTTCTGACTACCTCGCGTAGTTTACTTACTCAACTCGGCCCTGTGCTTTCTGACTACTCCACGTAGTTTACTTACACAACCCGACCTTGAGCTTTCTGGGTACCTCCGTAGTTTACTTACTCAAACACAAACAAACTTTCAGACTATCTCTGTAGCTTACTAACTTCTCCTCTAGAGCTTTCTGACTACTCCGCGTAGTTTACTAACTCTTTACAACTCTTCTCACTAACAAACACACTCCAACTACCTTCTCAAGGGTTTGGGGTTTCTCGGTCGGTCGACTAAGCTTCGGATATGTCTTATCAAGCTAGACTTAGTTTAGTGGGCTCTCTTCAATATAAAAGCACTTGGGAAATTCTAGGTTTTTCGAGTGCTTTAACTTTGCGATAATAAGTTTGAGCTTCTTGAGTAGCTTATAAATTTCCCGTAACCTTACAATGTAGAGGGTCACCAGTATTTATAGGCATACACCAAGGTTACTCTTGAAAACTATCTGTTGGAGAGATAACTTCGTGAGTTTCCTCTTATGGTGTGTGAGGAACGACTATATTTAGGGTTTGAAACTCCCTAACACGTTTTAGGCAATAGCCTTTCATGTAGCTGGTCTTCACTTTTTGCAGTCTGGAACTTTGTACTTCTGACATCTTTTTTTTCACATCCTTTGTCGATTGTCATATGGTGCGATGTTGTCTTTCTCTTTTTGACTTTTGTCTCCAGTTAAAGGTAGACACCTTCAACGGCTCTTTTGGTTACAAACTCTGAGTTTGATATAACCTTAACAAAACTTCTGACTTAGTTCCTTTTGTCTGCATTTGAATGTCTTGGCAAATATCTATTTTGTAAGGAATCACGATCTTCTCAGTATTGCATCATTCAGATAGATATATTCAGTGCCTCGGAACATTCAGGATTATACTGAGCATTCAGTACATTACTGAGTCTTCAATAATTACTGTGCCTTCAGTATTCTTGATCTTCAATCTTGATCTTGATCTTGCGTCTTGAGTCTTCGAGTCTTGAGGTCTTGAGAGTCTTACGAGGCTTGGCGTCTTCTCGAGTCTTGAGTCTTTAGTGATATCTTGGACCGATATCTTTGAGTCTTGGTTCTCGATTTCATCTTGAGTCTTGAGATCTCGATTTCACAATGAGTCTTGATTCTCGATTTCATCGAGTCTTGATTCTCGATTTCATCGAGTCTTGATTCTCGATTTCTCATCGAGTCTTGAAACTTGATTTTCATCTTGAAACTTCAGTTTCTTGAAACATATCTTGAGTTCTTTAGAGTCTTCAGAACCTATCCTGATCTATATCTGCTGACTACACATTTTGCAGATAACATCTTGAATACTCTAAAACTGAATCCTGACTCAACTATCAAGATCATTCGGAACATGTCATACTCAGGGGTTTTGGGATCTTAATCAAAATCATATATCTTTTATTAAATTCATCTCCCAACAGACGACCTTTTCATATCAAACGAATATCTCAATCCAAGTTGACACTTAGTTAAAACAGTTGGTTAAAGTCACATTTTGGAATATCCTCCAGCTCACATCGTAGCCATGACTTTCGAATCCCAAGGTCGATGAGGTCGCAGCCTAAACGGCTCGATTTTTGTCACGACTTCATAAGACGACAAAGAACAAGTTCATTTAAATCGCAATGTCAATAAGACGATAAGAACATAGCTTGATTCAGAGTCGCAGAAGTTAAAGTCACTGGCAAACAATCCATAATGACTATAAACCTATGTGACAACCCTCTTTCACAATCTTGAAGCAACAAATCGCTCTGGTACAGACAATCTAAACAAACGAGAATCAATTCTAGAATCCCAAACCTTTGCATATCCACGTAAGGTGTTTTTAACAGATATCAAAGCCCAATCCTGGGACAAAACCTCAAAAATCTCAAAGGTTATTTCTATACCACAAGAACCGAAAAAGATCTTGTTAATAATTTCAAAGTTCAAGTCTCCTTTTCGAACACTGATAAAAGTCACTTTTACCAAAAGATATCAGAAACTTTTTCTGACCTCCTAAATAATATCTTTACAAAATTTTCAAGAGTCTTTTAACCTAAATCTCTCCCTCCCAAAGAATTTCCTCAAATGGTCGAACAAACCATGGCATTACCGCCTTCGTGGCGATGATTATGTCCACCTCAAAGACATCAACTAGCCCGCCTCCTCAGCGCTAGCATCCCGCCTTTGTGGCGATGATTATGTCCGCCTCAAAGGCATCGACCAGCCATCCTCCTCGGTGCTGGCATTATGCCTTCGTTGTGATGATATTGTCCGTCTCTAAGGCATCGACCAGCCCACCTTCTAGGCACTGGCATTCTGCCTTCATGACAATGATTATGTACGCCTCTAAGGTGTCGTCCAGTTTGCCTCCTCGGCGCTGGCATCCTGACTTCGTGGTGATGATTATGTCCGCCTCAAAGGCATCGACCAGCCCGCCTCTTCGGCGCTGGCATTCCGCCTTTGTGGCAATGATTATGTCTGCCTCTAAGGCGTCGACCAGCCCGCCTTCTCGGCGTTGACATTCTGCCTTCGTGGCAATGATTATGTCCGCCTCTAAGGCGTCGACCAGCCCGCCTTCTCGGCGCTGGCATTCCACCTTCGTGGCGATGATTATGTCCACCTCAAAGGCGTCGACCAGCCCGCCTTCTCGGCGCTGGCATTCCTCCTTCGTGGCGATGATTTTATCCGCCTCAAAGGCGTCGACCAGCCCGCCTCCTCGGCGCTGGCATTCTGCCTTCGTGGTGATGATTATGTCCGCCTCAAAGGTGTCGACCAGCCCGCCTTCTCGGCGCTGGCATTCTGCCTTTGTGGCGATGATTTTATCCTCCTCAAAGGCATCGACCAACACCACCTCCTCGACGCTGGCATTCTGCCTTCGTGGCGATGATTATGTCCGTCTCTAAGGCGTTGACCTGCTTACCTCTTTGGCATCGGCTTTCTGCCTACTCGGTGAGATTCACTAGTTTTATCTATCATAAGCCAATACAAGTCAAATAAAATGTTACCTTTCTTTTCATAATTCCTGGTTGTTAAACCGAAGGAGGTCGCATGAATAAACATCGAACCCCCGAGGTATGACTTTCGACATACTGGAGGCGAGATCGCCACCCTTGCAGGTGCGGTCCTCCCCCGACTTTGTAAGATGACTAAGTGAAAGTTCGTAAATAAGCCGCATCCAAATAAGACGGCAAGAACGTATGTAATTTTAAAGTCGCATAAGGAAATCAAGTCGGCATGCTAAAGGTAGAAAAATAAATGAGTTTCATTGACGGAAGGCCTAAAGGCTAAGTACATAAAGTCACAAACTGCTCGGCCAGATATGGTCGTCGACAAGCGCAAACAAGACTCGTACAAAGAGGCTCACCTCGAAGTACGAGCGTAGAAAAAACTCGTACAAAGAAGCTCACCTCGAAGTATGAGCACAGGAAAGACTCGTACAAAGAGGCTCACCTCGAAGTGCGAGCACAGAAAAGAATCGTACAAAGAGGCTCACCTCAAAGTACGAGCACAAATAAAGAAAATCAAATACCTACCAAGTCGCAGTATGAACCAGCGACCAAGACTCTCGACGAGCCTAACCTCTCGACGAGCTCAATCTCAAATAGCAATTTCAGATGAACCTCCTGACAAACAGCAAGCACAAGATAGACCCCCGACCTGGGGGCACGAGGGAGAATCGAGCCCACTAAAACACATCCAAGTCTGAAGTTGAAGATCCACACTTAATACCAGAAGTATTATCATAAAAGTGTGACGATCAAGACCTCATGAAGGCATTCCGAGCATACACAGGGGCAAAGATTGCGACCTCAAATGCAAAAATCAGAACTCTTATGTGAACAAAGATCAAGACCGACCTCCGAACAAAGTCGAAGCCCGCTCTTGGGGGCAATTGTTGTAACCATAATAATCGGTCAGCAGCCGCGTGGCAAATAGTGATGATGTGGCAAATGGTGATGACGTGGCCACCATGGTTTAGCAATAAAGTACAAGGAGCCGAGGTCGGCCCCGTGGGGTGACCTGGCAGCGATCAAGGAAGAAGACGAGCCGAGCTTGCCTAATTGGGCGACCTCCCTCAAGGTCGTTCCGTAGGCGAGGTCGGCAGATGAGTCAAAATGAAGACAAGCAATGAAAGTGGATCAAGATAGATATTCCCGGTATTTATTATGGAAACAGGAGATCTTGCATATCTGTTGTAGATTCGGATGAAGATTTATTATATCTTGTATTACATTAATTAGAGGGTCCATTTAGAGGCCCATTAGGGTTTTCATCTTTGTACCTTGTAATTTTTATAAATAGGGGACAAACCCCAAGAGAAAAGACACGAAAAATACATAGGAAAAAGATAGTAAAATATCCTAGTTGGTATGCCCCCAGAGGTAGTCCTTCCGGACGAACTGGGTTAACAAACTCTTTGTTCCTTACGTTTTTCACCCATTATTCATTCAGAATTCATACATGACTTGTTTGTAGCCCTAGATGTAAAATTCAAGGTGACAACAACTTTAACGAATTTGAGATTCTTGGTGATAAATATGATCTCAAAATTAAAGTTGAGTTTATTCTCCATTATCTGCTGAAGAGCTTTGATCAATTTTATCTAAACTACCT
This sequence comes from Stenogyne calaminthoides, assembly GCA_037126765.1. Taxonomy (NCBI): domain Eukaryota; kingdom Viridiplantae; phylum Streptophyta; class Magnoliopsida; order Lamiales; family Lamiaceae; genus Stenogyne; species Stenogyne calaminthoides. The sequence continues at coordinate 12,444,838 of JBBCBC010000018.1, forward strand.
GATGAGCAATCAGGAATACACTTTACATGATTTGATACAAGCTCTAGACTCGACGGAGATGATAATGGGGCACCAAAATCAGGGCTTGGTGGTAAACGTTCCTTCTACTTTTTCTAGACCAAGGGATGGTAAGAATAAGAAGAAGGCAAAAGGGCAAGACCAAATCAATTCAACGGTTACCAAAGGCAAGGATAAAACAAGCCAAGGGAATGGTCTCGAGAAACTTAATAAGAGAAAATGTTGGTTGTGCGGTGAGAAAGGACATTGGAGGACGGTTTGTTCCAAGCCTAAAAGGGTTGAAAAGAAAGGTAATTCTCACGCACTAGTTGTTGAAACTTGTTTAGTGGCGTATGCTTCCCATTCTTGGGCAGTGGATACGGGAGCCACTGATCATATTTGTTTCACTTTAAAGGGGTTCAAGTTGACCCGACAGCTGAAGCAGTGGGAGAAGTGCACCTATCTTTTGAAGATAGAGTTTTAATTTTAAGAGATGTTCTTTACGTTCCAAGTTTTAGAAAGAATTTAATTTTAGTTTCTAAACTATTTTATGATGGATATTTGGTTACTTTTAATAAAGTTGTTACCATTGCTCAAAATTATGAGTTTATCTGTCATGGAACATTGTTGAAGAATAATCTCTATACGATTAATTGTGCACACTACTAACGAAATGCATCCTATAACACATCGACTATTTCAACTAATAAAAGAAAACGTTCAGCAGATGTGAACGAAACACTTCTATGGCATCTAAGATTAGGTCATATTAATCCAAAGAGGATCCAAAGGTTGGTGAAAGATGGTTCATTGGAGTCACCCCGGGTTGAACCATTTCCAACTTGTGAATCATGTTTGGAGGGTAAAATTACCAAGAGGGCATTTGGAGCCAATGCGAATAGAGCTAAAGAAGTGTTAGAGATCGTTCACACTGATGTATGCGGTCTAATGTCAATCAAATCAAGAGGAGGTTATGAGTATTTCGTTACTTTTATCGATGATTACTCAAGATATGGGTACATTTTCCTTATGAAGCATAAATTTGAGACATTTGATAAATTCAAAGAATTTAAAGCTCAAGCTGAGAATTATACGGAAATGTGTATCAAGTTTCTACAATCTGATCGTGGAGGCGAATGCCTGATAATTTTTTGAACTACTTTTCAGATGAGGGGATTGTATCCCAGTTGACTGCACCCGGAACCCCTCAATTAGGGTTGCAGAACGAAGACACATAAAGTTTTTAGAAATGAGTCAATGATGAGTTATGCGGATCTAGCCAAGTCATTTTGGGGTCACGCCTTGGAAACAACGGCTTATATTCTAAACTTGGTGCCATCCAAATCGGTTCCCAATATCCCGAAAGAGTTGTGGATCCGGCGCAAGCCTAGTTTGAAACACATAAAAATCTGGGGGTGTCCCGCATACGTGTTGGACAAGGAAGCTGGTAAATTGGATCCACGTTCAGAATTAAGGTTGTTCATAGGGTATCCCGAGGGAACAAAAGGGTGTATGTTCTATGGTCCCGAATATCAAAGAGTCGTAATTGATACACACTTTAGATTTTTGGAAGAAGATTATATGAACGATAGGAAGCCCAGAAGTGAGATTACCTTAGACGAGCTAAGAGGGTCAACTCCTATGTCAACTGTACAAGTTGACATACCAAGCGGCACACTTACACAACCGGAACCTCGTCGTAGTGGGAGGGTTGTTAGATAGCCTGAGCGATTCATGGGGATGGGAGAGTCCTTGGACTTGGTCCCCGGTGATAATGAATCAGACCCCTGGTCGTACAACGAGGCGATCCAAGATAAGGATGCACATTCTTGGCAAACAACAATGGAAGCTGAGATGGATTCTATGGGTCATAATAAAGTGTGGGAGCTAGTCTAACCACTTAATGGGATAAAACCCATTGGATGCAAGTGGGTTTACAAGAGAAAAAGAAGACCGGACGGGAAGGTAGAGACCTTCAAGGCTAGACTAGTGGCAAGAGGATATACTTAGAAAGAAGGGATCCATTATGAGGAAACCTTTTTGCCTGTAGCTATGCTTAAGTCCATCCGTATTCTCTTGTCGATAGCTGCACATCTTGATTTTGAGATCTGGCAAATGGATGTCAAGATAACTTGCCTTAACGGAAGTCTTGAAGAAGAAATCTATATGCAACAACTCGAAGGCTTTATTAAAAAAGGCCAATATCATCTCGTTTGCAAGCTCAAGAAGTCCATCTACGAACTGAAGCAAGCATCCCATGCTTGGAATTAATGTTTTGATCAAGTTATAAAGTCTTACGATTTTGATCAAAATGAGTTCTAGAGTTGTGTGTATAGAAAGTGTGTCGGAACTGCCTTGGTATTCTTAGTACTATACGTAGACGACATTCTGTTCATTGGGAACGATGTAAAGGTGATGTCAGACGTAAGGGCATGACTTTCAGAATAGTTTGATATGAAGGACTTAGGGGAAGCCTGTCACATCCTTGGGATCAAGATCACTCGAGATTGTACGAAAATGATAATAGGCTTATTGCAAGCTTCGTACATAGACACTGTTTTTTAAGCGATTCAGCATGCGAGATTCCAAGAAAGGTTTTGTACCTTTCATGCATGGAATCCATCTATCCAAGGACATGTGTCCTAAGACACAAAAGGAGATAGATGACATGAAAGACATTCTTTATGCTTCAACTGTCGGAAGCTTCATGTATGTAATGTTGTGTACGAGACTAGATATCTGCTTTGCCGTTGGCATGGTAGCGAGATATCAGAGTAACCCAAGGAAATAACATTGGACTGTAGTTAAGAATATTTGGAAGTATTTGAAAAGAAATCGGGATAGAATGTTGGTTTATTAATCAGACAATCTAATTCCAATCGGTTACACGGACTCGGATTTCCAATCAGACTTAGATTCCAAAAAATCTACCTCGGGTAGTGTGTTCTGCATGGGAGGAGGAGTCATGACATGGAGAAGCGTTAAGCACAAACGCATCGCAGATTCTACCATGGAAGCCGAATATGTAGTTGTTTGTGAAGCAGCGAAAGAAGCGGTTTGGCTCAAGAAATTCTTAGTGGACTTGGATGTAGTTCCGGATTTGCCCAGCACCATCACGATCTATTGTGATAATACCAGAGCAGTTGCAAATTCAAGGGAACCAAGAGCCCACAAGGCCAGCAAACACATTGAAAGGAAGTACAATCTTATATGAGAAATCGTTAAGAGAGGAGATATAGAGGTGACAAAGATTGCATCGGAAGACAACCTAGCAGATCAATTCACAAAGGGTCTGCCTCAGAATACATTTGAGAGACATGTGGAAGGAACGAGTGTCTTTGAGTATAAGTGGAAGAAATGTTATTAGGTTCATGTTGGTGACATTAGATGTCACATACAACATGGGATATGCGGTAGTATACGTAAAAGCAGATTCTGAGTATAAGTGGGAGATTGTTGGGGTTATACGTGAAAGTATGGTTTTACTTTGTATAACTAAACTGAATTTCTATCTTATTTACTGAAAATAAATCTTTCATCACTGTTGCTTTAAATATGATTGAATGTTATATATATTTATTGCAAACTATTCAATATTAGTACGAGTTATATTGTAGTTAATGTGGTGATACCAGATCACGGAAGATCACATTAACAGTTCCTTGTAAATAAGTACAAATTCACAACCTAGATGGAAATAAACAATCCATTGGTAAACGGTTGATATGTAAAACTCAGATTGCCTTGTCTTGACCAAGAGATTACACTAATGCATTCTGTTGCACTGAAGAGGACCTACAGAGAGGATAAATTCTTCCGTACTGACTTACGGGATGAAGAATTAGACCTCAGTGGTTGTTGATTTCTTAATCTCTGTCCCTTAAATAGAATTGTGTGTAATTAATATTTATTGTTTTGATATACGTTGGGTAGAGAATCAATGCGACTCAATACTTTGTAATTTGGGCTATATTATTTGTTACATGACGATTGGTAAGACTTAATACAGAGAATCGTGTGCAAGGAGAGTCTTGTTTGATTTGTCCCCTTGGTGGACTCAGAAGTTTTATCATACCAAATCTTGCAAGTGGAATTAATTTCCGGTATGGATAATAATGTTGAGTTGTCCTTACTCCAAGGAAAAAGATATTAATTAATATAAAAAAATTTAGTGGCTTAAATTAATTAATGGACTAGATAATCTTAAACACGGAAAATAATAAATGGGAGCCAAATTACTATAATATGGGTTAAGATGGATAGTGCAATATTAATTTTATAGTGGAATAAATTAATATTAATGAGCTGAATAATATTGTGGCTCAATATTGATAAATTCAGAGCCCAATGGGAGGTCCAATCTTAATTCCCCTAAAGGCCCCTCAAGTAGCCCAATATAAGTTTAATTAATGAAAATGTGATTAAAATAAAAGAAATATTTGTTGCATGTATTTCCCTAATATTTTCTAAATATGTAGGAAAAAGAAGAGGGAAGATTTTCTTGATTTTCTTGAAAAGATTTTATGGAAAAAGATAAGTATTCTTGGGATACAAGATTATCTCATAAATTCAAGAAATCCAAATCTTGATTCTTTTTCCTTGTTGGTTTCGAAAATTAATTACAATAAAGAGGAGGAGATTTTGTTGGGAATTATTTATGGAAAATAGAATATATAAGATATATTCAAGATTGTATCTTGAAAAGATACAAGGAAATTTCCCATGTGCCATAATCTACTCAAAATTTTTGCCCCCTACCTAGTATTATATTTAGGGGATGAATTTTTCATCTCCAACACAATTCCAGTCTTGAAAAAAATTAGAAATCCACAAAGGTGGTGCAATAAATTATTTTCTTTTCCTTTGTAATATTGTTCGTGAGGATTTCCCACCGGATCAACGAGCAAGGAATTGAGAATACTTGAGAAGGCGTTTGGGTTAGTTCGTTAGAGCTTGTTACCTTCTTCTCAACGGTTGTCTCGTCAAGGGTATGTTTTGCGTAAACTCTTAGAATTCCGCATGTTAGGATTTTACGTGAATATATTATGTGCATGTTGTTGTTGTTGGGATTAATTATTATTTGAATTAATATATGATTAATAAATGCTAGTAATAATTAAATAATTTGAATCTGTATTTAACTTTCATCCTGAATAGATTCGGGCAAAACATTCCCCAATACAAGGCCACCTCGAGCTCGGTCACCTTCAAGAGCAATCCAGCGTTGGCACTTTCCAGGAGCCCGATCTTCTCCTCAGCCTTCTTCTGGGCATCGGACATGGTCATAAAGAGCTTGCCCTACTCGACGTACCTCTTCCGCATGTCCCTCTCCTTCATAAGCTCGTCCTCACACTAGGCACAAGCCCACTTGAGAAAAATCGAGGCTTGCTGGGTCCGAAGGAGGGCTGAGTAAAGATTGTTGGTGATCTTCTGGCGCTGGGCATCGGCGTTGGTCTCGGTGGTCCAGCACCAGAGCAGATTGTGCATAGAGCAACCGATGTACTTCGGTCACTCGACGGGGAGCCCTTCTACATCGACGTCCTTAGAGCGAAGGAATTCGACGACGTCCCCAGCAAAAGTGGCCGACGTACGTGTTGTGCTCCGGTTAATATTCCGGCCAACAAGTAAGTATCTACGGTGAACTAACTATTGGAATGAACATAAATGCAATAAGGAGATCAGGATTTGGTGACCTAGTTCGTCCGTGAATTAGACTACGTCTGGAGGCGAACCAAGCCAGTAATGTTTTATTATTTTCTGTCTAAGAACACTAAAACGCCAACCTCTTACAAGTATGGCCATTAGGGCTTATTTATACTAGAATTCTCGCATATGGGCGGGCGATTACACAAGGAATATCATTTAATGGTGCTTCAATCCCGCTAGTCGAGAATTCCACTTTGCCGGGTCCATGGTCGCCCTAGTTAGTGGGCGCAATTTGCGGACTGAGCTTCAAGGACGGATCTTGCGGCTTGTCGAGCATTTGCTCTGTATTGATAGGATTCATGACTTCACAACCTCCGGCCTACGGAGTCTTGTTCCAAGTTGCTCTTCCTGGTCGATAGCAGTGACCTGTTGGCCTTACGACTTCTGGACAAGTCACATTCATGTATGATAAGCGGTGATCATCTGATCTGGCTATCTGATATCTGATCTAGTCTTCTGACCATCTTATCTCCCGACTTCCGATTTTTGGGATCTTGCCCCAAGTTACTTTATCAGGTCGTTGACTGGTGACTTGTCAGCTTTATGACTTCTCCGTGAGTCGGGTTTATTCATGTTACAACAATTGCCCTTCAAGCCGAGGTCTTGAGCTTTGCTTCTGGGCCTTGACTTGAACACTATTGTTCTGACTAGCAACTTCACGACCTAGGGATTCGATCTGGGTGCATTGTCATCCTCGGGCAGGCGAAAAGTTTTCTCGATTACGCGAATCGACATGACAGGCTATCACGATTTGATTATTTGGGCACCACGATTTGTTCCAATGGGAAATTGCAGTGGTAACCACGCGCGACTCTTGTTGGTAGGGGCCCAAAGTTTGGTTTATTCGCACTTCAGCCCTTCCCTTTGCTTATAAATAGGCTAGGGTTCTTTCACTTCAAAAATTTCATACCTTTGTCTTCTTCGAGCCTTGAAAGAGTTTCAGCTTCAAAAAATTTCAGGTAATTTCTTTGATTCGTTTTCTTGCATTCTCTTCATTAGCTACCGGCCCGTCTACGACTCTCATTGCTTCTCAACCAATGGTGGTTTCCTCATCTTCCGAGGATGATGTTCCACTGATCCACCACCGTCGCCACTGTGGCTCAGCCCTTTCAACGATGGTTTCGGAGGGGTCTTCTGGGAATTCTGAATCCGCGGCCGGTGCCCCTGGTGGTAACAGGGAGGATGACGACAATGATGTGGAACCTGATGAAGCCTTCTTAGAGGAGTTGGATAATATCATGCATCTTTCTCCGGCGGATGCTAGTCCTATTCGTACCGTCTTTCCAGAGGCGGGTGAAGTTGCGGGACCCCCTGTCCCGGCATGTGAGATAGGGGCTTTTGAGCGAATCTTCGACTATGAGGCTTATGTGGCTCGAGGCCCATATAAGAGACCTGATTGCGAGTCCTGCAAGTTGAACTTTTGGCCTTCGCAGTCTCGGACAAGAAATTTTGATCTTGTATTTCCGATCGATATGTGTGCTCGCTCCGCCATCGATACAAAGTGCCTAAGGATGTGCATTTTTATGGGGTAACCTCGGATGAGAGTGCCGGCCAACCGCCTCCCAGAATAATAGCGGTGAACGAGCACACCATGGAGGCCAGGATTTGATTTCCCCTACATCCGGCGATCTCCCATTTGCTCGCAGCCTGGAACCAGAGCCTTACCCAAATTACCCCGAACTGATGGAGTTATATTCTCTCCACCATGTCTGTGATGGGGCAAGCCTGGCTATATCGGTTGCCGACTTCGGGGCGAGCATAATTATGTGATGCATCATGTCCACCAGGCGGGTGTTTATAATGCAGTGTGACTTCGCAAAGGTTGGGAGCTCGTGAACGGCATCCCGAATAAAGTTGATGGCTAGCACCATAGGTGATGGTTGGTCGGAGGGGCATGGGAGTCCATAGATCCTACGAGCCCGCTAGCAATAAAAGTGACGACGGATTACACGATTCGCGTGGAACATCGTAAGTCCTTTTATCCTTATATTGGAAGTCGTACTGATCTAATTCCCTTCTCATTTTGCAGCGTTCCTGCCCCGAGTCAGCGACCTGTATTGGGACTTTAAAGAGGCTTTGAATAAGGTTCGAGATACCCCACCTACCCTTCGAGAGATTGAATTTCTGATTTTTGAGCTCCAACAACTTCGGGCAGGATTGTATACATATCCTTGCCACCTCAACATCTCTAGTAAGTTTCTCATTTCACCTGTTCTTTTCCTTTGATAGGCGACTTGCTATTTGTGACTTACACAATCGTGTTGTTTTTTGCAGCTCCAAATTTTCCAGTATACCAACGGCAACCATCAGCTTCTGCAATGGTCTTTAGAAAGAAATTTGTGCTCAATTCAATAAGACAGGTGTTGGACACTATTCCTCCTCCTGTTCGCACCAGCCCCTCTATTGGTGATAAAGGGAAAAAGACCTCAGAGTCTGCCCCACCAGCTTCTGACCGCCCACGAAAGTGGGCGAGATCGGTCAATATCAGTCGGATATAAACCGGTCCAAGAGGTCACTGACTCGCTTGGCACTGACTACAACACCCTCCGCCTCTTGAGGTCGTCACCCCAAGAATAACTCATGGGTTGGATGGGACGAGGGGCTGGTCGTCGAGTAAGTTCTAGACTTATATATATATATATATTTTGTTGACGACTCTTATTCTATTCGCAGCCCAGATTTTACTGCGGCCAAAATATCCCCCGAGGTGTTGAGCTTCCTGAGGTTGGGGACGTCGGCGTGGAGGGCCTTCCCGACCAATAGCCGGGTTACATGGCCAGGGCCATGAAGAACATGCCCCGGTGTTGGTCGACCGACAACCATGCCAGCGCCATGCATCAACGGGTTACGGGCAATCTCTGCTTGACGATGGTCCATGTCCAAAAAATTGTCGTGTATCTGGAGAAGGTGTTGGGGTTATACGTGAAAGTATGCTTTTACTTTGTATAACCTATATATTAAACACTTATTTGCTTAAATAAATTATTTATCACTGTTGCTTTAAATATGATTGAATGTTATATATATTTATTGCAAACCGTTCATATAATAACACGAGTTACATTGTAGTTAACATGGTGATACCAGATCACAGAAGATCACGTTAACAGTCCCTTGTAAACAAGTGCACGTTTCACAACATAGATAGATCCGAACAATCTATTGGTAGAAGTTGATGTGTAAGGCTCAGATTGATTTGTCTTAACCAAGAGATTACACTAGTGCATTCAACGTGCTGAAGCGGACCTGCAGAGAGGATAAACTCATTCGCACTGACTTATGGGATGAAAAGTTAGACCTCAGTGGTTGTTGATTTCTTAATCTCTGTCACTTAATAAGGATTGTGCACAATTAGTAGTTATTGCTTTGACTTATAAATGGGAATAAAATCATTGTGACTTTGCTACCCTTATCTTGGGCAAGACAATTGCTAAATTAATATAGAGAATCGTATACTTGCAATGTCTTGCGTGATTGGTCCCCTTGGTGGGCTCAGAACCTTTATTGAGATATTAATTAATATAAAGCTTTTCAATGGCTTAATTAATTAATGGACTAAATAATCTTAAACACGAGAAATAATAACCGGGAGCCATATTACCGTAATATGGCTTAAGTAGGATAGTTCAATATTAATTATACAGTGGAGTTAATTAATATTAATGAGTTGAATTATATTGTGGCTCAATATTTAAATTCAGTAGCCCATTGGAAGGTCCATCTTAATTCTCCTAAAGGCCCCTCAAGTAGCCCAAATTAAAGTCCATTAAATAAAAGATGCTTAAATTAAATTAAATATTTGTTGTATTATTTTCCTTAAATTTTGAAATTATTAAAGAAAAATAAAAAGAAGAATTTTCTTGAAAAGGTTTTATGGAAAGGTGATAAGTATTCTTGGAATACAAGATTATCCTATAAATTCGAGAAATCTCCTACTTGGTTTCTTTAATTGTAATTTTCGAAAAATATAGAGAAATAAAAGGGAAAAAGATTTTTATGGAGAAAGATTTGTATTCTTGGAGTACAAGATTATCTCATAAATTCAAGAAAGATTCAATCTTGTAAATCTCCCTATTATTTTCGAATTTTGTGGAAAAATACACGCGGAAAGAAGAATATATGAGATATATTAAAGATATCTTGGAGATCAAGAAAAAATCTTTCCTAACCCTAATTTGAGCCAAAATTTTCGTCCCCCTCTCTATTATAAATAGGGGATGAATTTTTCATCCCCAACACAATTCCGTGTGCTAAAAATATTAGAAATCCACAAAGGTGGTGCAACAAATTGTTTAATTTTCCTTTGTTTATAAATTGTTCATTGGAGAACCCTTCCACCGAGGTTATTGAACGAGGAATTGGGAATACTTGAGAAGGACTTTTGGTGGGTAGCCAGTTAATTGATCCTGTCCGTCTCAACGGTTGTCTCTCCAACGGGCACGTTTACGTAAACTCATAGAAATTCCGCATTCCAGGATCTTTTACGTGAATTTTTTATTTGCATGTCGTTGCTGGATTAATTATTATTTGAATTCACTTAGGTTAATTCATGCTAGTAATAATTGTTAATTTAAATTTGTGTTTATGAGGTCATCCCGATAGATCCTGGCATTGTTGGAATATAGAGGCACGTAAAACACGTAATCACATGCGCAGCGAAAATCAAAGTTCACCAACAACGAATAATTAATTGCATACAAATTACAATAATCATAACGAGAAATCTTACAGTAACTCGAGTGCAGATTTCTCTACTACGGTATCCACGTAATCCCCAATTACAGACTTGCACGGATTTGACAGCGTTGTATCCCAAGACAGATTTGCAAGGAAAATCCAAACTTTAGATCTTATGGAGAAAATATGAAGTAACGTTGTTTGTGAATTCCCAAGAGCTTGTATATATATGGAGGCCCAGCTTAAATCTTAAGCTAGCCCAATTAGGGAAATAAAAACCCTAATCTTGAATTAAATTAATTCCTTTTAATTTAATTCCCTAAATATAAATCTCTACGGATTCAAATGCCTTATATGAAAATCTCTACGATTTATTTCCATATACATTAAATCCTACAATTATATTCAAAATATAATTATTGGGAGTTCTTATTTAATTAAATCCAATTTAATTAAATATTAATAATAATTAATTCTAAATTAATCTATTATTAATTATTTCTCCATAAATTAAATATTAAATCCAATTTAAAATTTAATCAACCAACTATAATCCGTAAAAGAGAACTACTTGTTGTGTGACCCATGGACCCTCATATACCGAGCGATTAGTCAAACTAATGGTCTTAATTGAACCCTAGTCAGTAAATCAGACATTCTCAATATATGAGGTACGTTGCAAGAAATATGCAACTACCTGTAACTGAAACGTGGGCAATTGTGATTTCCTCCTTTCATTCACAAATTTCAAGCAGATACTCTTTGACATGCTGCTTCATAATGTAAACCACGAGATCTTCCTCCTCAGGGGTTCCCAGCTGAGTCTTTGTATTGAATGGATTGTGGGAGACAGAGACGTATCTCATCATCTAAAAGGGCTCATCTCCACAATCCCAACATTCTTCGATCAATTGAGCCTGCATCTTTGTCGACTCCTCCATAGTGGGAACAACTGGTTCTGGTTCAGAAGTAGGGATCTGTTCCAGATGTGGAGAGGAGGTAAAGGCGAAGTGGGTTAAAATACAATGAGGTGGGGGTGAGGGTGATTTTGAGGTGGGTGTAGGTGAGCATTCTTTCCTGAATATCGAATTTGAGTAGTGCGAGGAATCGGATGGAGATTACGCCCCGGATGATTTCGGCTACGGTCTCGGCCACCTTCTCAGTTCCTCATTCTCCAGTTCCTTCAACCAGTAACTCCTCCCGAACAGCTTCCCTGCTCACACTTGTAGTCTTCTCTGAACTGGGAGCGACCTCCACTTCTGATTCCAGATGAATCACTTCCAATGACTTTTCAACAATCTCACAACCAGATCCAGCTTCTTCAAGCACCGACATAGAAGGTTCCACAGTTGCCTTGGGCAAAATTGAAGTTATCTTCTTCTGCCTCTTCTCAGATTCTTCTGTTTTCTTGGACAAAACCTTGTGTTTCTTTGTAGTTGCCATGTCTGACTGTACGGAAGATGTGGCAACCTTAGCCGTCTTCCCTTCTCCTCTTGGTTTGGGGGCATAAGGAGTAGGATCCTTGTCTGATTGTCCTGGGAGTGCTTCATCTTTCAGAAGGATGGCCTTCTGTCTTGCCAGATAAATTTTCGTTCCCTCCTCTTTCCATTCAAAGTTCGAAGGAAGTTTGTCCGCAATCAAAATTGAGATCTTGTGAATATAAGAGCACTTGGAGGTCAGCACTACATTGTTGCTATCATCCAGACCAAACTTCTTAGCCTCCTTGACGATCCGTCCCTTGATTAATCCTAACCAGTCCAGATTATCAGCCTTGCTGATAATAGCATCCATCACGTTCATCTTTGCAGTGGTTAACACATCTAAGCTGTGAGTGATGCAGAGAATCACTTTGGACACGATTTCGAACAATAACCTGTACTTCCTCCTCAGATAAGGGGCATTTACATTGAATAGCTGATCATTGTTCGCCGGTCTCAAGAGGACATCTCACAAATAAGCTTTCTCTTCTATCCCTGTTGAGAAAGTGGTTGTATCTACGCTTCCAGATTGGAGACCAAAGATTCTTGAGAAATCTTCATCAGTGATCGTGAAGTTAATACCTCCGACGGTTGATTTTAGAAAACCCTCATCAGTTTCTTCAAGGTTGTACATGAACTCCAGGGCTTCGTAAGTGTGAACTATCTCCAGATGTCGATAGCACAGCTGGTCAAGACCAACAGCCCGGAGACATTCCAGTATCTCCTTGGATTCGACATCATTTGTTGTATTGAAGATGACATATTTCTCATCAATGATATCTTTCTTCATTGATAAGAAATTGCACATCTTCTTTCCCTGTCCAGATTTTGCCAATAATTGTGCCATTTTCTGCATATTATGAACATGAAGATGAGTTTGGATATTTACTATGAACATTATACTATCAGTCAATCCAAGAACTCAATCATTTTGAACTATCGCTCAGAGTATTACAGAAACCACTTATTCATGTATGAGCATTTAATTTCAAAAATCAACATGAATGTGTTTCCAAAAAAAAAACATGTATTCTCAAAATCACATTGTGTAACACAATGAATATAAACATATTCGGCATAATCTTAGAACAGTGAAAACACATATAGATAAAATAGCAAACACTTTTAAATTTACCAGAAATCGATTTGTAGAGTTTGAAAGTCTTTCGTGAATTGATTCGTAGGATTTTTTTTTAAAAGATTGAAGTAAATTTGCTCTTGTGAATTTGAGAGAGTTTCGAGAAAAAAAAAAAAATGAAAGGTCGAGAACAGTGTTAGGGTTTAAATAGTAGGAGGGAAAATATTTTGCACACATTTCCACAAATACTTGAGTATTCGGTTTTCAAAAGTAGCGGCTTAGATTAAGCGGCCGTAAGCGGCTTAGAATAAATACGGAATGTATTTGGACGTAAAAAATACGCATTAAATGCTATTAAATACACAAACCACGTTCGCATTTAATGTTTGCAGTGCTTGCGTCATAAAGCGGCTTGAACAATAATTATTGCAGAAAAAAGATAAGATCAGATAAATGTAAACAAAGAATGTATCTGACTAGTCGATGTTGTAATCAACCAGTTACCACTCGTATCTGATCCAACTCTTCTGATTTGTTGATCTTACTGTGTAGTCTATACCTTAGCAAATTTTCCCAACAATGTTTTTGTCAGATAGACCCTCGTCAGATAGACCCTCTTTCTGCATCAACCTTATCTGTTGAAGTTCTTACTTCAACTGTTCCTTGTAACTGATCAGTACCCAACTGATCCTTTCTGATCAGGTGAAGTTCCCCCTTCATCTGACCTTCTACCTTCTGTCAGTTTCTTAACCAACTCGTACTTGAGATCAGACCACCAAAATACTCTGGGGCCTCATCTCCTAAGTCCAGTAGTCCTAGCTCATTACATAATTCTCTGAATCTGACTTCAGCTAGGGGCTTGGTTAAGATATCAGCTCTTTGCTTATCAGTATGAATCTTTTCCATTCTGATGTTCTTCTTTTCTGCATGGTCTCGGATAAAGTGTTGTCTAATGTCCACATGCTTGCATCTTGTGTGCAGAACTGGGTTCTGAGTGATTCACTATTACTGTCAAAGAAGATAGGCACATTGGTAGCAATTATGTTGTAATCCCTCAGCTGCTGACAAAGCCAGAGCAGTTGGGAGCAACAGCTACCAGCAACCATATATTCTGCTTCAGTAGTAGATGTGGCAACAAATGTTTGCTTCTTAGAAAACCAAGAGACCAGCTTGCTTCCCAAAAATTGACAAGTACCTGATGTAGATTTCCTATCTATCCTACATCCTCCATAATCAGAATCAGAGTACCCACTAAGCTCTAGATTATCATCTGCTGAATACCATAAACCTAAGTTTACAGTACCCTTCAGATACTTAAGAATCCGCTTAGCTGCTTCCAGGTGGCTTTGTTTGGGGTTAGCCTGAAATCTGGCACATACACCTACTGCGAAGGTTATATCTGGTCTGCTTGCAGTTAGGTATAATAAAGATCCAATTAAGGCCCTATACTCTTTCTGATTAGTTTTCTTACCACCTTCATCTGGGTCCATCTTAAATGCAGTCAACATTGGAATTCTGGCTTCTTTACAATTCTGAACTCCATACTTATCATCAGAAGACTTGGGATTTTTCATTGAAACTTGTCTTCTTTTAATCCAGTGGGGCTCAGGCGCAGCAGCCATAGGTTTCTGATTGTAAGGGTAGGTACGACTGCTACCATTAAAAGATTCATATCTTTTTGGCATAGATGGTCTTAGCAGTTTACCATTAGCTTGCTTGTCCGACAGCTTGGATTGAGTTGACTTTAGCTGATACTGTCCCTTACGAGATGGTGTAGACTGAGGCCTACTCTGCTGATTTGACTGAGGTCTCTTCGGAAGAACAAGATTCTTCTGTTGATTCCTTGGCTGATGTCTGATCAGTTTAGGTCCATTTTTGTTCCCTTTCTGATCTGACACTTGCCTTGCCAGGTCAGCTGATCCTTTTCCCTTATCTGATATAGATTTGGCTTTTCATGTATCTTGATCAGAAACTCGTTTGGTTACACTTTTCTGATGCGAACCAGATGGGGATTTTGAGGATCCAAAAGGGTTCTCATACCCAATTCCCTTCTTGTTAATTGGCGTACGAAAATAGTTGTTCAGATCTTTAACAGTCTTAGAAGATTTCGTGAAAACCTTTATTTTCTTACGCAAATTGTCCTCAGATATTTTCAGATTCTCATGCAGTCGGAAGAGTTCATCAAACTTAGCCTGAAGGACTTTGAGTTCTCCAGCTTGTCATTCATTGAGAGCCAACTGTTCCTTAATCAGCTTTTCCTGATCAGTAGTACTGACTTTCAGAACCTCCAGTTCTTTAGTCATCTTCTGAATAGTTTCAACTGATTTTAGTTCAGCTGCTTTACTAGTTTAAATATCCTTGACAAGCTGAATATTCTCAGCCCTTAGGTTATCGTTCTCTACTTCCACTCGTGTATAAGTATCTATTGCATTAGAGAGATCATCAAGCAATTGGTCATTATAGACCTGCAGGTTAATCTCTCCAGCAGATGTGCTGAGCACAACAGGTGTAGAACAAGAGACCACAGAAGGTTTAGAGATTACCTCAGACTGGTCAGTTTCTCTGGCCATCAGACAGATGTCTTCATCAGATGAGAAGTTCAAATCATCGACATCGTCAGTTGTGGTAATCAGACAGAAATCTTCAACAGATGAATATCCAGAGTCATCTGATGACAGATAAGAATCGTCAATTCCTGATGTGTCTGCAACCATGGATTTTCTGTCTCGATACCTTTGTTCTCTTCTGTTCCGTTTCTCTTCTCTTTCCTTGGGAGTCAGGTCAGGACAATCAACACTGTAATGACCTGGTTTCTGACAGTTATAGAAAACCCTTGAATCTCCAGAATTTCCTCTATTCGGTGAATCATTTATTCGGTGAATCATTTCTTCGGTATGATCTGTCAGGAGACTTTCCATTCTGTCTGTAATCAGAACCTCTCTTATCTGATCTTTCATCTCGTCTGCTTTCTCTACGATCCTCTCTCCTATCATCTTTTCGGTCATCTCTGTGATCATCTTTCCGGTCATCTCTGTGATCATCTTTCCGGTCATCTCTTCTGTTGTCCCTATCATCTGAAGAACGATATCTCTATTGTGATCTTTCAGAAGATCTTCAATCTCTTCCTCTGCTTCATCGATAGTCGTCATAGAACTTTCTATATTTGCTCATCTGAACATTTGTTCGTTCAAGTTTTCTCGTTAGAAGTGCAATCTGTTCGGCCTGGCTGATGATGTTTCCAACTGGTTCCACGATTCGTGAACTGCTACTGGTTGCCTGGAATGCAACTGATTTAGCTGAGTTTGCAGCAGCTTCAACAGGGACATCATCTGATCCTTATCATCTCTCAATCAGGTCGAACTCATGGGCTTTTAAACTGAAGATTAGATCATTTGGTTTCATGGTAGCAATATCTTGACAGTCCTTAATCACGGCCACCTTGGTATCCAATTTCGTAGTCAACGATCTGAGAATCTTGTAGTTGATATCCTTGTTTGACATTACTCGTCCTAGATCACGAAGTCGGTTGACTCCTCGTGTGATCCTCCATCAAATTGATCAACTGTTTCATTCGGTAGCATCTTAAGTTTCTCAAATACAACTAGCTCAGCTTGCAGTCTCCTGTCCTTGATCTATTCATTCCCTCTGCAGATTTCAGCAAGCGTATCCCAAACTTCCTTAGTTGTCTTCAGGTACTTCACTTTCTCTCGTGTAGTAGCATCCATAGTTTTCATGATGAGGTGTCTGGCAACAGTATCCAGATTGGACAATTTCCTCTCATCTGCATCCATTAGAGAGGGACTCTTCCTGATTCTTGCTCCAACTGGTTGAGTAGGATCTCGTCCTGCTTCAGCTGGGTTAAAGTGATAGATGATAATCGGTCCTATCTCAAGAATCTCATCCATTCTGTTGCTGATTACTCCCAGATGATCTCTCATGTCGATGGACCAATCTGCATACTCATCAACAGAAAACATGGGTAGATTATGATGCATACCTGAAGTATTATCCATGCTTGTGGTGATTTAAAAAAATGATTTTTAAAAAAATGGTTTTCAAAGATCAGTTCAAGTGACCACAAAGGTTCTTCCTCAAGAACCAATGATATTCAATGCCAGTGGTCGGAAGAACCACTGCTCTGATACCACTTGTAGGTCCCGAACGGGTTTTAGTGAGGGTTGAAGTCTAGAGGGGATGGGTGAATAGACTTCAAAAACTTTTTAGTGGATCAGATGTGATTGCACGTATGTCTGATCAGAGTACGATGTGGATCAGTTTGGACTGATATCCAACTTACTGATCTGGCAGGCAGATCAGTTTGGCATCTATCAGTTTAACTGATGGTGCGAAAGATTAGTTAACCCGTGTGAAAACCAGTTTTACTCAAACAAAGATTCTGACCAATCTGATTTGAATCGGATAACTAAAGTGTTAAGCTGATCAGATCAGTAGCTTGATGCTAATATGATCCTGGTACAGAATATGCATGCAGATAACAAGAGTAGTGTGCAAGTATGTGTAAAGCAGATTAAAGGCACACAAATTTATAGTGGTTCGGACAACTTGTCTTATATCCACTCTTCCCTATCAGCAGGGGCACCAACTTAACCAACTGGACTTAGTTTAATGTGTTAGTCCAACACAGTACAACCAACATATATTTAACGAGTTCTCACTCAACCAATCCTAGAAATCTAATCTAGAAACCCTAGATAGAAATCCTGCTATAACAAACTTTTCATAGGTGCCCACCATTTGGGTATAAGATTTGTTTTGTTCCAACTGGAATACTATCCTATCTTCTAAGTAGTCTAAAGCTAGAGGATAAGTATTCTGGCTAAGAACTAAGGGATGAACACTTAAGAATAAATCTTCGATTTGGTGTTCTTTTTACGGAAATTGCTTGTGCTTGAGCTTGATGATAATTTCTGTAACCTTACTATGAAGGTTTGATCCCTTATTTATAGGCACAAAATCGAACTAGCCGTTGGAGAGCAATTTAAATTTCGGTCTATTTAAGGTAGGTTTGCAGGTCCGATTTGATATGCGCAGAGGCGGCATGGCCGAAAGTATGCAAGCTTGTCCTTTCTAGCCATTTAACTCTAAAGCGCCTTGTCCTGCAGACTGTCAGAACTCCGTACGTGTGTTGTCGACTTCTCATTGGCTATCAAGTACGATTCACAGCATTTGAATAAGCAACAAGGTTGACATTCTTCTTGTCTGAGCACTTGACTCGTACTAGGTAACATTGAAGTAGTCACCTGGTGGAGTTGACACAGATCAATCAGAATCCTGATCTGCCTACCTGACTTAGGTCATCTGATTGTAAGTTGTCTTAGCATAACTTACCGACCTCTTCTTTAAGTCTTAGAATGTAGGTTGTCTGGTCTTGATGTCTTCAGTCTTGACTTGTCTGCTTTGTATTGATCAGATCTTCAGCATCTCTGATCTTCATGACTTATCTGATCTTCAGGACTATCTGCTTCAATTACAAGATCGTCATCATTTTATCTTCGAGTTAGCTGATCTTCACCAAACTTAACCTATATATATTGAGTTCCCCCTCAATATGTGACCTATCTGTTACTTCAGCTTTCTATACACTTCAGCTGGTCATCTTATCGGCTATCTATGTCATCAGTCAGCTAACAGGTCTGACTGGTCCTATTACATTATATGTTTTGGAATTTCCATCGAAACTATAAATTTCCCAACAAGTCCCATCTGGTTCACATTAAAAAAGTGTAAATATTTCTTTTATTTTAATCATTTTTTCAGTAATTAGACTTATATTGGGCTACTCAAGGGGCCTTTAGGAGAATTAAGATTGGACCTCCCAATGGGCTCTGAATTTATCAATATTGAGCCACAATATTATTCAGCCCATTAATATTAATATATTCAACTATAAATTTAATATTGCACTATCCATCTTAACCCATATTACAGTAATATAGCTCCCGGTTATTATTTTTCGTGTTTAAGATGATCTAGTCTTAATTAATTTAAGCCACTGAAAAGCTTTATATTAATTAATATCTTTTTCCTTGGAGTAAGGACAACTCAACATTATTATCCATACCGGAAATTAATTTCACTTGCAAGATTTGGTATGATAAAGCATTTGAATCCACCAAGGGGAAAAATCAAACAAGACTCTCCTTGCACACGATTCTCTGTATTAAATCTTAGTAATTGTCATGTAACAAATAATATTGCCCAAAATCGTGACGGGGCTGGGTTACCAGGAGTCGGATGTTGGAATGTTTGGAGCAGACGCCGAGAAGGCCATTGAGCATGGTGCGGTGACTGACAAAAGTTAAACCCATGGAGTAGGTGGTTGATGTCCTTATGTACTTTCCTCTTCTTTTATTTTTGTTTTGTTGGCCTTCGGGCTTTTTGCTGTAAACGGCCTTTGGGCCCCCTTCTTGTACCGACCTCCGGGCCTTTTTATTCTTCTAATGTAAAGAACACTTCTTACCGTATAATGTGTATGCTTGTGACTTGAATAATTTATGCGGCTGTGTTCTTATCGTCTTGCTTCATTGCGATGTTTTTGAGGACATGTTTCCGTCGTCTTATGAAACGTGGTGGGGTTAGACCATGCAGGTCGTAACTCCACCGACCTATGGATTTGAATCAAGCTTACCCTTGGAGGCTATCTTACGTAATGCGTATGGCTGCATTGATAAATGTATGGGCAACTTACCAAATGAAAAGTTAAAGCAGGTCAGAGGGCATAAGCTCGTTTGTTCATGACATAAAAGAGATAATCTGTACAAGAGCGATGTGTGATTGTATTCTATTGATAATACATCTTCAAGTTGGTCGCATTCCAGGGGTACTGGGCCGGAGTGCCGTCGGTGTCTTCGAGTTCGTAGGCCCCATTGGAAAGGCATTTGGATATCCTCAAGGGACCCTCCCAAGTCGGGCCGAAGGTTCCCTTGGGAATCTCGAGTACCTTCTTGAGAAAGAGGTCGCCTTCTTTGAATTTTTGGAGCCTCACTTTGGAGTTGTATTACCTTTTCAAACGTCTATTTGTACCTCGTGTTCCTTAGGTTGGCCTCTAGCCTCTTTTCCTCTAGGAGGTCGAGCTCGAGTGTCCTTGCTATATCGTTTTCTTTGATCCCACTTGTGAGGTTCTGTGGCTTGGTACCTTGATTTCCGATGGGATGACCGCCTCGGTACCATATGCCAGGGAATAGGTCGTCTCCCCCGTCGAGTTTCTACAAGCCATCTAGAATGACCAGAGTACATCAGGTAACTCGATTGCCCACTTCCCTTTCGCTCCTTCTAGTTGGGTTTTCAAGGTATGTTTGATTATTTTGTTTATGGCCTCCACCTGGCCATTCAATTGGGGGTGGTACGGCATCGAGAAGAGTTTCGTAATCTTCCATTTATGGAAAAAAGGTGTCGACCTTGCATATTATGTTTCTCCAAATCATTATCACATGGTCTGTGTCTATTGTTGCCTGAGCCTCTGCCTCTGCCCACTTGGTGAAGTAATCTACCGCGACCAATGCGAATATGACTTTCCCCGCAATAGTTGGAGATATCGATCCCCCACTTCGCGAATGGCCATGGGCTGAGGATGCTTGCGATCTCTTCTGGGGCGACCTTGATAGACGATGTGAAAATCTGGCGTCGGTGGCATTTCTTTGCGTAAGCAATTGCATCCCCACTTAAGGTAGGCCAGAAGTAGTCTTACCTCATCGTTTTGTGAGCCAAGGATTACCCTCCGGCTTGGTTTCCACACACGCCCTCATGGATTTCTTCAAGTACGACCTGCCCCTGGTTGGGTGTTATGCATTTGAGCAATGGGGTGCTGAAGTTGCGCTTGTAAAGTTTGCCGTCGATCATGGTGTGCCTCGCGCTCATAGTTGGATCTGGCGAGCTTTGACTCTGTCATTTGGTAGGTCGCCTGTTGTGAGGTATTTGACTATTGGTGTAATCCAGCTATCCTTTATAGTGTTGGGGTCTAGGGCCGCGACCAATGAGAAGTTGGTCGATGGGTGGGATAACTTATTATTGTAACATCTTTCATTTCGCCCGGTCCCTCTGAGGTCGCTAGTCTGGCCAGGGCGTCGACTTGTGAGTTTTAGTTTCTTGGAACTAATTTGACATGCACTTGTTTAAATTTTTCTAGCAGCTTCTTAACTACCTTCTGGTAGGCCGTCATGCTGTCGTCTCGGGCCTCGTATTCTCCCGACATCTGGCATGCCACTAGCTATGAGTCGGTGTATATCTAGATTCTTTTGATGCCCATTGCCATGGACATTTTCAGTCCATTAATGAGGGCCTCATAATCTGTCTCATTGTTCATGGCAGGGAAGTCGAACATGACTACCGTTTGGAAGGAGTGGCCCTCGTGGCTAGTTAGTATTATCCTTGATATTGACCTGTTCATTGTCGCCGATCCATCGATGTAGAGTTCCCAGGGAGAACTCAATGAATTCCTCGATTCGGTGGGGATGGTGAGTTCGACCATGAAATCGGCCATTACTTGGGCTTTTATTGCGGTGCGGGGAGCGTATGTGACCGCATATTGGCCTATCTCGATGGACCATTTGAGGTAGCCACCTGTCGTGTCGGGTCGGTGCAGGATGTTCCTCAGTGGTAGTGATGTTAGGACCTCAACCTGGTGGTCAAAGAAGTAGGGTCTGAGCCTTCTGACGCTCATTACCAAGGTGTATGCGAGTTTTTCCAGAGGCGGGTATATTTGCTCAGTTTTTTTAAGTACCTGGCTGACGAAATAAATGGGAAGGTGTGCTTGTCCTTCATCTCGTACCAGTACCGAGCTCAGAATTGTCTCAGAGGCCGCCAGGTAGAGAATAGCTTTTCTCCTGGTATTGGCTTCGACAATATTTTGGTATCCACCATGTATATTTTTATCTTCTCGAGGGCTACTCGACTTTGTTCGGACCATTCTAATCTCACCCCTTTTCTCAAGGTATCAAAGAATGACATGCACATGTCCCCTATGCGGGACATGAACTTGTTTAGCGCGGCCAAACAACCCGTCAATTTTTGGACTTCTTTGGTATTTCTTGGGGCGCCCATGTCCAGTATTGCCTTGATTTGTGAGGGGTTTGCTTAAATCCCGGCTTGCTGACCATGTGTCCATAGAAGTTTCCCGATTCTACCCCGAATTTATATTTTTTTGGATTGAGCCTCATGTTAAACTTTCAAAGGATCTCGAAAGTCTAGGTGAGGTGAGCGAGGTGGTCCTCCCTCTTTAGGCTTTTGATGACAATGTCATCCACATATACTTCCATCGTCCTGCCGATCTCCTCGGAAAACATCTAGTTGACTAGCCTTTGGTAGGTCACACCCGTATTATTTAGGCGGAAAGGTATCCTCTTCTAGCAATATATGTTCTTATCAATGAGGAACGAGGTGTGTTGTTGGTCGGGTGCGTGCATGGTAATCTGATGGTAACCCGTGAAGGCATCCATGAATGACATCATTTCATGGCCCGCCGTGTTGTCGATCAGATGGTCGATGTGGGGCATATGGAAGAAATCCTTCGGACATGCTTCGTTTAGGTCGGTGAAGTCGATGCACAATCTCAACGTTCCATTCGACCTTTTTACTAGCACAGCATTCGAGACCCATTGCGGCTGGTCAGCCTCTTTGATATGGGCGTTGTCTAGCAGTTTTTTCACTTCACCATCTAGGGCCGTATATTTTTTAGGCCCAAACTTCCTACGCTTCTGGGCGACTGATCTCCTTAGTGGGTCGATGTTCAGATGATGGCATGCGACTTCTGAGTCGATTCCTACCATATCTTGATAGGACCAGGCGAAGATGTCCAAATTATTTTTAAGAAAGTCGATAACTTCCCCCCGGATCTCGCCGGGGATCTTGGACCCAATTATGACTTCTAGATCAGGGCGGGCTGAATCCACTTTGACTTTCTCCAGATCTTCCCCCGGGGTGGCCCTATTTTTATCCAATCGCGGGTCATCGATTGCCTCCTCGATGAGGAATTCTTCCAGCTCGGGACCTATTCTCGAGTCGAGGTCGGGCCGACCTCTTTTGTTGGTAGCCGCCTCTGACCCTGAATCTTTGCATTCCATTACTCGGTTTATTACAAGTATCTAGCCATTTGATAAAGTACATGCAAAATTTAAATGACACAAGGGGTAAACTGAACAACCTCTTGTATCAACTTGGTCCCCCTTAACGGAGCCGACCAACCCACCCTTAGTGTGGAATTTTACACAGAAATAATAAGTTGAGGATGTAGCCTCGAATTCATGCTCAAAGGGGCCTACCGAGGTGTTGGGGCCACATATCCACAAAACGACCATCCTCTGGGGTGCGGCGACCAAGTTCAATGATAGGCGACCATCATGTCATATCAAAAGGTGGTGAACCGATGATTGGCGACGACCATCCAGGAATGGTACAACCACTTTGGTGGATAACCTCGGGCGACCACCCTGAGTCGTTGGTGATAAGCATGGGAAAGATTTGGATAATCAATGACACATTAATAATATGGATATCACGGGGATTAAGCTTGGCAAGTGTATCTTGGGGCAAAGATCACGACACTTAATGATGGAAATTGTCCTCGACTGCATGTAACCCTAAAGGGCTGAAGGATCCGGCCCACAGAAGGAGTCTAACCTAGCCTGTAAATCTATAAATATCAGTTGTATGACACATTGTAAAGGAAGAAAAACTTAGCATTTAGGCAGATATTATGTATAATTTCCTGGCTTGGTACTGCCCCCGGACATAGCCACATTTCGACGAACCGGGTTACCAAACTTCATATTTTTACTTGCTTTGATTCATTATTTTACTCAGTGAGTGATTGTTGGCACATCGAGATAGTTCTGGCTACAATAATTTAGCGACGTCTGTGGGAATCACCATTGCTATCTAAACCCACAAATCTATAAGAACTCACGAAAAGCAATGGCGCAAATCAAGGTACCGATTACTGGCCTCGAGACCGACCCTCGCGATAGGGCGAAAGCCTCCCTATCCTCGGAGTCAAGGCCCACACCGATGGATGCAGCGGATGAATAGAACTGTGGCAAAATCTTCAAGACCCCCGCGGAGATGAAGAACGCTTGGGTGTACTTGCGCAAGCGAAACTTGGACTTCGACAATGATGATGACTAGCAACCCTTCATTAAGTTCGCCCGCACTGGTGCGGCGACCAAGGGAAAGGCCCAATTGGGAGGACAACTCAGCCTCAACCAAGCCATCTCGGCTTCGAAGTCTATCCACCTCCCAAGAGAGGGGGCGGATAGGGCCCGCCAAGCGGACGTGCATCCTGAAGGACCACGGGATAACACAATTTTCAATCTACTGGGGGGGCATCCCGATGAATAACTCAATTTTCAATCGGCTGGGGATAACTTAATCCAAAAGAGGCCAAACCTTGTGGAGGACGAAGTGAATTCTCACCCCCTAATCATGGTCGAGGCTAGCGACCACCCGAAAAGGTTCAGGAACGAGCCACTCATATCGGTAATGAGCCGACTCAGCACCCCTAGCGATCAGTGGAATGCCCAAGCAAATCAACGGGATGCCGAGCTCAACGTCCTGAGACAAACGGTCTGAGCACTTCAGAAGAGAATGGATAACCAACCGGCCCCCGCCGGGCAAGCGACTAACATGGCCCTCCCTCTGTCGCCCCTCAGTGCGACAATCACGGCAGCTCCAACGCAGGCCAAGATCAACACAATGTCGATTGATCGATACGGTGGGGATTCCGACTTAAGAACGCACCTCGCTAAGTACAACTCATACATGACGTCTGTAGGGGCTTTCGACGTGACCATGTGCTGGCTATTCCCCCTCACTCTAAAGGAGCAAGCACACAAGTGGTTCACATCTATCGCTCCTCAGTCCATCTACTCTTTTGAGCAATTGGGATGGCTCTTCATGGGTCACTTCGCAGCCATGGCGCCCAGGCCTGCAGGGAGGCAGCGACTGGTGAATGTCAAGCAGGGCAAAGACGAGTCTGATAGGGCCTACCTGGAAAGATTCAACCGGCTCATTCTAGATGGAGACCCAAGCTGTTGGGCGTAATCGCCGGACTGAGGAAGGGAACAAAGCTTTGGCGGAAATTAACAGCTAATTATCCGGCAACCTACGCAGTGTTCAGAGCCCGCGCAAGCGATATCATCAACACCATGGAACTCCTAGCAGCCAGGATGGGAGACAGAAAGAAGGTCGCACTCCCCAAGACGAACAAGAAACTGGGACAGTACAAGGCACCAGGAAATTTCAAGCCCTTCGAAGACCCAGTGACCGTCAAGCTTATCGAGGCCTTTAGCATGTCACCCGGACGCATCTTCACACAGATCAAGGACAAACGTCTACTGGGGGAGCCCCGACCCATAAAGAAGACTGATGGTCGACAAAGCCCCGCAAAATACTACCACTACCATGAGATGATCGGCCATAACACTAGTGAATGTCGCGACCTACTAAAGCAACTCTGGAAGTTGTACAAGGAAGGAATATTGCACTAATACGTCAGAAAGCCGCAACCCAGGGACAACCGTGGGAGGGACGATCACCCCCCACAACAGGATAAGGTCGACAAGAAGGCAGAAGGATAGAGAGGTGGTCGACAGGCTCCCCCCATACCCGTAAATGAGGACGAAAGAGTAAACCACACCTTATCCCCGCTAGGGATGGTGGGAGGCCTCTCCGCACTAACCTCATTATCAAAAAGACGTCAGAAGGCTGAACTGAGAGAGATGGCCAACACAGTCCAACTATGCCTACCGACGAATGCAACTGCGCAAGAAAGCAACCGAATCCAATTCGGCGAACAAGACAAAGAAGGCATCGTATACCGGAATGCCGACCCCCTGGTCATCTCTGCCAAAATCATGGGAGTAACGGTCAAACGACTGTTAGTCGACAGTGGGGCATTTTACAACATACTGTTCAAGAAAACCTTCGACGAAATCGGCGACTACCACAACTATCTGGAGTCGAGCGAGCAACTGATGAGAGGTTTTGGCGACGCTATGGTGAAGGCCCACAGGATCATCCGTTTAGCTGTAGAACTAGTTTTCTCTATAAGTAGGGCTGTTAGAGCCCCAAAGCTTTGTGATTTCCTTGTAATCGACCTGTCGTCGGCCTTTAACGGTTTTCTCGGTAGGCCGTTTGAGCACAAGTTTGAGGCTGCGTCCTCTACGTACTATTTATGTGTAAAATTCCCTACTTCAGATGGGGTGGTCGGCACCGTTAAGGGAGATCAACTTGATGCAAGAGGATGTTCAATTTATACCCAGTCACATTTAAATTATAGTATACAAGAAATTGCACACACAAACTGTCAAAATGACCCAATGGAAACCGACCACAATGAACAAATAAGGAGAGTCGACCAAATAAACGAAGATCTGGAACCAAGGCTGGGACCTGAGCCAGGCGAGTTCATTATCCAAGGAACAATCGATGACCCAAGAGAAAACTAACAACGAGCAACACCGGATGACGAACTCGAGAAAGTCAATGTGGACCCAAACTGACAAGACCTGGAGGTCATAATTGGCTCCAAAATCTCGTCGGAACTAAGAGGGAAGCTGGTCGACTTCCTCAAACATAACTTAGACGTGTTCACCTGGTCCCACAAGGATATGGTAGGCATCGACCCCGAGGTTGCCTGCCATCTGCTGATCATCGACCCCGATAGAAAACCAATCGCACAAAAAATAAGAAAATTTGGACCCGAGAAATATGCTGCGTTGACCGAAGAAGTAAAGAAGTTGCTTGATAATGAACTAATCATGCAAGCCGACCAACCCCAGTGGGTGTCAAATGTCGTCCTGGTTAAGAAAGCGAACGGATCATGGAGACTATGCATCGACTTCACCAACCTGAACGAGGCATGCCCCAAGGATTTCTTCCCCATGTCACATATCGACCACCTGATCGACAACACAGCCAGCCATGAAATGATGTCATTCATGGATGCTTTCGCGGGTTACCACAAAATATCTATGCACAAAGACGACCAACAACATACCTCATTCCTCACCGAAAATAACATGTACTGTTGGAAGAGAATGCCATTCAGCCTCAAAAATGCTGGGGCAACATACCAACGGCTGGTAAACAAAATGTTCGCAGAAGAAATCGGAAAAACCATGGAGGTATACGTGGATGACATTGTCGTCAAAAGTTTGAGAAAGGAGGATCACCTTGCCAACCTCGCCCAAACATTCG
Source organism: Stenogyne calaminthoides (assembly GCA_037126765.1). Taxonomy (NCBI): domain Eukaryota; kingdom Viridiplantae; phylum Streptophyta; class Magnoliopsida; order Lamiales; family Lamiaceae; genus Stenogyne; species Stenogyne calaminthoides. The sequence goes on from JBBCBC010000018.1 coordinate 12,471,985, forward strand.
CTATTCTAAGAAAGTTTAACATGAGGCTCAACCCAAAGAAATGCAACTTTGGCGTGGAATCCGGCAAGTTCCTTGGCCACCTGGTCAGCAAACGGGGAATAGAGGCCAACCCAACCAAAATCAAGGCGATATTGGAGATGGGCAGCCCACAAAACCCAAGGGAGGTTCAAAAGCTCACAAGAAGCTTAGCAGCCCTCAGCAGATTCATATCACGCATGGGGGACAAGTGCAAACCCTTCTTCGACACGCTAAAGAAGGCCAAAAGCGACTTCCAGTGGATGGAGGAAGCTCAGACGGCCTTTGACAGCATCAAGAAATATCTTGCCGACCCGAAGATATTGTCCAAACCCTTCCTAGGGGAGAAGCTCTTCCTTTACCTGGCAGCCTCCAAGATGGACCTGAGCTCAGTCCTAGTACAAACAGATGGACACTCCTTCTAGACGTCCATCATGTTCGACTTTCAAGCGACCAATAACAAGGCAGAATACGAAGTCCTCATTGGAGGGTTAGAGATGGCAGTGGCCATGGGTGTTAAAAAACTAAAAATACACACTAACTCACAACTGGTCGCGTGCCAGGTGTCGGGGGAGTATGAGGCCCGGTGTGACCTGGTAAGTAGTAAATTATGTATGTTTTTAATATAATAGAGTGCAATTTATTGAGCTCGTTTGTGTTAAGATTGCATGATTAATTACTTATATGTGTTTTGATCGTATTATTCCGCACTTGATCGATTTTTGTGTTTTTAAGTGTGTTTAGGTGATTTTTGTGAAAAGTTGTTGGACCAATTGTGTTGTGGGAGACCCACACTGGATGACCCAGTGCAGGCCCTTGTTCCAGAAGCTACAAAGAGAAAAATCCAGCGTGCAGTCAGTTTGTTTGGAAAGGATTTGGTCAAGGGAGTATATATGGAAAGATTGGATTTCCGAAAGATTGGAGAAGATTTGATGTATCTATTGGAGAGTCATGCGTATCTTTTGGGCAGATATTCTAAAAAATTAAGATTGGAAAGATACAAATTCATACATACCTTGGAGAATATGCAAAGCTTATATATATAGTGGAGCGAGTGAAACATACATGAGATTATTAATTAGAGGAGGAACCAGGGACACGCCACTTTGGAGATTTGAGGCAGTTTTGAGAGTCTTTTGTTAGTTAGTATTTTTTATCCCAATTCTGGGAATTTCTGAACCCGTGTTTAATGTCGATGTTTTAATTCGAGACGTTTATGATTTTTTTTTTGGATTGTTTGATGCATGCGGATGTTGTGAGTAGATGAAGATTTCATGAGAGGGTCATTTTGAATTTATGATAGAAAATTGGTGAATTGATGAGTTATGGTCCTATGTTGTGCTTCGATCCCCTGTAATTAAAGTAGTCTAATTAGGTCACTTAGATAAATGATGCATTCATGGTGTACCCCTTAAGGTTGGAAAAAATAAATTAATGTGGTATGGAGAAATAGGAGTTTAGTTGAAGAATTGTGTAACAAACAAAAAGCCGGTACAGCTGCCCATTTTTAGGGGCTCGAAAAAAGAAAAAAAAAGGAAAGAAAAAAAAAGAAAAGAAAGAAAGAAAAAATGAATGAATTCGAGCTAAAACCTAACGATGGAGTGAAGTTGCAGTTTTGCGTTTGGGGAAAAAAAATGGGTGCTGAGACAGCTGCCTAATTTCGGGGGCTCGAACGTTCAAAGTCGGAAACAATTAGAGCTAAAACCCTACAAGTAGAGTGGTGCTGCAGACCTTAGAAAAAAAAGGATATATGGGGTGCACTAGAATGTAAAGTTCGTTTGAGTTACCTATTTTCGATGAAGTGAATAGTAAGTGGTCGAAGTGTGGTAAGGGGCTTAACAAGTCAATGAGTTGAGGGTCTATCATTAATAATTTTGGGAGCTTGAGTGAAAATCTTCAAAAGTTCACAATTCTAATTGCATTGAACTTAGTTTGGGATTTCATGAGTTGCTACTTTGCTTTAGTGTCACATTCTATGTGTAGAAAGGACTTGAGCGAATTTCTTAATTTCTCCATTATTATTCTCTCTTGGTGCTATTTTACTTGAGGACAAGTAAAGATTTAAGTGTGGGGGTATTTGGTAAGTAGTAAATTGTGCATGTTTTTAATATAATAGAGTGCAATTTATTTTGCTCGTTTGTGTTAAGATGGCATGATTAATTACTTATATGTGTTTTGATCGTATTATTCCGCACTTGATCAATTTTTGTGTTTTTAAGTGTATTTAGGTGATTTTTGTGAAAAGTTGTTGGACCAATTGTGTTGTGGTAGGCCCACACTGGATGACCCAGTGCAGGCCCATGTTCCAGAAGCTGGAAAGAGAAAAATCCAGTGTGCCGTCAGTTTGTTTGGAAAAGATTTGGTCAAGGGAGTATATATGGAAAGATTGGATTTCCGGAAGATTGGAGAAGATTTGATGTATCTAATGGAGAGTCATGCGTATCTTTTGGGCAGATATTCTAAAAAATTAAGATTGGAAAGATACTAATTCATACATACCTTGGAGAATAAGCAAAACCTATATATATAGTGGAGAGAGTGAAGCATACGGGAGATTATTAATTAGAGGAGGAACCAGGGACACGCCACTTTGGAGATTCGAGGCAGTTTTGAGAGTCTTTTGTTAGTTAGTATTTTTTTATCCCAATTCTGGGAATTTCTGAACCCGTGTTTAATGTCGATGTTTTAATTCAAGACGTTTATGATATTTGTTTTGGATTGTTTAATTTATCTGGTTTAAATTCTTGCGTAATGGAATTAATTAATTTAGACTGATCACCTAGGTTAATTGTTTTAATATGCCTGTTAGTTCTAAGCACATAATCCGTAATTGTTATGTGTGGTGACAATTGGTAACAACTAGTGGGCTCACTAGGGTAAATTAAGCCAAGTTCTTTCCGGTCGAGCTAGCGTACCCGGGAATTTGTTTGCTCTCTATCCTAATTCGTAATGCTTCTACTAGGTTAAATCTATGGGCGTACCTAGACTGCTTAGTTAGAAAGGTTTTCTTGAAGAGGCGTGTTTTCAATTAAATATACTTAAGGGATAGGACCGGGAAATCGAAGCGTTTTGATCCCCGAGGGGCATTAATCTTGAAAACAAATAAAGTAAACGTTGAGGTTGAAACCGTCGTATTAATCCGGGGGATTAATGAACCGTGAGTTGGGATACTTGTTTCTTCTTGATTTCGTTTGTTAAAGTTTCATTATTGTTTCTGTGGAGATCATTTAATTTTACTTGATAGGTTTTTATTTAATTTAGTGTTAGTAAAACTCTTTTACAATCCCCCCTCTTTGTGTTTGTCCTCATAGATTCGTACAACTACCACAATTATAATTTCGTGTTCCCTGTGGATCAATCCCTTGTTTGCCACTACTACAAGTTAGTAGGGTAGATCTGGGTAATTTTTATTTGTCGCACCTCGACCGTGCGGTCAAATTTTGGCGCCGTTGCCGGGGAACGGTGAGATTATTTTTGTGCCCGTTATTAGACATTTTTGAGGCTTTATTTTCTGTCATAATTCTGTGTTTTCGTCACTATGTTTCTATTCTCGTAACCCCATTTCGTTTTGTGTAGTTGTAAGAAAATTCTGCAATTATGTGACACTGGGTAACCCAGTGTAAGGTTCAGCAGTTTCCTTTTGCAATTGTTCTTGTGTCGTTTTCATTTTTCCTTCTATTTATTAAGCTTCACATCCCGTTTCCAGCTCTTTCTTCAGGTGTTTCTCTAGTCTAAGATCACAGGTCGAAGAACGCACACAAGGGCAGGGTGTTCAACATCCCATTGGCCCTCCTACTGATCAGGTTTACTCTTTTCATGTCTTACATTTTCCTATCCTGTTTGTTGATTTGTTATATATTGCTTGAGATCAAGCATTATTCTAAGTGTGGGGGAATTTGTAGCATGATCTAAATTTTTGCAATTGTGTGCATATTGTTTATGAATGTGATATTGTTGTTTTGTGGTAAATTGTGGAGCTTCTAGTTAAATTTACTTTGTTTGATGCATGCGGATGTTGTGAGTAGATGAAGATTTCATGAGAGGGTCATTTTGAATTTATGATAGTAAATTGGTGAATTGATGAGTTATGGTCCTATGTTGTGCTTCGATCCCTTGTAATTAAAGTAGTCTAATTAGGTCACTTAGATAAATAATGCATTCATGGTGTACCCCTTAAGGTTGGAAAAAAAAATTAATGTGGTATGGAGAAATAGGAGTTTAGTTGAAGAATTGTGTAACAAACAAAAAGCCGGTACAGCTGCCCATTTTTAGGGGCTCGAAAAAAGAAAAAAAAATGAAAGAAAAAAAAAAGAAAAGAAAGAAAAAAAAAGAATGAATTCGAGCTAAAACCTAACGATGGAGTGAAGTTGCGGTTTTGCGTTTTGAAAAAAAAAGGGTGCTGAGACAGCTGCCTACTTTCGGGGGCTCGAACGTTTAAAGTCGGAAACAATTAGAGCTAAAACCCTACAAGTAGAGTGGTGTTGCAGACCTTAGAAAAAAAAGGATATATGGGGTGCACTAGAATGTAGAGTTCGTTTGAGTTACCTAATTTAGATGAAGCGAATAGTAAGGGGTCGAAGTGTGGTAAGGGGCTTAACAAGTCAATGAGTTGAGGGTCTATCGTAAATAATTTTGGGAGCTTGAGTGAAAAACTTCAAAAGTTCACAATTTCTAATTGCATTGAACTTGGTCTAGGATTTCATGAGTTGCTACTTTTCTTTAGTGTCACATTCTATGTGTAGAAAGGACTTGAGCGAATCTCTTAATTTCTCCATTATTATTCTCTCTTGGTGCTATTTTACTTGAGGACAAGAGTGTGGGGGTATTTGGTAAGTAGTAAATTGTGCATGTTTTTAATATAATAGAGTGCAATTTATTGAGCTCGTTTATGTTAAGATGACATAATTAATTACTTATATGTTTTTTGATCGTATTATTCCGCACTTGATCGATTTTTGTGTTTTTAAGTGTATTTAGGTGATTTTTGTGAAAAGTTGTTGGACCAATTGTGTTGTGGGAGGCCCACACTAGATGACCCAGTCTTGCAGCCCATGTTCGAAAAGTTTTAAAAAGAAAAATCCAACGTCTTGATCGGTTTGTTTGGAAAAGATTTGGTCAAGGGAGTATATATGGAAAGATTGGATTTCCGGAAGATTGGAGAAGATTTGATGTATCTATTGGAGAGTCATGCGTATATTTTGGGCATATATTCTAAAAAATTAAGATTGGAAAGATACTAATTCATACATACCTTGGAGAATAAGCAAAACCTATATATATAGTGGAGAGAGTGAAGCATACAGGAGATTATTAATTAGAGGAGGAACCAGGGACACGCCGCTTTGGAGATTCGAGGCAGTTTTGAGAGTCTTTTGTTAGTTTGTATTTTTTTATCCCAATTCCGAGAATTTCTGAACCCGTGTTTAATGTCGATGTTTTAGTTCGAGACGTTTATGATATTTGTTTTGGATTGTTTAATTTTTCTGGTTTAAATTCTTGCGTATTGGAATTAATTAATTTAGACTGATCACCTAGGTTAATTATTTTAATATGACTGTTAGTTATAAGCACATAATCCTTAATTGTTATGTGTGGTGACAATTGGTAACAACTAGTGGGTTCACTAGGGTAAATTAAGCCAGGTTCTTTCGGGTCGAGCTAGCGTACCCGGGAATTTGTTTTATCTCTATCCTAATTCGTAATGCTTCTACTAGGTAAAATCTATGGGCGTACCCAGACTGCTTAGTTAGAAAGGTTTTCTTGAAGTGACGACTTTTCAATTAAATATAATTAAGGGATAGGACCGGGATATCGAAGCATTTTGATCCCCGAGGGGCATTAATCTGTTGAGTTTTTTAATATTCTTCTGGTATGTTTGTAATGTGTTTTTTGGATTTTCTGAAATAATGTTGCTGAAATGTAAATTACTGTGTAGAACAAGATGAAGATTTGAAGAAATTGGGAGAGAGAGAATTAGATAGGAAGAGAGGTAGTTAGAGGAGAGAGAATGGTGCAAATTTTCTGATATCTCATTCATCGGCCGCAGACCATTTCTGTAACAAACAGTGGGGTCCACACACAAATGGATATTCCTTAGGTAATTTAAATGCAGAATTAAAATAGATAATGATTGGGCCCAAGCCCCCTCTTCAATCTTTAAATTCCAGGTCATTCTAAATGTTTGGGCCCATCTGCGAGAAGCCCAAACATTTCCTCATTCAGACAACTCCACTCAGGAGGATTTGACTCAGGCGTATTCTCCTCATTCAGACAACTCCAATCAGGAGGATTTGACTCAGACGTATTCTCCAAGTCAGGTCCCTCGTTCAGACAATTCCACTCAGGCGTATCACTTATTTTCTCTGAGTCAAATCCCTCGTTCAGACAATTACACTCAGGCATATCACTTATTTTCTCTGAGTCAAATCCCTCATTCAGATAAATGTATTCGAAACCTCTCTTTCCCACTGACACAGGAAACCCCAATTCTATCTCTCCTTTCGTTCCCAACTCACCATTCTTCACGTTTCCCTCTGGTCTCGCAACATAATCTTGAAAATAAATAAAGTAAACGTTGAGGTTGAAACCGTCGTGTTAATCCGGGGATGAATGAACCGTGAGTTGGGATACTTGTTTCTTCTTGATTTCATTTGTTAAAGTTTCATTATTGTTTCTATGGAGATCATTTAATTTTACTTGTTAAGTTTTTATTTAATTTAGTGTTAGTAAAACTCTTTTACAATACCCCCCTCTCTGTGTTTGTCCTCATAGATTCGTACAACTAGCACAATTATAATTTTGCGTTCCCTGTGGATCGATCCCTTGCTTGCCACTACAACAAGTTAGTAGGGTAGATTTGGGTAATTTTTATTTGTTGCACCTCGACAGTGCGGTCATGACCGGATGACCGCATACCAAGAAATCGTCAGAGGCCTGCTCGGAGAATTCGACCAAGTCTATGTGGAACTGATGCCCAGAAATGCAAACTTTCAAGCAGACGCTTTGGCCAGGTTGGCAACATCGGAGGAACTGGCAGATATGAAAGAAGTCACCATCACAAAACTAACCTACCCATCTACCGCACACTCCCTGGTCGCCATCACCGACCCAATGGAGATCGACCATGAAGATTGGAGGACACCAATAGTCAATTACCTAAGGACAGGACATCTGCCCAACGACAGGCCCGACAGCTGTAAATGAGAGTGGCGAGATACGTGATGGTCAATGATAAATTATACAAGCGGGGCTTCAGTATCCCACTACTCAGGTGCGTGACATGGGAAGAAGGGCAAGCCATTCTGAGAGAAATCCACGAAGGCATCTGCGGAAACCACACAGGGGGCCAGTCCCTGGCCCACAAAGTTGTTTGACAAGGATATTTCTGGCCGACACTAAAAAAAATGCTCTCGAATACGCGAAGGCATGCCACCGATGTTAAATATTCACCCCCTCGATCAAAGTATCCCCAGAGGGATTAACCAACATTCTGAATGTTGGAATATTGAGGCACGTAAACACGTAATACATGCTCAGCGGAAATTAAAGTTCACCAACAACGAACAGTTAATTGCATAATTAAATACGAGTAAATGTAAACAGAATTCTTACAACAATTCGTACACAAATTCCTCTACTATGGTATCCACGTAACAGTCATTTACTAACTCGCACAGATCTGCCAGCGTTGAATCCCCGAGATGAATTTTATAGGAAAATTCTAACTTAGAGATTTTATGGAGAAATATGAATTCACGTATTATGAATTTCCCAAGAGCTCATATATATAGGAGAGGATTATCTTAAGTCTCAAGCTAACCTAATTAGGAAATAAAATTCCTAATCTTTATTTAAATAAATCTCTTAGATTTATTTCCTACATATAAATCTCTACGGATTTAAATTTCATATATGACAAATCTCTACGATTTGTTTCCATATATATTAAATCCTACAATAATATTCCAAATATTATTATTGAAAATTCTTAATTAATTAAATCCAATTTAATTAAATATTAATACTAATTAATTCCAAATTAATCTATTATTAATTACTTCTCCATAAATTAAATATTAAATCTAATTTAACATTTAATCAACCAACTATAATTAGTAAACAACCGTTACTTGTTGTGTGACCCATAGGCCCTCATATATCGAGTGATTAGTCAAACTAACAGTCTTAATTGAAGCCTAGACAATAAATTAGATATTCTCAATATATGAGGTACGTTGCGAGGAAATGTGCAACTCCCTTTAACTGAAACATGGGCTATTACGATTTCCTCCTTTCATTCGCGAATACTCGATTAGTCTTGAACATGATGAAGTGTCTATTCAAATAACTTAATCAATTTATCTCTAATCACTAATTGATCACTTATGTAACACTTGGCCACAAAGTCCAAGTTGACGTGCATTGGCCAATGACTTTGATCCAATTATGATGAGAAGATGAGTATTCTCTTTAAATCCACTTGGAGGAATGAATCCTTTTCTTGGCTCAACTACCACGCACATGCACTTCGTGATAAACCCAATTCAAGCCATATCTACCCATGGAAGGGTGCAAGCGTCGGTCATGGTCAAAGTTCATCACTCCACACATGTCGTGCGTATTGACCTCAAGTCAAAGGAGTATCGCATCGCTCCCACTAACCGAGACACCCGTAGACACATATAGTGGAACTACATCAAACGGTTTCTCGGATGGGTATACCAATACCCTCTAAGGTATTTGTGCATCCCTCATGAGATACCTAGTATCTCGTAGTGAGTGATATCTCACTACACTCTCTAAGAGTATGATGCAGATCGCACACCAATCTCCATTGCATCATCAATATCCCATTCTTGATGATCCTCGATTTGGGCTATTTGAGAATCATGCTTAGGTCATCTGAGTTCTCACCCACTCAATGACAGCAGTGACTCAAGGGAACACAGATAAGAACAAATGCAAACAATCAAACATAATATTCTAATAAGTGTAACGGCATACATTTAATATTAAATAAACAATAATATTAAATAAATACTGAATATTATCTTAGCATTATGTCCTTACAATGGATTGTCTCTAGGACACTAACTTTGAGCCCTTTGGCCTTTAGACATACCCTTACCAAAGTGGATTTGATTGACATCATCGAGACTACTTCATCGAAAACCTCGACCCATGACAATTGATCAAGACAACGGATAAAGTGAGTGAGAAACATCATCGCCTTTATGCCTCCCACAGCAATTCTTAACTACAATTTGATGGACTTAAGATCGACGCTTTTCGTGGAAATGGAAGATAATGGAAAACTCTTCTCCACCCCTACCACCCTCCATAAATGAAGGTTGAATTGATCAAAAATATTACGATTGAAATCTAGAAAGTGGGGGAGCGTGATAAAGAATTTCCCAAAGTTTTATGGAGATAAACATCAGACGCCAATGGGGAAACACCCTATTCGCCTCCAGAGGTAGTGAATTAAGTCCCATACCTAGTTGTTAAACCAATTCTATGGACTTCCATTGGAAGGACAAAATATGATAATATTAGATTGGTTTAATGAATTGTTTGTTTAATATTAAACAATGGCGCTACACTCATTAGAATATTATGTTTGATTGTTTGCATTTGTTCAGATATGTGTTCCTTGAGTCACTGTTGTCATTGAGTGAGTGAGAACTGATGAACTTAAGTATGATTCTTAAATAGGTTCAATCGAGGATCATCAAGAAAGGGATATTGATGATGCAATGGAGATATGGCTGATCATACTCTTAGAGAGTGTAGTAAGATCTCACTTCATTGCGAGGGGTATCTCATGATGGATGCACAAATACCTTAGAGGGTATGGTATACCCATCCGAAAATTTTATGTAATTCCACTATATGTTTCAAAGTTGATTTAGAGAGAATACCATGACTTCTCATCATAAAATGAAGTGATGAACTTTCTAACCTTGCACCCGCCTATGGGTATAACGATTGGGTTCATCAATTACTTTAGGTATGAGCCAAGGAAATGGTTCATTACTCAAAGTTGATTTAGAGAGATCATCTTCTCATCAAATTGATCTAAATTTATTTGAACGCCACCTTAGACTTTGTGATAATGTGACACTAATGATCAATTAGTGATTTGAGATAAATTGATTAATTTATTTGAATAGACACTTCATCATGTTCAAGACTAATCAAGTATTCTTGAATGAAAGGAGGAAATCGCAATTGCCCACTTCAGATATGTGTAGTTGCATGTTTTCGCAACGCACTTCATATATCGAGAATGTCCGATTTATTGACTAGGGTTCAATTAAGACCGTTAGTTTGACTAATCGCCTAAGTATATGAGGGCATATGGGTCACACAACAAGTAGTTCCCTTTACGGATTATAGTTGGTTGATTAAATGTTAAATCGATTTAATATTTAATTTATGAAGAAGTAATTAATAATAGATTAATTTGGAATTAATTATTATTAATATTTAATTAAATTAGATTTAATTAAATAAGAATTCCCAATAATTATATTTGGAATATAATTGGGATTTAATGTATATGGAAATAAATCGTAGAGATTTTCATATTAGGCATTTAAATCCGTAGAGATTTATATTTAGGGAATTAAATTAAAAGGAATTAATTTAATTCAAGATTAGGGATTTTATTTCCCTAATTGGGCTAGCTTGGGAAATAAGCTAAGCCTCCCTATATATACAAGCTATTGGGATTCACAAACAGTATAACTTCATATTTTCTCCATAAAATCTAGAGTTTGGATTTTCCTAGCAAATCTATCTCGGGATTCAACGCTGGCAAATCCGTGCAAATCCGTTATTGGGGATTACGTGGATACCGTAGTAGAGAAATCTGCACTCGAGTTACTGTAAGATTTCTCGTTATGATTATTGTAATCTGTATGCAGTTAATTGTTCGTTGTTGGTGAACTTTAATTTCCTCTGCGCATGTGATTACGTGTTTTACGTGCCTATAAATTCCAACAGTGGTATCAGAGCTTCAGGCTCTCAATTCTTAATTGCATAAAATTGGTTTTGAAATTAAAATTTTTTATTTATCAAAACCGGGTGCGGTTTCTTTTGTTTGATAAAACCGCACCCTTTTGTTATTTGGTTCATTGCTCTCGTCTGGCCCCCTTTTCGATGGTCATCTTCTCCACGAAAACCTAGGGTTTTCTGGGTGAAAGCCATCACCCCTCCACCTCCCTGCTGCGCGCTTCCCGACTCTGCGGACGACCCGCGATGACGCTCGAGCAAGGCAGTCTTGTGCCACAGCTCGAGTTGGTCGCGCGAGCCCACACCGCCACACTGACGGATTAGATCCATGATTGCGCGCTCGCTTCCGTCGCGACTCGATGCAACACTCCCCTGTTTCATCTCGTCTTGGTTGCGGTCACTCACGCTTCGTTGTGATGCGCTCCGATTCGGCTCGATTCACGGCGGAGCGCGACCGTTTCATGTCGTCTTTGGGCGGCGCTCCTCCACTTCTTTCGATTCGCAGTGGCTCTTCCCTATTTCGATTCGAATTAAAATGGCGCACCATCAAATCGATCGATCCTCTTGCTTGGTTGCCTCGGTTCTAACCCAGTTCGAAGGGGCACGGCTACGCACGTGTCCCTATGTAACACTCGCGATGGCGAGTCGCCAACATGTGCCTAGTAGCGGCTGCGACTCGCGCACGCTTGCTGTACCAGTCGACTTTGAGTTGTTTTTGGTTTTTGGGTTCTTGTCTTCTGATTTATTACCTATTGCATTCGACTGGGATGTTTGGAACTATTGAAACTGTGATTAATTGAATTCTGATAGTTGGGGCAGTTTTACGAGTTGTTTGGAATAATTCTGACGAAACTGTGATGAATTATTGGACATTTGATTGGTGTTGGTTGACCCGATTGAAAATAGTTTTAGAAACCGGGTGATGATGAGGGGAAGGACTGTGCCAAAATTGGATCAAGGACAGGTCCTTCCGTGCAATTTTCGAAATTTGCACATGGGCCCTTGACAAATAAATAATTAAATTAAATTGAATTTGAAATTCTTGTTCTCCTGGGTGTTAGAGGAGGCAGCAAGATGGTCGTCCAGAGACCAACAACGGGAGTGACGCATATATCGAGGCCAGTTGGCCAAAACCCCAACTATGGGAGGCATCTTTGACCGCAGGTAGTCGGCGATGGGCGGAGGGAAGCCGACAAACCTTAAAGAAAATAGTCCAACTCAGTAAGGAATGCAAAAACAAAAATTGACGCGGTAAGATTACGAGGAAAGTCCCATCCCACGAAAGAACGGTCATCCGAGAATTGACGACCAGGCAGAGGCAGCGGTGTCTTGGGCGGAGGGCGCGCAGCAAGAATCGACTCCCGAGGAGGAGCATTCCCCCTTCTCCAGTGGCAACACGGGGAGAGCGATCGCCCTACCGGGCATGTTTTCGAGTGGGGGAGTCACCCGCGCGGGCCGGGCGAGCATCCCCTTGGATCTCCTTGCCTTTCCTCTTATCTTTGGACCGGTCCGTCCGGGAGGACCCCCCAGTCTCCACCACGCCGCCCCTACGGGCTAATGACGTGCAGGATTACGGCGGGACGACATCTGCTTGGGAGATGGAATGGTCGCCTGAACAGGAATGCGCGGAACTGTGGAAGGACGACCATCAATAATGAACACCATGAAAAGTACTAAAGCAAACAAAGTAAGGAAGGAAGGACTTACAAGAATGACTGAGTTCGCGAGGATAAGTCTGCAAACCTCTCCACAATCTCTCAGAAGTAGAGTTGAAGAGGTCAACGTGACGGAGATCCCAAGGATAATCGAAGGCAACCTTGTGGGCAGTCTCGAAGTCCCAATTCAAACAATCCTTTTCGGCCACAACCAAACCTGCAAAAAGAATAAGAAATTAGATCAGTACGGAGATGCCCAAGACAAAGTAAAAGTTGGATCTTACGAGGGACCCGATCCTAGAAGTCGGTAGGGATGCGAATCTCCTCAACAAAGCCGGGGGAAGCTCTCTGCCATGCCCCAGTCACGAACCACCACCAAATATGCCAGTTCTTGACCTTATTGACAATCCCCCACATTATCCGCCGACCGGGGCAGTTTTTCAGGGCATAATGACCTTCCTGTCCATGCTGAGCGATCAGCGACCAATAAAAATTCACCTCCATGGGCGTGGGCAACCGCAATCACGGCCAAGGTCGCCAACAGATAGCTCCACCCATTGGGAGTAATCAGGGCTGGGGCAAGATTCAGCGGCCAACAAATGGGATATCGTCGGGTGTAGTGGAAAGCTGAGCCCAGCATCCATCATCGCCTCGTGACTAGCGACCATGCCCTCGGGAGGCTGATCGGCCCGCTCGGAGCTCTCGGGCCGGTAGAAGAAGACGTCGTTCAGAGTCTCATACTTACCATGGGTGACATCGAGGTCGGCCTCCATCATGACAGAACGATGTCTGTCATCATTAATATAGAAGTGGGTCCGGAGTGGTCGGAGGTGTTCAAGGCCGGCCCTATATGCTTTGTAGTTGAAATAGTCGGGATGGTCCCTGTTGTGCCCGATTTATAACTCACGGCCAACAAGTATCAATGATCAAGCAAGATGAATAAATAACGATAAATCACATAAACAACACCGGAATTTGATTACCCAGTTCATCTTTTGAATAAGACTACGTCTGGGGGTGCCCAAGCCAGGATTCTTTTATTATTCTTTCTGCCTAGTACTCTAAAAACCATGCTTCTTTACAATGAATGATACATGAAGTATATATAGACAAAGAATTAGGTTAAGAGTGTTCGTGGGCTTCTTCTGCGGGCTTGCTAGGTTTCCAGCCGCCAAGGCTAGGGTTTCCCAGTTTAGTACGTGATTCTCGCTCCCAGATACACATACCTTGCTTACGCTCCGCAATATCCACACCACTAACTACCCATATCTCTTCCATATTTATTCCTTTGCCGACTTCGGGCTGAAGCCTCCTTCGACCTGTATAATCTTCCAAGTCGCCTCGCGACTTGCGTAATCTTTTAAGTTGCCTTGCGGCCTACACGACCCAAGTGAAGTCATCCCCAATGACAAGTATATGGTGGGAAGTCGCCTCACCAGGTCAAATTATTTTATGTTACAACAATTGCCCCTCAAGTCGAGGTTGTGTGCTCGCATCAGGGCCTTTGACTTGACCCGTTGTTTTATCGACCTGTGGTAAGTCGACCTTGGGAAGTGTTCCCGAAGCGAATTGTCATCCTCGGGGAGGTGTATCGTCGCCTCAATTCCTTGAATCGGTGTGAGACTTGACGGATCTATCATGATGGCTTGGCGGATAGGTGATGTCATGCTCCGCGAATCTGCCCAATCGGCGGTCGCGGTGTAGGCTACGCGCGACCTATGCGACTTTGTTTTCTTCGGGGGACCTTGAATTTATTTATATTACACTTCGATCCCCCCCTCTTTTCTTATAAGAGGGGCGAGGGTTTTAGGCTTAAACACTTTTATCCTCAGCCTCCGCGCACTCAAGTAGTTTTCGAATCTAAAGCTCAAATTTCCTGTGAACTTTTGAACTTCCGATCGAGACTAAATCAGGTAACAAATTCACCCTTTCTCAAACCTTCTCATGGCTTCCGGTTCTCCGTCCAATCCCACGCCATCTCGCCTTCTAATCTCGTCGTCTTCGGATGACGATGATGTGGCAATAGCCCAACTCCGTCGCCGCCATAGTTCTAGCTCCACCACTACCAATGTGAGGGGACCTTCGACTGCTGATGCCCCGATTGGTAACAGGGACGGCAAGGGAAATGACAAAGGCGATGACGAGCAATTTTTGGCCGAATTGGGGGAGATCATGCATCTTCGTCCATTGAACATCAGTCCTCCTCGTTCCGTTGCACAGGAGATGGGGACATCCACAGGCCCTTCCAACTCGGCCGTAACTATGGGGCTTATGAGCGGGCCTTTGACTACCACACGTATGAGGCCCGAGCTCCCTACAAGCGACCAGAGCGGGGCTATAGGAGGTCGGCCAGGTCAGATTTTGTGGCATCTGACCTGAGATACAATTCGATCTTGTCTGACCGGTATGTGCGTTCTCTTCGTCGTTTGTACAAAGTGCCCAGGGACGTACATTTCTACGGGGCGACCTCCGATGAGAGTGCCGACCAGCCGCCGCCTGGTATGATTGCTGTCAACGAGCATACTATGGAGGCGGAAATTCGCTTCCCATTAAATCCGGCCATTTCCCATCTCCTTGTGGCCTGGAATCAGAGCCTCACACAAATCACCCCCAAACGGCTGGAGCTACATCCTTTCCACTATGACCGTTCTGGGGCAGGCCGGGCTAAATCGGTTGCCGACCCTTGGTGAGATCACATATGTGATGACACCGATTGCCCAAGCCGACGGCTACAATGCCATGCAACTTCAGAAAGGTCAGGAGCTTGTTAGCGGGATTCCCAATAAGGTCGCCGACTGGCATAAAAAATGGTGATTCAACGGGGGGGGGGGGCGTGGGAGTCCGTGGACCCTTCGAGTACCTTGCCCATCCGTATCCCGACCGTCTATGCACACCGAGTTGAACATGGTAAGCCTTACATCTTCTAACTTTGAGGTCGTACTGATCTAATTCCCTTTTTATCTTGCAGTGTTCACGCCCGCTACCGCCGACTTGTATTGGGATTTCCTGGAGGCTTTCTGTTGGTCCCGGTGCAAACGAGTCTTACACGTGTATGGGGGGGAATACACATGTTCAGTGTTTTTAAAACTTTTTTCATCGAGGTCGACTTGGGTCAGATAATCCTGAAGATTAGGTCCTGAGAAGCACAGATCGCTCTGAATCAAAGTCTACTGAGACAGTGATCTTGAGCTGCTTTCAGAAACCTCAGATAATCCCAACTGAGTCCTGAGTTTCAGAGATCCTGAGTTGCTTGGATCAGATAACTAACTTACTAAACCCTCAGAAGAGTAAGTTCAGTTTGGTAACTATCTGTTCTAGCTACTCAGATGTGCGGAATGGTTGGCCCTTTAGTTTATACTCGTTTTAAGCTTTGCTGAAAATCTTCCTTTAATGGAATAGTGATTAGGCTGTGATTCAATTACATGCAACTTCCAGTGGATTGATTCCAACTGAAATATTAGTGAAAATATGCTTTCAAACTCAGTGATGCAACAGTTAAGCACAGGAAAAAAGCAATAAACAACACAAAGAAGATTATAGTGGTTCGGAGACTCAAGCTCGTGCATCCACTCTCTCGATCCTCGAGAAATTCACTAATCAACGAAGCTTTACGACTACCTCGCGTAGTTTACTTACTCAACTTCGCCCCGAGCTTTACGACTACTCCGTAGTTTACTTACTCAACCCGACCTTGAGCTTTCTGACTACCTCCGTAGTTTACTTACTCAAACACAAACAAGCTTTCAGACTACCTTTGTAGCTTACTAACTTCTCCTCTAGAGCTTTCTGACTACTCCGCGTAGTTTACTAACTCTTTACAACTCTTCTCACCAACAAACACACTCCAACTACCTTCTCAAGGGTTTGGGGTTTCTCTATTGGTTTCCAACTAGGATGAGATATCCTTTACAATGAAGTACAATGCAAAGGGTTAGGATATCTCGACTAAGCTTCGGATATGTCTTATCAAGCTAGGCTTAGTTTAGTGAGCTCTCTTCAATATAAAAGCACTTGGGAAATTCTAGGTTTTCGAAAGTGCTTTAACTTTCTTGATAATAAGTTTGAGCTTCTTGAGTTGCTTATAAATTTCCCGTAACCTTACAATGTAGAGGGTCACCAGTATTTATAGGCATACACCAAGGTTACTCTTGAAAACTATCTGTTGGAGAGATAGCTTCGTGAGTTTCCTCTTATGGTGTGTGAGGAACGACTATATTTAGGGTTTGAAACTCCCTAACACGTTTTAGGAAATAACCTTTCATGTAGGCGGTCTTCACTTTTTGCAGTCTGGAACTTTGTACTTCTGACATCTTTTTTTGACCATCCTTCATCAATTGTCAATATGGCATGATGATGTCTTCCTCTTTTTGACTTTTGTCTCCAGTTAAAGGTAGACACCTTCAACGGCTCTTTTGGTTACAAACTCTGAGTTTGATATAGCCTTAACAACACTTCTGACTTAGTTCCTTTTGTCTGCATTTGAATGTCTTGGCAAATATCTATTATCTAAGGAATCGCGATCTTCTCAGTATTGCATCCTTCAGATAGATATATTCAGTGCCTCGGAACATTCAGTTTTATCTTGAGCATTCAAGACATTCTTGAAGTCTTGATAATTCTTTGTGCCTTGGTATTCTTGATCTTGATCTTGAGTCTTGATCTTGCGTCTTGAGTCTTACGAGTCTTGAGGTCTACGAGTCTTGAGTCTTCGAGTCTTGAGTCTTCGAGTCTTGACGTCTTACGAGTCTTGAGTCTTTGAGTCTTGAGTCTTACGAGTCTTGATGATATCTTGGTGATATCTTTGAGTTTTCATCTTTGAGTCTTGGTTCTCGATTTCATCTTGAGTCTTGATATATCGGTTTCTCCTTTGAGTCTTGATTCTCGATTTCTCCTTTGAGTCTTGATTCTCGATTTCTCGGCTTGAGTCTTGATTCTCGGTTTCTCTTTGAGTCTTGAATCTTGAAATCCGGGATTAAACATCTTGAGTTCTTTAGAGTGTTCAGAACCTATCTCGATCTATATCTGGCGACTATACATTTTTGCGAGATAACATCACGAATACTCTGGCCCGAATCGACTTAACTATCAAGATCATTCTGAA
Source organism: Stenogyne calaminthoides (assembly GCA_037126765.1). Lineage (NCBI taxonomy): Eukaryota > Viridiplantae > Streptophyta > Magnoliopsida > Lamiales > Lamiaceae > Stenogyne > Stenogyne calaminthoides. The sequence goes on from JBBCBC010000018.1 coordinate 12,489,772, forward strand.
CATGTCATACTCAGTGGTTTTGGGATCTTAATCAAAATCATATATCTTTTATTAAATTCATCTCCCAACACTTTCAACATAGTTCGCAACACTCCTCCAAGCTGTTGAGACGTTAACGCCCTGAACACCGAGCTTGATCGACTCAAAGCCGGCTTGTACACTTATCCGCGTCACCTTAGAATCCCTTGTAAATTTCCTTGTCAACGACTTTAAGTCTTATCCGCAACCTTTACGATCGGGTTTCTTCTTTGTATGTAGTTCCCGACATCCCGGTCTACCGATGCCAACCACCCGTCTCTGTGATGGCTACTCAGCAGAAATCGGTACTCGGGCAAATGAGACACATACCGGTCTCCGTCGCTCCTCCTCCAAGTTCGACCCCTTCTGGCTATTCCACCGCCGACAAGGGAAAAAAGAAGTACAAGGGGCCAACATCCGTCGGAATCCGAGCCTGCTCGGAAGAAGATGAGGGAGGAGATAAGCACCTATCGGTTGGAGATCAACCAGGGACTCGGGACGTCGCCTATTCGCCCGACCTCACAGCCCACCTCCGCTCCCGAAGGAGGTTGCCATCCGGAGGACAACTCCTGGCTAGGCTGGGATGCGGACCAGGTGAACAAGTAAATCTGGTTTGGTGCTTTCTTGTTTTCTTTCGTCTTTATCCTTATGCACTGACGACTTGCGTTCATTTGTAGCTCGGAGCTCACGCCTGACAAATTCTCCCCAAAAGTGTTGAGCTTCCTGAGGTCGCCCCATCTCGTCCCAGCCGGGGTCCCTGAAGGCTGGCCTGCCTATCTCTCTAGAGGCCTACAAAATTTGCCTCGGGGGTGGATGCAAACGGATCATGCCAACGCCCGTCGCCAGAACGTGACGGGCAATCTGTACCCGACTCTCGTCCATTCCCAGAAGGCAACCTTCTATCTGGAGAAGTTCAGTGCCCAGTTGGAATCGAAGCTTGGGGAGTTAAGGAAGGCTCAGGCAAGGGTCGCCAACCAGGCCAAGGCGATCCTCTCCGCAGCCGATACCCAGAAGAAGTTGGAGACGTCCAACTCTAAGCTTACTCGAAGGATCTCCGATTTGGAGGGCCGACTGGTGGGTATTGAGAAGGAGCTCTCGATGGAGTTGTTCGCCAAGTAGGAGCACTTCAAGAGGACCGAGGAGCTGAATGGCAACTTTACTTTCGTGATGGCATTTGTCGGGGCCATCAGAATCTGTCATAGTGCAAATCCCACTGGCGACCTCAATGGGCTCGTCACCGAGCTGTCCGACTATGTTCGCGACAACCCTCCTACCCGTAGTGTCTTGTTGGAGATTAAGGACCTGGAAGATATGGGCATCGACCTCTCCTTCTTCGCCAACCCGAGCCGAATTGAGCGCCCCATTCATGATCTTGATGAGGCTCAGGTGGGCTCTACTGAATCGATCCCCGAGACCCCATTTGGGATGATCCGAACTTCGCCGGAGGGGAGATCGCAGGAGGGGAGGCCGCTGATGGCCCAAGCGCTAGCCCGGCTGAGCCCTGATGAAGTCTTTTGCTTTTCTTGTACGAACCCTGAAAGTGTGATGTGCGGGGTTGTGTTTAGTAAAATCGGAGTAATGTTACACTGAATGTTGTGACACTCAAAGTAACATTTAAAAGACAGAAACAACGGAAGACTCAAACACACAACACACGAAATTTTAATAAGACTTTGCACAATCTATATCAATATAGATTGTGAAGTCCTATGGCCAAAATCACTATTTATCAAAATAATGAATGCAAAGAGGTTCACAAATCGATCCTCTTGAAACAAGATCAAGCATATGATCTAAAGACTTAAGTGTAACTATACACCGCCAATGGTGATCTATTCTATGAACAAATCTAGCACCAACTCGAGGTATTGTAAACCCTACAATTACACTCTAATGGTAAAACAAAACTCATAACAACGACCCTGTCACTCTTGATGCACTCACACACTCTACAGTTGATGCTCGGTTGTTGCTTCGACTAAATGGCACACGATATGTAGTAATATTCGGCAATTGATGTGAACATCAAGGTCTTCTATTTATAGACTTCGTGTATGCCTTACTAGAGCCTCCTTGAAGGATCTATAAACTCTTCAATCCACTCTTCCATGATCTTTGTAACTGCCCAGATAGTGGGTCTTCTTTGATCTTTGAAAAATAGCCGCATGATCTAGTCCATTCTACTCGATTCTTGAAGCTTGTGGAACCTTCTGGAATCTTGCAGAACAACCTAGATCGTCAACCTACAGTCAACAACATCGAAGACAACATTGAACATAGAAGTGTTATTGGTTAAGAAGAAAGGACGAATACTGATGTTGTAACCAATGTTGTGACATCGGTGGCAACATCGACAATCTCCCCCATTCGATCTTTCTGCGACAACACACCTGAAATAACAAATACATCAGGTACTGTGCATGATAGAGCTCATAATCATATCAGTTGCACTACTAAGTGTCAAACCATTTTGTAGCTATCAAGAATCGAATAAACATCATCAAACAATTTCATTTGTTTGAGAAACTTCAATCTGCAGAAATACTTGTCAGAGTATAATCTAAAATATATCAGAGCATATGACATATCAGAGCATATGTGTATTACATTGAAACTCATCAGAGCAAGGTGTAAGAACATGTCAGAACAAAAGGAAAAATGTCACAAGTACAACATGTACCAATCCTTATACCTGCAGACAAAGTAGAACATATATTACTTGAACATATTTCCACCAATCAACAAGGTTAGACTATCAAAGCAATGAAAACAAGGATATCAGAGCTAGGATATAAGACATCTTAACCTAAAACATCAGAATGTCAACATCGGACCATATTAATCATCAATATTCAAACCAGCAGAATATCAGAGCAAGTCATAATACTCAAAACGTAAACAAATAAACCTACCAACTATTTATTCAATAATTTCATACCAACATGAACAGAGTTACCCTATTCTCTGGTCGGCGTTTCTGGGTGCGGGCTCCGTCTATCGGGGATGATTTACCTGTTGGCGACCTCTCTGAGCGCGATCATGGTCCCTCTGAGGTCGCTTGACAAAATCGTCCAACAAACCATCTTTGTACAACCTCCAGAGCTGGGGGAGTAGATCTTTGCACTCGCTTGTGTAGTGGCCTACCTGTTCGTGAAAATGGCAGAACTTGTTGGGGTTCAACTTGCATTTGTTCTTGATGGGGCGAGGTGGGAGATGTAATTCTCGCTCTCTGATCTGAGTGTAAACATGTCCGGGAGTCATGCCCAATGCTTCCATCAGCTTGACTGGGATGTTCTCTTCGAACGACTTGAAGGTGCCGGGCACTTTGTAGTGCCCCCCGGCTTTCTTGGAGCTTTTCTTTGGATCTGCGACCTCCTTGTCGTCGGATAATCGGGACTCCAGAAATTCTGATGTGTGGATCAAGTCGCTGGCTCGCCTCCTGAAGCTGGCATAGCTAATCGGGTATTCGGCAGTCATTTGCCGCCACATCTTTGTTCCCTTTCTGAGACTGGAGACGGCTCCAAGCAACTTCGCCTCATCCCCTATGGGGTCTCCCTCGACTATGAGTTTGTCGATCCTTTCAATGTAGGATCGATCTGATTTTGTTTTCCCTTGCCGAGTGTTCATCAACCGTTGCCTGGTCGCAGGTCGCGGTGCCAGGGCCGTGAAATGAGTCAAGAATAACTTGGCGAGCTGCTCGAATGTGTCCACCGAGAATGGCGGTAGTGAGGTGAACCATTGATGGGCTTGGTCGCTTAGAGTCAGAGAGAAAAGTTGACACTTGGTAGCGTCGGATGAGCCCATAGAGGCCATGTACGAATTGTATTTCACTACATGGACCCTTGGGTCAGAGCTTCCACTGTAGCGGTCTAGGGCCGCAGTGCTGATCTTCCTCTAGTGCCAAAGTGACCATAGTCCCGAGTGGGGAGTCTGGGATGGTGAGACTATTACCTATCCCTGCCGACCCGCTCTGGTTCTCAGCCCGTTCGAGAAGTTGCTGGACCATTCGGGCTAGTGCTGCGATCTGTACATCATGATGGTCTTTGGTTGGAAAGGTCACGTGTGGGTCGCCATGACGGATTGCCGAGCCTCTTGGTAGTTCGTCGTGGTGCACGTTCAAGGCTAGCGTGAGATCTCGCTCCACCTGGTCAACATGTCGCAGATGGGATTGTGCCTCTGTTAGTGTTAGTGTCCTAGAGACAATCTATTGTAAGGATATAATACTCGATGATATTCAGTTTGATTTAATATCATAGTTCATTACTCATCTTCTCATCATAATTGGATCAAAGTCATCGGCCGATGCACACCAACTTAGACTTTGTGGCTAAGTGTGTCATACATGATTTGAATAGACACTTCATCATGTTCAAGACTTAATCGATTATTCGCGAATGAAATGAGGAAATCGTAATAACCCATGTTTTAGTTACAGGTAGTTGCACATTTTCTCTCAACGTACCTCATATATTGAGAATGTCTGATTTATGGTCTAGGGTTCAATTAAGACCATTAGTTTGACTAATCGCTCGATATATGAGGGCTTATGGGTCACACAACAAGTAATGGTTGTTTACTAATTATAGTTGGTTGATTAAATGTTAAATTTGATTTAATATTTTATTTATGGAAAAGTAATTAATAATAGATTAATTTGGAATTAATTATTATTAGTATTTAATTAAATTAAATTTAATTAAATAAGAATTCCCAATAATTATATTTGGAATATAATTGTAGGATTAATGTATATGGAAATAAATCGTAGAGATTTTCATATAAGGCATTTAAATTAGTATTGTTAAACGGGTCGGCCCTAACCCATTAGGGTGGCCAAATTTACTGTTCTGCGCCAAACGGTCCGGACCTTAAGCTGGTTCATTTTAAACGGGTCTCTAATAGTTGAGACCTAACCCTAACCCTAGCGGATTGCGGGCTAAACGGGCCACCTAACGGGCTCCGAAAAAAATTTAAAAAAAATGTTCAAACATTAACATTACATAATGACAAAAATTTCGATCCAGAATATCTCATCATCTTTAATAACAAATGTTCAAAATATAAAATTAGTTCCCATCATCTTTAATAACATAATTGAGCAAAGTTCTCATGAAATTAGTTAATAATATAAAATTTGTATCATCACATTTATAAATTAATACCATAATATTAATTTATAATTATAATGATATCAGTTTCATATTATGAACAAATTTCATAATAGAATTTATAAAAATATTATATTATTATTTTATATTGGATTAATATTTTACTTATTTATTCAATTCAATATAAATTCAAAACTGGTAAAAAAATATTGAATTGGAGAGGATTAATTATTAATTGACTAAATCAAATAGAAATATTTAATTTGTAATTGATTGGCCATAATTGATTTTTGCCTTATTTAAATTTGTGAAAAAACTTTAAAAAAAATTAATTAAAAAATTAGAAAAAAAAAAATTTGAGTATATATAAATATAAGCGGGCTAAGCAGGTTGTGGGTTAACCCCAGCTAGCTAGTTAATTTCAGCCCATGAGCTAATCGGTCGGGCAAAAAGACCGATTTTAAGCAGACCTCCCATTGCTCTACTTAACCTGATATAATAGGTTTAAGCGGGCCAACCCGTTTAGCCCTACCCGGATTAACAATGCTAATTTAAATTGTGAGAGATTTATATTTAGGAATTAAATTAAAAGGAATTAATTTAATTCAAGATTAGGATTTTATTTCCTAATTGAAATTAGTTTTGGGAAATAAGCTAAGTCTCCTATATATATCTGTTTTAGGAATTCAAAAAGAAAGATTACTTCATATTTTCTCCATAAAATCTAGAGTTTAGATTTTCCTAAAGCAAATTCATCTCCAAGATTCAACGCCGCAGAGATGCAGGCAGATTAGTAAACCATCGTTACATAGATCTATAGTTGAGAATCCTGTAATTCATTGAAGAATTTTGTTTACGTTCTTTCGTATTTAATTACGCAATTAATTGTTCGTTGTTGGTAACCTGTTTATTTCTGCCGCGCATGTATTACGTGTTTACGTCTTCTTCCAATGTTTTAATGTAATGTAGCAATTACTGACTCTTGTTTTAATTGCATATTGAATTGGTTTTAAATTAATTTTTTTTAACACCTGGTGTGGCCGATCGTGTTGATCAAACCGCACCACATATGTGTTTGTTTCGATTGGGGCATGTCTATTAGATAAACACACCCCCTTTTATTTGCCTTATTGTGCTCGTCGTCTTCAATCAGCCTAGGGTTTTCTAGGAAAACTCTGGCGCCGCTCCTCCCATCTGTTGCGCGCAACCCGGCCCTCCGGGAGACCCGTAATGGTGCTCGAGTAGGCGACCTTGTGCCGCAACTCACGTCTCTCGCGCGAGCCCGTACCGCCGCGTCGGCGGATTGGATCCATGGCTGCGCAACCCCATCGTCGCGACTCGCTATGGCTCTCCCCGATTTGTCTCGCCTCGGCTGCAGTCACCCACGTTTTGTGGTGGTGCGCTCGCCATTTCGCTTCGTCTCAGGGCGGCTGTCCTCGACCTCTTTCGATTCGCGACATCCCCACCCTGTTTTGATTCGATTCAAGGTGGTGCTCCACCGAATCGATTGATCTCTCGCTCATCCGTTCTCGTCTTGAACATGATCGATGAACCCGCGGCCCCGCGCGCGTTGTTCTTTTTACTCACGGCGGCGAGTAGCCCGCACGCGCCTAGCGGCGGCAACGACTCACATGCTGCTGTATAGGGACGATTCAGTGCTTGTTTCGTTCGTTTTGGTCCTTTGATTTCTGATTGAATGCCTGTTTATTTTCGATTGGGTGTTTAGAACTGAAATTAGTTGAACCCTAATGGTTGAGCAGTTTTGTTGTAACACCCCCCTAAAATTTATTACCATTGGATATAATATATAGTATAAAATGCATAATTTAATTTATTGTTTAATATACATAAATAATATGTTAGGTTATTATCCTATCTATTATTTTTGTTTTATGAAAAGCCCGACACCTGTTGGACCTAATCTTGACATTTTGGACCTTGTAAGACACCTAATGGGCTTTCCTTAGCCCAAGATCAGGAACGTGCTATAGATACGGCATGATAAGAACAAAAATCTCAATCTTCATCCCTAAGTATTTTTCTAGATAAGAACAAAAATCCAATCTTCACGTATTCTTCCGGCTTGGTCTTAAGGGCAAGCAATATCAAGAGTCCTCTCTTACCATAAGATTTGTTGCTCCAAATACTTGAATGTTACCGTAAGCTTTGATCGAACTTCTATAATTAAGATGGCGTTGAACGTGAATTTGATAAGAACTTCTAGAAAGCAGCATCTACTCTGTGACCGTTGCGCCCCTTTCTTCCGTTCTGCAGCACCGTAAATCTCTTTCCCAATTCTTCTGCTAATTATTGATTTCTCTGTAATATAATTAGGAAACTCTTATATTTCAATCAAATAAGCTAGCTAAACCTTTTCGATCAATGTTGCCTCAATAATTTTAATCTTGGAATCAAGTTTAAGTAATTGTTTAGTTAACCAGCGTGTAGGCCTCTCTCTGTTCTTTTGAAAATATTGGTTAAACAATTACTTCCTTTTGGATATGGTTTAACCATTTAATTTGAGTTTCCAGGGATTATTGTTTTGTTAGTTCAAATCTAAACCTAAGAATCATCATGTTTGTGGGTATTATCATTAGCACAAATAAGCATCTCCTTATAGTCCTTCCTAGCTTAGTCAAATCTCTTCAGTTCAAACTCCATTTCTTTTAATTTGTTATCGTGTAAGCATGACCCCTCTAGTTCATCTATCTTTAAGTAAGATACTTATGATTTTTACTTTAATTGGTAATTATTAACAGGACCTATTAGTATGTTAACATTGTTTTAAAATAATGGCTAAGTATATGCATCTATTAGGCAATCTATTACTCTGAGACAATGCTTGCAAGTTTAAGTTGAGTCTGGTATCATGCTCTTTAATTAATGTAAATAGCCAGGTACAGTAGGTATGTATTGGTGTAGTATTTGTAAATTATTAATCTAATCTTGTGACAAATATATTAGACACTCACTATTTTATTAGTGATAATTCTGAGACTCAATATTTAATTATGATAGGTGACGAGGAACTCTTGTTTTAAGCCCAACTACGTTTGCAAGAATAATCAAGTCCTAAGGTGGGGTTTCTTTTTACTAATTGATTGGAATGCTTTGTCACTTTAAAATGCTCATGTGGTGATCTTGTTGCTTGCTGCATCTTACTGCCCACGATTTCACTATGTTATTCGTCGACGAACCTATGTTTATTTGCGGGGACTACAGTCCAGGAGGGCAAAGCTCCTTGGAGGCAACTCCACCGTACCTACGGTTGGCATAGCCAACAAGCCTATGAAAATTCAGTTTGAATGTTTGTGAGTTAAATGATTTCATTTACATGTGATATTTAACTGTGGCAGAGGGAAACCCCACTGAGCTAGTTGTTTGCTCACCCCAATCTACTTAACACTTTGCAGGTTAAGAACGGAGTGCGGTGGAGGGCTGGTGGATCGCCTCGAGGGCTCATCTAGTTATATTACTTCAAAAAATTGGTTCCATTGCTTGAATAATGGGTCTTGAGATTTTGGAAGTTGTTAAAAGTGAAAGAGAGTTGTTCTTTTGAGATAAGGTGGAGTCAATTTTTATTGAAACAAATTATGTGAAATTCTAATGGGCGAATTTTATTTCAAAATGTCTTGAGTTTAAGGTTCGCCGCTGCCAATTTTAGAACGATAACTGGCCTATTTAGTCAATTTGGGGTGTAAGTAAACTTATAATTCGTAAAGTCTTGAGTTGTGTTACTTATTTCTGTTGCTAGTTCAAAATGGGAGAAGTATGTTTAATCTATCCTGGTGATTAAGTGGTTTATATCTAACTAACTTGGTCTCTAACAGTTTTATGAAACTTGGGTCGTGACATTTGTGAATTGTTTGGAATAATTATGATAAATTGTGATGAATTATTGGACGGTTTGATTGACGTTGGTTGACCCGATTGGAAACGGTTTTGGAAACCGGGCGATGATGAGTGGAGGGACTGTGCCGAAATTGAATTTTGAACATGTCCTTCCGTGCAATTTATGGTATTTTGCACATGAGCTCTTGACAAATAAATAAATTAAAATCTAATTTTGGAAAATTAATGGAGATTAATTTTTGAAATTGGATATTGGTTGGACCAAATTAATTAATTGGATTAATTATTAAAGTTTAATAATTTTAAAATTGAATTTAAAATGAGATTTTAAAATTCGTTTTAAAAGAATTATTAAATCTCACTAAAACGTAGTAGTTGGACTAATGACGAACTTAATTAATTGGAATAATTAAGAGTTAAAATATTAATAATGAATTTAATTATTAAAATTTGATTTTAAAATTGGATTTTAAAATTATTGTTTAAAGGATTAAATGAGTTATTAATTTTCACTTGATTAACGTGTTTTATATTTTGTTAATGTCTTTTACGTCCGCATTATAATTTTTTGGGTAGGTGGCACCCAATACTTGTGGGATCGTATTAATTGTTTGGGTAGACGGCGCCCATGTAAATGTTAGTCCGTATGAAATCATGTTTGGGTAGGCGGTGCCCAATAATTTCTCAAATGTGATGTAGATTAACATGTTGGATCTCGATTAAGCAATTTATACTCTGCCTTTAAAAATTATCCTCACTAAAATATGATTTTCATTAAGTTAAACGATGTCTTCCATCAAAATTAAAGGTAAATCGGAGATTTCGTTCCAATGAGTATTTAAGGCCCAAGTCTTTTGCTCGGATCTACATCTAACGGGACCTTTATAGGGACACGTATTATCGCGCTTGATGGTTGTAAATCAGTTTGACTTTGTTTCACCAGCCCAAGTAGGGAAACGAAAGTCAAGGGGCATCTGATTGAACTAGGTTCAATCAACTAGGAGTTGCAGTTTTGCAATTGGTTTGGAGACCTACCAGTAATGCTATTGCAGTAATCAACCCAAGCAGATATTGCAATAGTAGGAATGTGGATCCTAGTCCATTACAATTTATATCTGATATAAATTCGTACTCTTCCGATGAGGTCGTTGAGTATGTGAAAATAATGGAGACAAAATAAACACAAAAGAAAGGCCATGTTTATTTTGATTGCTGAATATTGATCATATGAATTATATGTTTGATTCCCGTTTTATTTTATTTCTCTTGGTTAGTTGAAATATATAGCTGTTATTGAGATGTGTTTTGGAAACAAACAAATTAGCTAGGCCAAATTTTCTGGACTGACAACTAAACGTGTGTTTGGTGCTAAGGCAAGAAAAGATTGAGTGCGTGTTGGACACGTCAATCCCTGTTGCCCTTGCAACTGGTTTCTTGAGACAGCTACGTTTGACGTAGCAGCTCAGAATAAGCATCAAAAGGATGCTTCTCAGACGCAGTGTGTGATGTTGTTCGGCATGACTCCCGAATTACTTAAGGCAACATGAGAAAATGGGTCCTTTCGAGATGCTCAAGCATCTGAAGGATCTCTTTGATTCTGAATCTCGTTTTGAGATTTATGAAATCATGAGAGATCTGATCCGATGCCGGTTAGCGGAAAAAGGGAATGTTTCACCTCATGTGCTTAAGATGATAGGCCTAATTGAGAAACTTGGTAATTTAGGCTTTGAGCTAAAAGACCGACGTTTTCATTTATGATATCCTCCAGTCGCTCTCGGATTCATATTTTAGCTTCATTGTAAACTACAATATGAATAAGACGGATGTGACCATGCCTGAACTTCACAACGTGCTCAAGCCTTTTGAGTTCACTATCACTAAGATGGTGTTCAAAAGAAAGAGCGGGTAAAACAAGGATGTGTGCCTCTACTGTAAGCAGAAGATGGCACCGGAAGAAGGACTGTAAGGTTCTGGTTGCTGAAAAGAAGGCACTGGGTGCTTCTAGCACTAGAACATGTATGCTTGTTATTAAGATAAACATGTTCATTAATAGCGCTAACTGCTTGGTATTGGATACCAGATTTGGCTCTCACATTTGCACTATGTTAGGGCGGGTGAAATCGTCTTACACGTGGGAACGGAGCAAGAGTTGTTCCTTAACGTGTGGGGACTTATGTGTTAGACTTACCCTTTGGTTTTAGATTAGAACTTAATGATTGTCATTTAGTTCTTTCTATTACTAGCAACATGTATTTGTTGCATTATGGATATGATGTTCTTAATATACAAAATAAAAGACTCAAACTTAGTAATCATGAAAATCCGACCTACTTATGACATTGTAGAACTTGATCATGTAAACGAGAAAAGAATTGCAAGGTTAAGAAAGTTAGACTACTTAACCCCATTCGACTATGAGTCTTATGGAGATTGAGAATCTTATCTCATGGGTGAGATGATCAATAGACCCTTTTTTGGGAAAGGGGTGCATGCCAAAGAAGTCCTAGAGTTGATCTACAACGATGTTTGTGGACCATTGCCACTCTAGCTAGGGGTCACTTCGGCTACTTCATCACTTTTACTGATGATTTCTCTAGATACGAATACGTGTATCTTATGAAACACAAATCCGAATCTTTTGAGAAATTCAAAGAGTACAAAGCTGAAGTAGAGAAGCAACTTGGTATGAGTATCAAGACTCTTCGATCGGATCGAGAAGGTGAATACTTTAGCCATTAATTCACTGATTACTTGAAGTTACATGGAATCCAGTCACAATGGACTCCTCCCGGAACACCTCAGATGAACGGTGTGTCCGAGAGGAGAACCGCACCCTGTTAGACATGGTGAGGTCCATGATGAGCTTCTCCTCTCTTCTGACATTCTTATGGGGATACGCGTTACAAACCTCAATTTACATTCTGAATAGGATTCCATCTAAATCGGTTGAGCATACACCATATGATCCATGGTGTGGCAAGAGCCAACTTTTACACATATCTAACATGGGGTTGCCCCGTGATTGTGAAAAGGATGCTTACCGACAAGTTGGAATCCAAAGGTGAAAGGGGTTACTTTGTGGGATATCCTAAAGTAACTAAAGGATATTACTTCTATCTACCTGAGAAATAATCAATGATTGTTTCTAGGCAGACCAAGTTCCTCGAAGAAGACTATGTCTTTAAGGAACACGGTCGTAAGCAGATAGAACTTGAAGAAATTCAAGAACCACAAATTAACAAAGAGACTGATATCTTGTCAAAGCAACATGACAAGGAATCAGTGGGAACATTCAACAACTTTCACGGTGGGAGTCTTTCACTAGGTGATTATCTTTCAGCCAGTGGCAGCGTAATTGGAGTTGTCTTGCTTGTGCAAGAACCTCCAAGTGGGCTGAATGAGAACAGCATAGTTCAAACTCCCGCCCAAGAGGCATCTGAAAGTGTAGCTCTTGAGGACTCTCCGGACATTGATGAAATCGATGCACCACAAAATTTTCACGATCAGAATGTACAGCCTGCACAATCACAGCTCCGTAAGTCAATTAGAAATCGTAATCTGCCCATTAGATATGATTACCTCTTGGAGGAACTCGATAATGTGGACCTACCGGATAAGGACGATCCTAATACTTATTCTGAAGCAATATCAGATATTGATTCAGGGAAGTGGCATGAAGCCATGAAATTGAGATGGACTCGATGTACACCAATCAAGTCTAGGACTTGGTTGAGTTGCCTAAAGGGGTTAGACCCATATGTTGCGATTGGGTCTTCAAGCGCAAGACTGATGCAAATGGCAAAGTACAAACCTACAAAGCTAGTTTGGTGGCGAAGGATTATAGTCAATGCGAAGGCATTGACAGTGATTAGACCTTCTTACCAGTTGCTAAGATCAAGTCCATTCAAATTTTACTTGCGATAGCAACACACTATGATTATGAGATTTTGTAGATAGATGTCAAAACAACTTTCCTCAATGGAAACATTGATAAGGAAGTGTTTATGACTCAACCGGAAGGTTTTATATCTAAGCCAAACTCTAATCTAGTATGCAAGCTAAAGAGATCCATATATGGATTGAAGCAAGCTTCTAGGAGTTGGAATATCCGATTTGATGAAGCTATCAAGTTTTGACTTCATCAGAAATTCGGAAGATCCTTGCGTTTATTGTAAACGCAACAGGAAGAATATTATTTTCATAATTGTGTATGTCAATGACATATTGATTTTGGGAAACAATATCCCGTTAATGCAGTCCATTAAAGATTTGTTGTCAAAGACCTTCATGATGAAGGATCTTGGTGAAGTCTGCTACATCTTAGGGATCAAGATCTACTTGGATAGATCCAACAAGATGTTGAGGCTGTCACAGTCCACCTATGTAGACAAGGTGTTGAAGCATTTTGCGATGGAGAACTCTAAGAGAGGGTCTCTATCGGCAAATCATGGGATAAAGCTATCAAAGAAGGATTGTCCTTTCTGTTGAAAGCTGATATCAAGCACATGAAAGATGTCCCATATGCATATGCAATTGAGTAAATCATGTACCCCATGACCTGTAAGAGGCTGGTAAATACCAACAGAATCTGGGTGAGTCTCACTGGATTGCTGTCAAGACCATTCTAAAGTATCTTAGACAAACTAAAGAATGTTTCCTTGTTTATAGTGAACAGTCAGAAGTAGTAGTCACTAGTTATGCTGACACAAGTTTCCAATCCGACTGTGATAATTACAAATCACAGTCAGGTTATGTTTCACTCTCAATAATGAGGCGGTCAGTTGGAATAGTTCCAAGCAAAAGGATCGCAGATTCAACAACCGAAGTTGAGTACATTGCTGTATCAGAAGCCTCAAGGAGGCTGTCCGGATTTTATAGTTCTTAAGAGAACTAGAGGTAGTTCCGAGTGCCAGTTATCTAATAAAGTTTTATTGAGACAACTCTGGTGCGATTGTGCAAGCAAAGGAATTTCATTGTTGGGGCTTTAATCCAAAACCAAGCACTGAAAATGTCGAGCCCGCGTAACCCGATGCTCAAGCACGGGAGATCATAACGATAGGAGAAATAGAATTAAAATGTATTCCCACATATTTAATTTGGCAGATCTTTTCACCAAAACACTGAGTGTTCATGTACACACTAGACATTTGATGGTCTAGGGGTTAGACATGTAAGTGATTGACTCTAGTCCAAGTGGGAGATTGTTAGTGTTAGTGTCCTAGAGACAATCTAGTGTAAGGATATAATACTCGATGATATTCAGTTTGATTTAATATCATAGTTCATTTAATATTAATGTATGGCAATACACTTGTTTGAATATTATGTTTGATTGTTTGCATTTATTCGTACAAGTGTTCCCATGAGTCATTGCTGTCATTGAGGTTGTGAGAGCTCAGATGACTTAAGCATGATTCTAAAATAGCCCCGATCAAGGATCATCAAGAATGGGATATTGATGATGCAATGGAGATTGGTGTGCGATCTGCATCATACTCTTAGAGAGTGTAGTAAGATCTCACTTACTACGAGATACTAGGTATTTCATGATGGATGCAAAAATACCTTAGAGGGTATTGGTATACCCATCCGAGAAACCGTTTGATGTAGTTCCACTATATGTGTCTATGGGTGTCTCGGTTAGTGGGAGCGATGCGATACTCCTTTGACTTGAGGTCAATACGCATGACATGTGTGGGATGATGAACTTTGACCATGACCGACGCTTGCACCCGTCTATGGGTAGATATGGCTTGGATTGGGTTCATCACGAAGTGCATTTGCGTGGTAGTTGAGCCAAGAATATGATTTATTCCTCAAAGTGGATTTAGAGAGAATACTCATCTTCTCATCATAATTGGATCAAAGTCATCGGCCGATGCACGTCAACTTAGACTTTGTGGCTAAGTGTGAATGTGTGATCAATTAGTGATTGAAGATAAATTGATTAGGTTATTTGAATAGACACTTCATCATGTTCAAGACTTAATCTAGTATTCGCGAATGAAAGGAGGAAATCGTAACAGCCCATGTTTCAGTTACAGGTAGTTGCACATTTCCTCGCAACGTACCTCATATATTGAGAATCTCTAATTTATTGTCTAGGGTTCAATTAAGACCGTTAGTTTGACTAATCACTCGATATATGAGGGCCTATGGGTCAGTAATGGTTGTTTACTAATTATAGTTGGTTGATTAAATGTTAAATTGGATTTAATATTTAATTTATGGAGAAGTAATTAATAATAGATTAATTTGGAATTAATTATTATTAATATTTAATTAAATTGGATTTAATTAAATAAGAATTCTCAATAATTATATTTGGAATATAATTGTAGGATTTAATGTATATGGAAATAAATCGATGAGATTTTCATATAAGGCATTTAAATCCGTAGAGATTTATATTTAGGGAATTAAATTAAAAGGAATTAATTTAATTCAAGATTAAGGATTTTATTTCCCTAATTGGGCTAGCTTGGGAAATAAGCTAAGTCTCCCTATATATACAAGCTCTTAGGAATTCACAAAGAGTATCACTTCATATTTTCTCCATAAAATCTAGTGTTTTAATTTTCCTTGCAAATTCATCTCTAGGATTCAATGCTGGCAGATCTGTGCAGATTAGTAAATGACTGTTACGTGGATACCATAGTTGAGGAATCCGTGTAGAAATTCCTATAAGAATTTTGTTTACGTTTACTCGTATTTAATTATGCAATTAATTGTTCGTTGTTGGTGAACTGTTTATTTCCGCTGTGCATGTATTACGTGTTTACGTGCCTCTAAATTCCAACAGCCTCATCGTCAATGACCATCTGGGCGTTCTGGGCTACTTGGTTTCCCAGACGGTTGAACACATTGTCCGAACCCGCCGGCTTTTTCTGAAGTTGGCGATTCCGAACAATGGCGTGTTTTGTCGGGTCGTACGCTAGTTGGCCCGTCGACCGCCCTTTTTCGACAAGGGCGGCCTTGCCCTTTGAGGCCCCAGCATCGCGCGCGGCGTTCTTTACTGGAGGTCGCTCTTCTTCGTCGTCATAAGTGAGACGCTTCTTGTTGAGGACAACCATTACGGCATTTGCTTCCTCAGGGGTTTGGACTAGGTTCCACCAGCCAGGAGTGTTCGTCGGGATGGTCTGGTGGGAACTCAGGGAGGCTTCGGCTCCATCGCGGGCATCAGTCTCATGTCCGGTGGGGTTACTTTGGTTGATCGCCATTGGGTATGAGATGGGTCTTCTAAGAATTTTGGAGCAAGTAGATAGAAATTTTCCCACAGACGGCGCCAATTGTTGTGCCCGGTTTATAACTCACGGCCAACAAGTATCAATGATCAAGCAAGATGAATAAATAGCGATAAATCACATAAACAACACCGAAATTTGATTACCCAGTTCGTCTTTTGAATAAGACTACGTCTGGGGGCGCCTAAGCCAGGATTCTTTTATTATTCTTTCTGCCTAGTACTCTAAAAACTGTTCTTCTTTACAATGAATAATACATGAAGTATATATAGACAAAGAATTAGGTTGAGAGTCTTCGTGGGCTTTTTCTGCGGGCTTGCTAGGTTCCTAGCCGTCAAGGCTAGGGTTTCCCGGTTTAGTCCGCGATTCTCGCTCCCAGATACACATACCTTGCTTATGCTCCGCAATATCCGCACCACTAACTACCCATATCTCTTACATATTTATTCCTTCGCCGACTTCGGGCTGAAGCCGCCTTCGACCTGTAAAATCTTTCAAGTCGCCGTGCGATCTTCCTATTCTTCCAAGTCGCCTCGTGACTTGCGTAATCTTTTAAGCCGCCTTGCGGCCTACGCGGCCCAAACGAAGTCATCCCCAATGACAAGTATTTGGCGGGAAGTCGCCTCACAAGGTCGGATTATTTCATGTTACAACAGTCCCGGCGGACGGAGGGCTCCAGAATCTCAGGCGAAGATCGACCACCAATGATAGACGATGTCCGCTCCGGTGTTAGGATGCCTAAATATTCGAGGGCCCTGGACACATCGGGATCTATAGGGGCATTTCCCCAGTCCCCATGGACAGGGCCTAGGTCTACAGAGACGGCCCCACTATCAGAGGGGCCAGCGAGAGAAGCCTCCCCCGCCGACGGAGGAGTGGCGGACCGAAAATCAAAACCGGTTGAGTCATCTGCACCCGACATACTTGATGAAAAGTAAATTGAAGAGAGGGATACGAGGTTGTGCTTACCAGAAAAGATGAAGGCTGCAGCAGCGTCCGACAAAAAAACCCGCAATACGTCTTTCTTTTGAGATATAGAAGAAGCAAAAGTGCGAAGTTGGAAGCAGACCCTTGTTTTATAAACGAAGGCCAGGGACCAAAGTGCAATAAAATTTTCAAATTTTAGGGCAAATCCGCAATATCCCGGCATATGCGGGGCGCGTGGTAACCACGCGCCATCATTACTGTTCTGGGCGATGTCATCAGGCGCATCATTTCGAGGTGATTGTTGGGCTTCTCGAGGCCGACCAGTGATTTTCTCGCGAAAGACCGGGGGGGCAATTGTTGGGGCCACATATCCACAGGACGACCATCCTCCGGGGTGCGGCGACCAAGGTCAATTATAGGCGACCATCATAGCGTTTCAAAAGGTGGTGAACCGACGATTGGCGACGACCATCCGGGAACGAGTACAACCACTTTGGCCGATAACCTCAGGCGACCACCCTGAGTCGCTGGTGATAAGCATGGGAAAGATTTGGATAATCAATGACGCATTAATAATGCGGATATCGCAGGGATTAAGCTTGGCAAGTGTATCTTGAGGCGAAGATCACGGCACTTAATGAGGGAAATCGTCCTCGACTGCGTGTAACCCTAAAGGGCCGAAGGATCTGGCCCATAGAAGGAGTCTAACCTAGCCTGTAAATCTATAAATATCAGTTGTATGACACATTGTAAAGGACGAAACACTTAGCATTTAGGCAGATATTATATTGAATTTCCTGGCTTGGTATTGCCCCCGGACGTAGCCACATTTTGGCAAACCGAGTCACCAAACTTCGTATTTTTACTTACTTTGATTCATTGTTTTACTCTGTGAGTGATTGTTGGCACGTCGAGATAATTTCGGCTACAACACAAGGAACCCGTTGAAGGAGCTCGGTAGGTCGTTACAAGGAAATCACATAACTTAGTTGACCTAACACTATCATTTGAAGTTGAGACCAATTCCACCGCGAGTCGGATGATGTCGTAGGGCTTGACCGTGGCGTCTTTGAATACTTTGACTACGTGCTCGCATGGTTCGATGTAATCGGAGAAGTCACCGATCTCATCCAGGGTCTTTTTCAACAGTATGTTGCAGAAAGCCCCGCTGTCGACTAGCAGGCGATGCACTGTGACCCCCATTGTATTGGCCTTGATCACCAGTGGGTCGGAGTTTGGGTAGACCACCCCGGCCTTTTCGTGGTCCCCGAATTGAATGGCATTCACCTCTTGAGCCACAATATTTATGGGTAGGACCGTTCTTCGGGAGTTTTCCATCTCTCTAAGCTCGGCCTTCATGCGCCTTTTTGACAGGTACGTCGAGGCCACCAGCCTGCCAACCGCTTCGAGGGGGGATATGGTGTGTATGGTTTAGCCTGCCGCATTTTTTGGCATTGGTGGAACAGGTCGGTCATTTCTCCTACCCCCCCGGGTTGGGAGCGTCGTCGTGCCTGCGTCCCTCGTTTAGCTAGCGACCTTCCTCTGGCTTTTTATGATTGCCCTGCTTAGGTCGCTTGACAAACTCGCCAAGCCGTCCATCCTCATACAGCCTCCACAGCTGCCTGAGGAGGTCACGACACTCGGAGGTGTTGTGTCCTATCTGATGGTGGTAGCTGCAGAATTTTCCAGCATCTGGCTTACCATTTTCTTTGATACGACGTGGGGGCCCGAGTAGTTCTCGGTCCTTGATCTAGTTGAAAATGTGGCTCGGTGTTATGCCCAAGACATCCAATAGCTTAACCAGTATGATTTCCTCAAATGATTTAAAGTTATCGGGTGCCTTATACCATCCGCCTGTTCTCTTGTGGCTCTTCTTAGGCTGGTTGCCCTCCCCTTTTTCCGACATCCTCGAGGCGAGTAGTTCTGCGGTATGGATCATGTCGGCTGCTTTCCTATGAAAGTCGGTGTAGCTTGCGGGGTAGTTCGTGGTCATTTGTCTCCACATCTTGGTCCCTATTTTTAGGCTGCATACCGCTCCGAGTAGTTTAGCCTCGTCTCCAAGTGGTTCACCCTCCATAATTAGCTTGTTAATCCTCTCGATGTACTCCCGATCAAATTCATTATCCCCTTGCCTGGTGTTCACGAGGCGCTATTTCGTAGCGGATCGTGGGGCCATGGTCTACAAATGATCCATGAATCTTCTTTCTAACTGGTC
Source organism: Stenogyne calaminthoides (assembly GCA_037126765.1). Classification (NCBI taxonomy): domain Eukaryota; kingdom Viridiplantae; phylum Streptophyta; class Magnoliopsida; order Lamiales; family Lamiaceae; genus Stenogyne; species Stenogyne calaminthoides. The sequence goes on from JBBCBC010000018.1 coordinate 12,509,136, forward strand.
GAAGGTATCAACCGAATTGGGGTCAGCGAGGTGAACCACATGTGGGCCTGGTCGCTCAGGGTGAGTGGGAAAAGTCAGCACTTGGTGGCATTTGTAGCTCCCATCGATGCCATGTATGTATATATTGTACTTTGCTATGTGGACCCTCGGATCCGAGCTCCCATTGTATTGCTCGAGGGAGGTTGTGTAGATTTTCCTTTGTGTGGACGCTAGGGTCACCCGCGACCCCAGAGGAGAGATGGGCAAGGTAAAAGTAGGGTCTGCACCCGGCTGCCCGGTCAGGTTGTCCATTCATTCCAAGAAGGCTTGGACATTATTCTGCGGAGCTTTGTATTGCTCGCGAGGGTTGGGGGGGTGGGGCGAGCAACCTGCTTACCCAGTCGGTTGAGGGCGGACACCCGGGGTCCTCTAACTTGGTCTTGTAGCACGAGTGCCAGTTTGAGGTCGTCGTCCATCCCCTCATCCATTTGTTCTGGATGAGAGTTGGCTTCGTCCTCCATTTGGAGCATTTCTTTCGGGCACCGAGTTTGCCAAGGCGTTCGAAGACATTCAGTGACTCCCCATGTCTTTCTTCCCATGGGCGACGATATCCCTTTGAGTTGGATGCTATTGTTGCGGGGAGGGCCAGTTTGCCGGTTGAGCTCCCCTCCTAAACTAGCGCATCCTTACCCTTCGGGTCCCCGTCCTCCCGCGCGCCCTTCTTGGCTGGCTATTGGCCCTCCGGACCATCAAAGTTCAGTTGTCTCTTCCGGAGGAGGGCCATGACCGCCTTCTAATCCTCCGGGGTTCGGATGAGAGCCCCCCCAGTTACGGACTATCGCCGTGATTGACCCAGTGTCGGTTGAGCTTTTGGATGCGACCCATCTGTCATGTGCATCGGCTTTGTGCACCGAATGTTGTCCTTGATTTTCTGCCATTGAACCAGGAAATAGGGGATGAATTTTTCATCCCCTACACAATTCTAGTCTTGAAAAAATAAAAAATGCATAAAGGTGTGCAATATATTTTTGGTTTTCTCCTTTTTTATAGTTGTTCTTGAGAATCCTTCCACCGGATTACGAGCAAGGACGTGAGATATATTTGAGAAGGTGTTTGGGTTGATCCATCTACTCAAAGGTTGTCACTCCGAGAGGTATATTTCTCGTAACTCCTAGATTCCGTATGTATATGATTTATGTGAAATTAATTATACGCATGATGTTGTTGGTATTTAATCATTATTTGAATTAATATAGGATTAATTCATGCTAGTAATAATTAAAATAGTTTAAATATGTATTTAATTGCACCTCGAACAGATCTGGGCACCCTATTCCCCAACAATCAGTCTCGTTGTTAATTTGTTGTTCTTGAATTTCTTCAAGTTCTATCTTCTTACGGCCTTGTTCCTTAAAGATATAGTCTTCTTCAAGGAACTTAGTCTGCTTAAAAACAATGATTGTTTGTTTCTCAAGTAGATAGAAGTAATATCCTCTTGTTTCCTTATAATATCCCACAAAGTAACCCTTTTCACCTTTAGATTCCAACTTATCAGTGAGCATTTTCTTCACATACTCGAGGCAACCCTACGTTTTGATATGTGAGAAAGATGACTTCTTGCAATGCCATAGCTCGTATGGCGTATGCTTAACTGATTTCGATGTAATCCTATTCATAATGTAGATTGAAGTTTGGAGTGCATAACCCCATAAGAATGTCAGAAGAGAGGAAAAGCTCATCATACACCTCACCATGTCTAACAATGTTCGATTTCTCCTTTCGGACACACCATTCATATAAGGTGTTCCAGGAGGAGTCCATTGAGATTTGATTCCGTGCAACTTCAGATAATCAGTAAATTCATAGCTAAGGTACTCACCTTCTCGATTTGATCGAAGAGTCTTGATACTCTTTACAAGATGTTTCTCTACTTCAGCTTTGTAATCCTTGAATTTCTCAAAGGATTCAGATTCGTGTCACATAAGATATATGTAGCAAAATCTTGAGGAATCGTTAGTAAAAGTAATGAAGTATCCGAAGTGACCCCTTGTTAGAGTGGGTAGCGGTCCACATACGTCGATGTGAACTAACTCAAAGTCGAATGGGGTTAATTAGTCTAACTTCCTTAACCTTGAAATTCTTTTCTGTTTGCATGACCAAGTCTACAATGCCACAAGTAAGTTGAGTTTTTCTGATTACTAAGCTTGAGTCTTTTATTTTGTACATTAAGAATATTATATCCACAATTCAATAAATATAAACCATTCAATAAAGGGGCATTCCCATAAAACACAACATTTAACTTGAAATAACAATTATTATTAGCAAAATGGAAGGAAAAAACCCTCAATGTCTAACATAGGAATGAAAATAAGTCCCTACACGTTCAGCAGCAACCCGGGCTCCATTCCCCACGTGCAAGGCGACTTTACCCGGTCTAGCTGTCGTGCTTTCCTTGAGACCCTACACATTTTACAAATGTGTAAGCCACATCCGATATCTAATACCCAACAGTTAAAATTATTTGTGGACATATTTATTTCAATAACAAACATACATGTTCCAGTGGTTGAAGCACCTTGTGCTTTCTTCTCAGCTACTAGAACCTTACAGTCCTTCTTCCAATGCCCCTTCTGCTTGCAGTGGAGGCATACATCCTTATCAACCCGCTCCTTCTTTTGAACACCACCTTTCGGCTTTAGAAAATTGGGCTTGGAACCCTTCTTAACCTTGTCCCTCCGCTTCTTCTTGCCCTTCGGGCCAAATGCAGCAGGAGTACTCACCATGAGCACAGACTTTTCTTTGGTAGTGGTGGACTCAAAAATTTTGAGCATGTTATGAAACTCGGGCATGGTTGCTTCTGTCTTATTCATATTATAATTTACTAAGAAATTAGAAAATGAATCCGGGAGAGACTGGAGGATAGCATAAATGGAAACATTGAGTTTTAGCTCAATGCCTAAATTACCAAGTTTCTCAATTAGGCCTATCATCTTAAGCATATGAGGTAAAACCTTCCCTTCTTCTGCTAACCTACATCTGAATGGATCCCTCATGTTGGTCCCAAAAAATAATTTAATTTTATGAAAAAAGGGGAGGGGGGAATGGTGATTTTAAAAAAAAAATCTTTCTTACATAATTGTTTTGCTTGTTAGTAAGCATATGACAAGAACATAAAGCAATAAAGAACACAACAAAATATAGTGGTTCAGAGTCTGAAGCTCGTACATCCACTCTCCCTGATCCGCAATGAAATTCCTTAACACTTGGAATTCACTTGATTTATAATGCCAAGGTACACTGATATAATTAACCCCTCTAAGGTAATTTGATCCCTAGGAAACTGTTGGGGTTATACATGAAAGCATGCTTTTACTTTGTATACATGAAAGCATTATTTTACACTGTTGGGGTTATACCAAAACATGCATGTGGATTAAGTTCCGGTATGGATAATAATATTGAGATGTCCTTACTCCAAGGAAAAGATATTAATTAATTTAAAGCGTTCATTGGCTTAATTAATTAATGGACAAAATAATCTTAAACACGAAAAATAATAACCGGGAACTATATTATCGTAATATGGATTAAGATGGATAGTGCAATATTAATTTTATAGTGTAATAAATTAATATTAATGGGCTGAATAATATTGTGGCTCAATATTGAAATTCAGAGCCCATTGGGAGGTCCAACCTTAATTCTCCTAAAGGCCCCTCAAGTAGCCCAACATGAGTCCATTAATGAAAAGGTGATTAAAATGAAAGAAATAATTGTTGCCTAATTTATTCCTATTTTTTTCGAAATTTTCAAGAAAAGAAAGAAAGGATTTCTTGAAAAGATTTTATGGTATGAAGATAAGAATTCATAGAATACAGGATTATCTCATAAATTCAAGAATCTTTGACTTTGACTTTTGGGCTTGATTTTTTCGAAAATTAGAATAAGGAGGAAGATTTTAGTGAAAAATTATTTATGGGAAAGAGAATATATTGGATATATTCAAGATTACTTCTTGGACAAGAATTAAAGATCTTCCCATATCTATTTTTTTAGCCCAAAAATTTGGCCCCCTTATGTTATAAATAGAGGATTTTCATCCCCAACACAATTCCAGTCTTGGAAGAATTAGAAATCTTCAAAGTTGGTGTAATAAATGTTTTCTTTATTCCTTTGTTAAAATTGTTCGTGAGAATCTTCCACCGGATTAACGAGCAAGGGCTTAGGGAATACTTGAGAAGGCACTTGGGTTGATTTGTTAAAGCTTGTTCAATCTTCTCAACGGTTGTCTCTACGAGGGTAAGATTATGTAAACTCCTAGATTCCACATGTGTAAGATATTATGTGAATTATTTGTATGCATGTATGTTGTTGGTTATTTGCTATTTGAATTAATAGGTTAATTCATGCTAGTAGTAAATTGTTATTTAAATTTGTATTTAAATTACACCCCGAATTAATTCAGACAAAACGTTCCCCAACAGAAACATGACTCAACTAGTCTTATCTCCCTCAATGGGATCGCCTCTCAACTGGACTAATCTCCCTCACGGGATCGCCTCTCAACTACCTCACTTAACCACTAATTCTCTCTCAAGAAAGGGATTTGGGTTTGGTGTTGTCTCTGACTAGGTTGAGATTTTTTCTTACAATGATGTATTTTTTATGCTAAGGTTGTGAAAATCTCTCTAAGCTAAGGATATATCATTTGTTGCTTAGATTGAGTTTAGAACACTTTTGGATGTATTTGGTTATCTAGAGATTAGTGTTCCATGGTAGGAATGCTTGAGGATATGGCTCTTAGTTTGATAGCATTTTTCCACACCTAATAATGAAGGAAGAGCTTGTATTTATAGTGTGGATTTGAATGTTACCGTTGAAGAAAGTCACATTCAAATCCATACTATTCTGAAATTTCTGCAACTTTTTGTCAGGCTTGTTGACCTCATCTGATTGGTCCACGTCAGCCTCAGCCTTCTGAACTCAAGCCTTCTAACATACAATGGTCTTGGACTCAGGCTTCTTGGATTCACGCTACTTGTCCTCAGCCTTCTGGCACTCGGGCTACTTGCCCCCAGCCTTCTAGCACTTAGGCTACTTGTTCTCAGCCTTCTGGCAATCTGGCTACTTGTCCTCAGCTTTCTAGCACTAAGGCTACTTGTCCTCAGCCTTCTGGCACTCAGGCTACTTGTCCTCAGCCTTCTGGCACTCAGGCTACTTGTCCTTAGGAGACTTCAGATCAGTTCCCCCTCAACTCGTTATCTATAGATGGACTTAAACAATACAAGTTGACAAGTATATAATATTTTGGCATAAATCATCAAAACTAAAATATCCCAACACCTCATAACCTCATAAATCTCGAAACGAGATTCGGATTCAAAGAGATCCTTCAGATGATGGAGCATCTCGAAGGGACCCATTTTCTCATGTTTCCTCTGCAAGTCGGGAGTCATGCCGAGAAACATCACACACTGAGCCTGGGAAGCATCCTCTTGATGCTTCTTCTGAGCTGTTGCGTCAAACACATCAGCCTCAGGGGTATCAGCTGCAGGGGTAATAGGGATTGGCGTGTCCAACACGTATTCAATCTTTTCTTGCCTTAACACCAAATACACGTTTCGGTGCCAGTCTAGAAAGTTTGACTCAGTCAATTTGTTCGTTTCTAGAACATTTCTCAATGACAAGTTATTCATTTTAACAATCCTAGAGAAATAAAATAAATGGGAATTAAACATACAATTTCTATGATCAATATTCAACAATCAAAATAAACATGGTCTTTTTATTTATTCTGTCTCCATTATTTTCACATACTCAACGACCTCAATGGAAGAGTACGAATTTATATCTAATACTCTCTCCATCCCGAATTCGAATGCGGGTTTACTATTTGCACGAATTTTTGTGAGCGAGTTTTGTATTAGTAATTGAAATGATAAATTGATTTTCTCATCTATCATACCCCTCCTTAAAAATCAATTTATCATTTCAATTACTAATATAAAACTCGCTTGCAAAAACACATATGAAAAGTAAATGTGACTTAAAATCTGGGACAGAGGTTGTATAAATTATAATGGACTAGAATCCACATTCCTACCATTACAATATTTTCTGGGGCTGATTACTATAATAGAGAACTTATAGGTCTCTAAACCAATTGCTAAATTGCAATTCCTAGTTGATCGAATCTAGTTCAATCGATGTCCCTTAATTGCTTCCCTGCTGGGGCTGGTGAAACAATTAAGTTTGTTTACAAAAATCAAGCGGCTACATTAAATGTCCCTATAAAAGTCCCGTTAGACGTAGTTTCGAGCAAAAAGATGGGGCCTTAAATACTCATTGGAACTAAATCTCTAGTTTATATTTAATTTTGATGAAAGACATCGTTTCAATTTAAAAGAAAAATCATATTTTAGTGAGGAACATTTTTAAAGTCGGGGTATTAATTGTTTAATCGAGATCCAACAAGTTTATATATATCATATTTGAGCAATTAAATGGACGCTGCCTACCCAAACATGATTTAAATGGTCCGAAAATTATTGGGCGCCGCCTATCTAAACAATTATAAATGCGGACTAAAATTAACATTAACATGTTATCAAAGTGGGATTTAACAATTATCAAAATCATTAAACTAAATTAAAAAATTCAATTTTAATTTAATTTAACTAATCCAATTTTAATTTAATTTAACAAATTCAATCAATTATTAAAATTTAATTAATCCAATTAATTAATTCATTTGTTGGTCCAACCAATCACTTAATTTTAAAATAAATTTTAATTAAATTTTATTATTAAATTTATCAGGGGCTCAAGTGCAAGTTACCAAAACTACACGAAAGGACCTGTCCAAAATCAAATTTTCAAGACAACCCTTCCCTCATCACAGCGCAGTTCCAAAACCGTTTTTCCAATCGGGACAATCGAAACCATACCAAGAGTTCAACATCACAGTTCATCAAATTTATTCCAAATAATTATAAAACAGTTAAACATTGGGGTTTTTATTAATCACAGTTATCATCAGTCCAAACAATTCAATCAAAAAAATCCAACAAGCAACAGCATGTATAAACCACCAAAAGTTCGAAATAGTTCAGAGGTGCAGCCTGTGTAGTGAGCCGCTGCCGCTAGGCGAGTGCGGGCGACTCACCGCCGTAATCAAAGCAAAAATGGGCGCGTCAGGACCACACCATTTCAGATTGAAACTTAACATGGACGACAGCCATGAATCGAGACGAAACGGTGGCATGTTGCTACAAAACGAATCGAGACAGGGGCGCGTCGCCATGGGTCAAGACGAATCGAGAACGCGCCACCCTGAAATGAAACGGTATGGTGGTGCACCGCCTTGAATCGAATCAAACCAAGAGTGCATCGCCATTAATCATCACGAAACTGGAACACACCAGAGATCGAAACAACATAGTGAGCGCCGCCGCGTATCGTGATCTAATCCATCGTTGCACGCAGCGATGTTGGCTCGCGCAAACATTACGAGTCGCGGCCTGAAGCCGCCGACCCAAGTGGCATCGCAGGTTGCCTGCAAAAACAGGGTAGCGTGGTTTGGGGTTGATGAGCGGCTGAGGTGGCTTTCCCAGAAAACCCTAGTTGTGGTGAAGACGAACCCACAAAAACAAATATATTGGAGAGCAAGTGGTCAAACAAAATAGGGTGCACACAAGTATTTAACAAGCACGCCCACAACAAAGCTCAATCGGTGCCATCGATTATTAAATCGGCCGCACCCCAAACATTAAAAAATAAAATTTCAATAATTTTTTATTTTTAAATTACACAATTAAATTAAGAGCCTGAGCTCTGATACCACTATTGGAATTTACAAGCATGTAAAATATAAAGATGCACAGCGGAATAAAAAAATTCACCAACAACGAATTACGAATTGCATAATTGAAATAACAGAATACGTAAATGTAATTCTTGTAGTGCTCTGTAAGCCAATTCCTCAACTACGGTATTCACGTAACCCTCGTTCACAAACTTGCACAGATTAGCCATCGTTGAATCTATAGATGAACTTGCTAGGTAAATTCTATACTAAAAATTTTATGGAGAAAATAGTTTCTTGTGTGTGTAATGAATTCCCTATGACTCATATATATAGGTTTGGCTTTGTTTAAAACCTAAGCAATTTCCTAACAAGAAATAAACGCCCAAATCCATCTTGAATTAAATTTCATATATGTGTTACCGTGTATGTATTTTCCTACAATAATATATCCAATATATTTTATGGAATTCCTATTTAATTAAATCTAATTTAATTAAATAATAATAATAATTCTATATAATTATTATTATATTTCTCCATAATTAAATATTATGATTCAATGTAATATTTAATCAATGAACTATAATCTGTAAACGAGAGTTACTTGTTTGTGACCCATAGACCCTCATACATCGAGTGGTTAGTCAAACTAACGATCTTAATTGAATCCTAGACAATAAATCACACACTCTCAATATATGAGGTACGTTGCGAGGAATTGCAACAACCTGTAACATGTGGGCTATTGTGATAATATCATTTCATTCATGAATACTCCGATCAATTAGCCTAGAACATAATGAAGTGTCTATTCAAATAACTTAATCATATTATCTCATTTTACTAATTGATATCGTACGTCACATTTGGACACCATTCTGACAACGATCCAACTAGTATGAGAAGACGAGCATTCTCTCTAAATCTACTTTGAGGAATGAATCATTTTCTTGGCTCAACTACTACGCACACGCACTTCGTGATGAACCAAATTCATGTCAAATCTACCCATGAAGGGTGCAAGCGTCGGTCATGGTCAAAGTTCATCACTCCGCACTTGTCGTGCGTACTGGCCTCAAGTTAGAGCAATATCACACTGCTCCCACTAACCGAGACACCCATAGACACTAAAGTAGAATTAAAATAAATGGTTTCTCGGATGAGTATACCAATACCCTCTAAGGTATTTGTGCATCCATCATGAGATACCTAGTATCTCGTAGTAAGTGAGAACTACTACACCTTCTAAGGGTATGATGCAGATCGCACATCAATCTCAATTGCGTCATCAATATCTCATTCTTGATTATCCTCGACTGGGGCTAATTGAGAACCATGTCTTAGTCATCTGAGGTCCCACATCCTCAATGACAACATTGGTTCTTGGGAACATAGATATGAATAAATGCAAACAATCAAACATAATATTCAAACAAGTGTAATGTCATATATTAATATTAAATAAACAATAATATTAAATCAACTAAATATTATCAAGTATTATGCCCTTATGATGATTGTCTCTAGGACGCTAATACTAACACATATTTCTTCTTCTCAACTGATATTCCCCGTTGAACATACAACAACTGAATCTATGCTAATACATTTTCTCCCAAATTTAGGAGTCGTAACTCAACTGATAGCTCAAGAAACCTTAAATCAACTAGTGGTTTGGCGAGAATATAAGCTTTCTGCTTATTTGTATGGATATTTTCCATTCTAATATTCTTCTTTTCAACATGATCTCTGATGAAATGATGTCTGATGTCCAAGTGTTTGCTTCTTGTATGTAGAACATGATTCGAAGTGATTGCAATTGCATTGTTACTATCATAGAAGATAGGTACATTATTAGCAATATATTGTAATCCCTAAGCTGTTGACTAAGCCAGGGCAGCTGAGAGCAACAACTTCCGGCTGCCATGTATTATGCTTCTGTGGTAGATGTTACAACAGGTGTTTGCTTCTTTGAAAACCAAGAGACCAGTTTACTTCCTAAGCTCTAGATTATCATCATAAGGTTACCATAAACCAAGGTTGATAGTTCCCTTAAGATACTTAAAAATCCGCTTAGCTGCTTCTAGGTGACTTTTCATTGGATTTGCCTGAAATCTGGCACATACACCTACTACAAAGGTTATGTCTGGTCAACTGCAAGTAAGGTACAAAAGAGATCCAATGAGAACCATATATTCTTTCTTATTAACCTTTTCTCCATTCTCATCAGGGACCATCTTAAATGAAGTTGTCATTGGAATTTTGGCTACTTTGTTATTCTGAACTCCAAATTTTGACAACATGTGTGTGGTGTAATTGGCCTGATTATAGAAGATTCCTTTAGTACTTTGTTTTACCTGGAGACCTAAAAAGTAGTTTATCTGACCCATCATAGACATCTCAAACTTTTCTTGCATCATCCTCCTGAACTTCTCACATATATGTTGATTTGGAGATCAGAATATGATGTCATCTACATAATTCTGAATTAACAGAATATCATCTCCATCTTCTATTCTGAACAGAGTTCTGTCCATCTTCCCTTTGGTGAAACCATTTTCTACCAAGAACATGGATAAAATATCATATCAGGCTCTAGGAGCTTGTTTCAGACCATAAAGAGTTTTTCTTAAATGGTACACTTTGTTGCTCATTTCAAAGCCAGAAGGTTGTTCAACATAAACTTCCTCAGCTAGTACCCCGTTTAAGAATGCACTTTTACATCCATCTGATACACCTTGAATCCCTTGAATGCGACATAAGCCAGAAATAGCCAAATGGCTTCAAGCCAAGCGACTGAAGCAAAGGTCTCATCATAATCAATCCTTTCTAATTGTGAATAGCCTTTTGCTAAAAGTGTGGCTTTGTTTCTAGTTATGAAATCCTTCTTGTTCTTGTACACCCACTTAGTTCCAATAAAATATTGGTGAATTGATCTATCTACAATTTCCAAAATTGATTCCTCTCGAACTGTTCTTGTAGGGCTTCTTCTGTTGTGGTTGGTTTCTTTATAGAAAGATAACAACAATACATAACATTTTCACCAATCTGATATCTAGTCTGGACTCGAGCATTAGGATTGCCGATTACCAGATTAGTAGAATGATCAGTTAACCAGTTTTGTCTGATACGATTTCCATTAGGTGGATTTTCATCTTCATCTGATGTTGAGTCACTAGAGATCGTGAGAAGTACAATAGTAGGATCCACTTGGGATGAACAAGTCTCAGCTGATATTGGACTTTTCATTTGCTGATGTGTGTTTGTCGGAACATCAAATGTTCCCCCAGACTCGAGAGTCCGGGTACTCTCAACTGTACCAACTTCTTCATCAACATTAGTACGTACCTTAGGGTCTGATTGACCTAGTGAATCAATGAGATCAAGGTTAGGAATGTACACACTCTTTGGTGTCTCTTAGCATCAGGTACGTCTGGTACAAGCTCTTCTGGAGTAGATTTCTTTAGATCAGAAGCCAATTCTTCAAAGACTACATGAGGCGATTCTTCCACATCTAGAGTTCTTCTGTTGAAAACTATGAATGCCTTGCTGGTTGAGGAATATCCTAAGAATGTACCCTCATCTGACTTGGCATGAAATGTTTTTAACTGACATTTTCCATTGTTATGGATGAAATACTTACACCTGAAGATGTGAAAATAGAATACACGAGGTTTCCCACCTTTCCAAAGCTCATAAGGTGTTTTCCCGTGAACCTTAGGATACATGAGGTCTTATGATCTTCAGTATCTTGTGTTCTTCGAATCTTCTGATCTTCACAAGACTGGTCTGATATATTGAGTTCTCCCTCAATATATGACTAAATCTAACTACATTGGTTGTCTAACATGGTCAACTGGTTTCCTATCCGATCTCAACTCTTGAGGTTTGACTAGTCCCGTTACATGTGTTTTGGAACTTTCATCAAAACAATAAACTTTTCCAACAATTTTCTCCTTTTTGATGGAACCAAAACACTTAGAAACCAACACTGAAATTGAATGGCATAAAGACAATAGATCAGAAGACAATAAGAAGTTGTCTTGATGATTTTCAACATCTGAAATCCATGATATATAATTCTTTTTGGTGATATCAGGAGTTGAAGATTCTAACTTTATGAGATTAGCCATAACAAAAGAACAAATTGATAGTGTATGATACTTGTACTTGCCCAAATATCTTCAATATTAACTCAAGGTAAAGAATTATGTTGATAATGTATTGTAAACTAATGAAAATATAGAGTATTAGAGAGAAAACAAAGTAGAGAGAAGACAAAATTATCTATCTTTATTTGTAATCTTGAACTATTAAACATCTTTGAATACTTCTAGTATTCTGTTTTAATGTAAATCCATTTTTCCGTTAAAAAAAAAGAGAGAAGACAAAGTAGGGAATTCTTCTATTTAATTTCTTGATAGTGTACAAATGAATGTGACATACCACCTATTCATAGTGAACCCTATGAATGAATACATAAATGATAATTTATTAGGGCAATGAAGAGTCTCATATAATTACATTTAATTCTTATAAAATATTCTTGTAACTCTAAGGACATTCATATTTCATAACACCATCATAATTTTTCATAGTGGTTGAATTATTGGGTGAATAAGTCCAATATGTATATATAATAACAAGTCTATAAATAAAATGTAAATCAGCTCTTATTATTTTATTTTTCAGAACATAGTCAAACCATCTGGTTACAGATTCAATAAGAAAAAAGAATAACTATATCACGTTTGGGGCCAGGGATGGTCCCTCAGCCTCAGATACGGTGATGACGAGCTTCATCCCAGCCGCGTAATCCCCTCCAATACCACTAATGTACCACGTTTTTCCTGGCCCTGTAAGAGGAATCATGTTGCTTCCGCTTGTGAAAATCTTTGTGTCATTTGAATAGGTGCAACTTTTGAATTCACTTGCGTTCACTGTTACCACATTGTGAGCTTTTGGTATGTACATGAACACTGCGCGATTAACATGCACAAATATCAAGTAGTATATTATCAAGGGGTATTAGCTCGCTACTAATGGTATAATATCAACATATGCAAATTATATGCATTTGACCCATTTTCATTATAGGAAGGTGTAAATCCAAAATGTTTATTGGAAAATTTTGTTTTCTCTATTATTAAAGATATTATCTAGTGACGAAATTATTTTTGTTGCAAATTACGTAAGCATGTTGAAAATTTCTGCAATCAATTATTTATTTTTGGTGTAGTGTGATCCTTCCAACAATTTGCAACAATAATTATGAAAAATTGGCTCATGCCCATGAAGGACATTCTAATTTGAATATATCCAAAAAGAGATGAACTAATTTTGCCCCGTGTGAACTCTGGAAATTTGTAGCATTAATTTTTCTGTAAAAATTGTGCATTGAGGACTTTGGATCCATCCAAGGGCGGAGCCACCTCATGTGTCAAGGGGACATGCCCCCACCCCCCCCCCCCTACCCCAACCCCCACCCCCCGCCTCTCACCACTACAAAAAAAGGCGGGTTTTAACGACGGTTTTTAGCGACGGTTTGTAGAACCGTCGATAATTGCGACGGTTTTGTCGACGGATTTGGTCAGACGGTCAAAGTCATCGATTTAGCGACGGTTTTTAAAACCGTTGCCAGTAGTGACGGTTTAGCGATGGTTCTTTCGAATCAAGTTGGGTCAGGTTGAATCGGGTCACTTAGCTACGGTTTATCGGCGGTTTAGAACCGTCGCTAAGTCGCGTACGGGGACACGAGGCGTCACGACACTTGGCCCACCGCACCAAGGGCGGTTAACGACGGTGTTTCGAATTTATCGACGGTTTTCCTGCGGCATTCTTTCAGCGTTTTTTTTGCAAATTCTGATTATATAAACAATCCCACAGCATTCTTTCAGTGTTTTTTTCGCAAATTCGGAGCCGTCCCGCCGCCGTACGTCATTCGTTGTTGTCGTCGTGAACATTCCGCCAATTAAACGATAATCGTACCGTCGCACTCTTCAATCTGACGGTAATTTTCTTACTTTTTACCGTTCGTTTTCAAATTATTATATATATAATTTCAAAATATATATATATATATATATTTCGAAATTATATATTAATAATATCTATATATATTGTTAGAAATTGATAGAAATTAGACTAGTTCCGCTCAAAAATTGTTAGAATTGTTAGATTGTTAGTTGAATAGGATGAGTTTAGAATTGTTAGAAATATATTAATAATTCCGCTCAAAATTGTTAGAAATTAGACTAGTTAGATTTTATAATTGTTAGAATTGTTAGATTGTTGGTTGAATAGGATGAGTTTAAAATAATACAGTCGAAATTATTTGTAAATATTAGATAATATTACTTGTATATATGTGTTAAATTAGTTTTATAGTATTACTTGTATATGCATGTTAAATTAGTTTTATAGTATTACTTGTATATGCATGTTTAATTAGTTTAGCTAGTCTAGTTAGATATTAGACTAGTTAGATATTATAATTGTAGGAATTGTTAGATTGTTGGTTGAATAGGATGGGTTTAAAATAATACAGTCGAAACTATGTCGAAATTATTTATAAATATTAGATAATATTACTTGTATATATGTGTTAAATTAGTTTTATAGTATTACTTGTATATGCATGTTAAATTAGTTTTATAGTATTACTTGTATATGCATGTTTAATTAGTTTAGCTAGTCTAGTTAGGAATTAGACTAGTTAGATATTATAATTGTTAGAATTGTTAGATTGTTGGTTGAATAGGATGGGTTTAAAATAATCTGATTAAAACTACAGCCGAAATTTAAGTAGCGATTTTAATTAATTAATTAATAGTTTTAATTATGTAATTAATGTCAAATGACATTCATATTTTTTATATAATGCGAGATGAGTACTACTGGCGTCTTTAGTGATAGTGATCGTGCGGTGACATTGACGGTGGCCGAGGTAGCGGCAGTAGCGGTGGCCGGGGCAACGGCGGTGGCCGAGGCAACAACGGTGGTCGAGGCGAAGGTAGTGTTCCTCAGAGCACTAGGAGAAAGAGGATCCTTCGACCGACGGTGAACTCGCACAAGACCCATTTTGTGGTCAAAGCCGCGAGAAGAACGCCGCCTCTGAGGGCATCTCCAGGAGGGTCAAGCTCATGTTCGGCCTCTGTTCATCGTGGCTCGGCACCCAATGCTCATTTAGCGATCGACTTGAGAGCTGGAAAGTGAGTTATAATTTACTTTTATTTATTAATTTGTTTAGTTATACAGCTAATTATTTAATTATACTTATTAATTTTTTAAATTGTTGTTTCAACATCACCCGGTCACGAGGCTATATTATAGCCACCAGCTCCATCTTGTGAGTTGGAATTGTCATGACGCCCACAGCTGGAAAGGCGTGCCTGAATCCCACCGTCAGCTCTACTTCGACGAGTTTAGGGTAAGTACAATAATTAATTACTAAAAGTATTCATAATTATTTATTTTAATTTAATACAATAAAGTTTGTGTTAATGAAATTCAGAAACAGACGAAGTGGGGAGAGGATAGGACCCCGACCGATTTTTATGGTCCATTCAAAAAGCTTGCCCAAGTTCGGTACAAAAACTTGTTGTATAGGTGTGTACGCACGCGTGGAAGGATGAAGAAATTTGGATATGACGGATGACATGGATCCTGGCGTCTGGTGGTCGATTGTGGCTGTGTGGAGCGATTCCGCTTATCAGGAGATGTGCCGGAACAATCGCAAAAACCGCATGAAACAAAGACGACGGAGGATGGGGCGTCGTTGTGCATAAGGCCGAATCCCGGTCTATTCTGGAGCACCAAATGGCAGAAGTAAGTAATTAAAATATATTAATATTTAATTCTATAATTTCATAATTAATTTTAATACGTGTATTTGTTAACAGGAACTACGACTCAGATGCTCTCTAGACGCTCTGGAGACATTGGCACTTCGGCCGCCCCTACGAAGAGGAGACAAGGACCTCCACCTACCACCGCACCCACGTGCACGTAAGTAATTTAATTATAATATTGTATTCGTAATTACTAACTTTCTTTCATACATGTTACTTGTCATGTATATAATATTTTTTTTGAGAGAATGCGAGAAAGGGTAAAAAGCCCACCTGTGCCCAAGCCGCCACCTCAGGTGATGATAATCCACCACCTCCTCCGATTAATTTGAATCGGATCTATGTGGAGGAGGTCGGCACCTCTAGACAGCGGTCCATGGGTTCGGTAGGTTGTCTCCCATCATAATCGCGAGGACGCAACCCTACTCATCTCAGACCTCTACATTACAAGACCGATGCACCGCCGCAGATCGGCATGAGGCGGTTGAGCAGTTGGAGAGGCGGTGGCGGATGCGGTGACGCACGAGATCGAGAGAAGAAAATCAAAGTGGCGCAAAGGCCAGATCTGCTCTGGCCGTTCAAATGGGTTGCTCACGGATTATTTTTCCACACCATTAATTTAGGCGGTGGTGGCGGTGGTGGTGGTGGCAGCGGTAACCTTGTGATTGGCAGTGGTCGAGGTGGCGGAAGCAGCGGTGGTCGTGGTGGCGGTGGTCGTGGCGGTGGCGGTGGTCGTGCTGGTGGTGGTGACTTGGATGATATTGGTGACTTCGACCCTGATAATTTGTTTTTTCATACTAATTTGGGTGAGGATGAGGATAATTATTATCCGAATCGGTGATTGGAGGGATAATCTGAACAATTTACTCTGTTTTTATTTTTTTTAGTATTTTGTTTTCATCGACACTTTTTTTTAATTTTTATTGTGAATTATGTTTGCCTAATGTTTATATCGTTTATTTTTTTCTATTGTTTATTTTTAAAGAAAATTATAACTTGTTTAGATTGAAAAGTATTACTTGATTAAATAGAAAAGTATAACTTGTTAATAGAAAAGTATAACATAATTAAATAGAAAAGTATAACTTGTTAAATAGAAAAGTATTACTTGTTTAATAGAAAAGTATTACTTGATTAAATAGAAAAGTATAACTTGTTAAATAGAAAAGTATAACTTTTTTAAATAGAAAAGTATAACTTGATAAATAGAAAAGTATAACTTGTTTAATAGAAAAGTATTACTTGATTAAATAGAAAAATATAACTTGTTAAATAGAAAAGTATAACTTGTTAAATAGAAAAGTATAACTTGTTAAATAGAAAAGTATAACTTGATTAAATAGAAAAGTATAACTTGTTAAATAGAAAAGTATAACATGTTTAAAAGAAAAGTATAACTTGTTAAATAGAAAAGTATAACTTGTTTAAATAGAAAAGTATAACTTGTTAAATAGAAAAGTATTACTTGATTAATAGAAAAGTATTACTTGATTAAATAGAAAAGTATTACTTGATTAAATAGAAAAGTATAACTTGTTAAATAGAAAAGTATTACTTGATTAAATAGAAAAGTATAACTTGTTAAATAGAAAAGTATAACTTTTTTAAATAGAAAAGTATTACTTGATTAAATAGAAAAGTATAACTTGTTAAATAGAAAAGTATAACTTGTTTAAATAGAAAAGTATAACTTGTTAAATAGAAAAGTATAACTTGTTTAATAGAAATGTATTACTTGATTAAATAGAAAAGTATAACTTGTTAAATAGAAAAGTATACCTTGTTAAATAGAAAAGTATACCTTGTTTAATAGAAAAGTATAAATTGTTTAATAGAAAAGTATAACTTGTTAAATAGAAAATTATAACTTGATTAAATAGAAAAGTATAACTTGTTAAATAGAAAAGTATAACTTGTTTAATAGAAAAGTATAACTTGTTAAATAGAAAAGTATAACTTGTTTAAATAGAAAAGTATAACTTGTTAATAGAAAAGTATTACTTGATTAATAGAAAAGTATTACTTGATTAAATTGAAAAGTATTACTTGATTAAATAGAAAAGTATAACTTGTTAAATAGAAAAGTATTACTTGATTAAATAAAAAAGTATAACTTGTTAAATAGAAAAGTATAACTTTTTTAAATAGAAAAATATTACTTGATTAAATAGAAAAGTATAATTTGTTAAATAGAAAAGTATAACTTGTGTAAATAGAAAAGTATAACTTGTTAAATAGAAAAATATAACTTGTTTAATAGAAAAAAGTATTACTTGATTAAATAGAAAAGTATAACTTGTTAAATAGAAAAGTATAACTTGTTTAAATAGAAAAGTATTATTTGATTAAATAGAAAAGTATAACTTGTTAAATAGAAAAGTATTACTTGATTAAATAGAAAAGTATTACTTGATTAATAGAAAAGTATTACTTGATTAAATAGAAAAGTATAACTTGTTAAATAGAAAAGTATTACTTGATTAAATAGAAAATTATTACTTGATTAAATAGAAAAGTTTAACTTGTTAAATAGAAAAGTATAACTTGTTTAAATAGAAAAATATAACTTGTTTAAATAGAAAAGTATAACTTGTTTAAATAGAAAAGTATAACTTGTTAAATAGAAAAGTATAACTTGTTTAAAAGAAAAGTATAAATTGTTAAATAGAAAAGTATAACTTGTTTAAATAGAAAAGTATAACTTGTTAAATAGAAAAGTATTACTTGATTAATAGAAAAGTATTACTTGATTAAATAGAAAAGTATTACTTGATTAAATAGAAAAGTATAACTTTTTAAATAGAAAAGTATTACTTGATTAAATAGAAAAGTATAACTTGTTAAATAGAAAAGTATAACTTTTTAAAATAGAAAAGTATTACTTGATTAAATAGAAAAGTATAACTTGTTAAATAGAAAAGTATAACTTGTTTAAATAGAAAAGTATAACTTGTTAAATAGAAAAGAATAACTTGTTTAATAGAAATGTATTACTTGATTAAATAGAAAAGTATAACT
Organism: Stenogyne calaminthoides; assembly: GCA_037126765.1. Lineage (NCBI taxonomy): Eukaryota > Viridiplantae > Streptophyta > Magnoliopsida > Lamiales > Lamiaceae > Stenogyne > Stenogyne calaminthoides. Next base: position 12,527,793 of record JBBCBC010000018.1, read on the forward strand.
TGTTAAATAGAAAAGTATACCTTGTTAAATAGAAAAATATACCTTGTTTAATAGAAAAGTATAACTTGTTTAATAGAAAAGTATAACTTGTTAAATAGAAAAGTATAACTTGATTAAATAGAAAAGTATAACTTGTTAAATAGAAAAGTATAACTTGTTTAATAGAAAAGTATAACATGTTAAATAGAAAAGTATAACTTGTTTAAATAGAAAAGTATAACTTGTTAAATAGAAAAGTATTACTTGATTAATAGAAAAGTATTACTTGATTAAATAGAAAAGTATTACTTGATTAAATAGAAATGTATAACTTGTTAAATAGAAAAGTATTACTTGATTAAATAAAAAAGTATAACTTGTTAAATAGAAAAGTATAACTTTTTTTAAATAGAAAAGTATTACTTGATTAAATAGAAAAGTATAATTTGTTAAATAGAAAAGTATAACTTGTGTAAATAGAAAAGTATAACTTGTTAAATAGAAAAATATAACTTGTTTAATAGAAAAGTATTACTTGATTTAATAGAAAAGTATAACTTGTTAAATAGAAAAGTATAACTTGTTTAAATAGAAAAATATAACTTGTTTAAATAGAAAAGTATTATTTGATTAAATAGAAAAGTATAACTTGTTAAATAGAAAAGTATTACTTGATTAAATAGAAAAGTATTACTTGATTAATAGAAAAGTATTACTTGATTAAATAGAAAAGTATAACTTGTTAAATAGAAAAGTATTACTTGATTAAATAGAAAATTATTACTTGATTAAATAGAAAAGTATAACTTGTTAAATAGAAAAGTATAACTTGTTTAAATAGAAAAGTATAACTTGTTAAATAGAAAAATATAACTTGTTTAAATAGAAAAGTATAACTTGTTAAATAGAAAAGTATAACTTGTTTAAAAGAAAAGTATAACTTGTTATATAGAAAAGTATAACTTGTTTAAATAGAAAAGTATAACTTGTTAAATAGAAAATTATTACTTGATTAATAGAAAAGTATTACTTGATTAAATAGAAAAGTATTACTTGATTAAATAAAAAAAGTATAACTTGTTAAATAGAAAAGTATTACTTGATTAAATAGAAAAGTATAACTTGTTAAATAGAAATGTATAACTTTTTTTAAATAGAAAAGTATTACTTGATTAAATAGAAATGTATAACTTGTTAAATTAGAAAAGTATAACTTGTTTAAATAGAAAAGTATAACTTGGTAAATAGAAAAGTATAACTTGTTTAATAGAAATGTATTACTTGATTAAATAGAAAAATATAACTTGTTAAATAGAAAAGTATACCTTGTTAAATAGAAAAGTATACCTTGTTTAATAGAAAAGTATAACTTGTTTAATAGAAAAGTATAACTTGTTAAATAGAAAAGTATTACTTGATTAAATAGAAAAGTATAACTTGTTAAATAGAAAAGTATAACTTGTTTAATAGAAAAGTATAACTTGTTAAATAGAAAAGTATAACTTGTTAAATATAAAAGTATTACTTGATTAAATAAAAAAAGTATAACTTGTTTAATAGAAAAGTATTACTTGATTAAATAGAAAAGTATAACTTGATTAAATAGAAAAGTATAACTTGTTAAATAGAAAAGTATTACTTGATTAAATAGAAAAGTATAACTTGTTAAATAGAAAAGTATAACTTGTTTAATAGAAAAGTATTACTTGATTAAATATAAAAGTATAACTTGTTAAATAGAAAAGTATAACTTGTTAAATAGAAAAATATAACTTGTTTAAATAGAAAAGTATTATTTGATTAAATAGAAAAGTATAACTTGTTAAATAGAAAAGTATTACTTGATTAAATAGAAAAGTATTACTTGATTAATAGAAAAGTATTACTTGATTAAATAGAAAAGTATAACTTGTTAAATAGAAAAGTATTACTTGATTAAATAGAAAAGTATTACTTGATTAAATAGAAAAGTATAACTTGTTAAATAGAAAAGTATAACTTGTTTAAATAGAAAAGTATAACTTGTTAAATGAAAAATATAACTTGTTTAATAGAAAAGTATTACTTGATTAAATAGAAAAGTATAACTTGTTAAAAAGAAAAGTATAACTTGTTTAATATAAAAGTATAACTTGTTAAATAGAAAAGTATAACTTGATTAAATAGAAAAGTATAACTTGTTAAATAGAAAAGTATAACTTGATTAAATAGAAAGTATAACTTGTTAAATAGAAAAGTATAACTTGTTTAATAGAAAAGTATTACTTGATTAAATAGAAATGTATAACTTGTTAAATAGAAAAGTATTGCTTGATTAAATAGAAAGGTATTACTTGATTAAATAGAAAAGTATTAATTGATTAAATAGAAAAGTATTACTTGTTTAAATAGAAAAGTATAACTTGTTTAATAGAAAAGTATTACTTGATTAAATAAAAAAAGTATAACTTGTTTAAAAAAACTATTACTTGATTAAATAGAAAAGTAAAACTTGTTAAATAGAAAAGTATTACTTGATTAAATAGAAAAGTATAACTTGTTAAATAGAAAAGTATAACTTGTTTAATAGAAAATTATAACTTGTTTAAATAGAAAAATATTATTTGATTAAATAGAAAAGTATTAATTGTTAAATAGAAAAGTATTACTTGATTAAATAGAAAATTATAACTTGTTAAATAGAAAAGTATAACTTGTTTAAATAGAAAAGTATAACTTGTTAAATAGAAAAGTATAACTTGTAAAAAAAATGAATTCTAGGACATATATAATTAATTTCATTAAGAAGCCTTGAAAGCAAGTCTTAGGAGGCGGAATTGATCATTTCGGGCGCCGCTAAGGTCCCGTGTTCGGTCCCCCTTGGGAGCGAATAATTGTCTTATTTAATTGGGAGGCTTGGTGCTTATAGCGACGAATATTTCTTGTCGCTAATAGCGACGTTTGCCTACCGTCGTTGATTGTCGACGTCTTTAGCGACGGTTTGACGATAGTTTTTCTGACCCGGGTCCGGACCCAAAAACCGTCGCCAAAACCGTCGCTAAGTAGAGACGGTTATGTGCCGTCGCTAGTTAGCGACGGTTTCACAATAACCGTCGCTAAAGTCTAGCGACCCTCGTTTTCCCGACGGTCATTAAACCGTCGCTGAAACTGTCGTGTTTTGTTAAACACGACTTATTCAATAAACACTCGTGGGCCTTACCGAGCTGGGCCGTGTTTATTTTCCATTAAAGATGGGCTTTCGTCGTGGACCGTTTCTTCCTAAACAATTCGCAGCCCATACTCGTTCGTCGTCTACCGCAGGGGAATGTTACGTGGAACTTTACCATTGGATAGGGAATATTCGATTCCCTGACAACAATTAACGGAATGGGGAAGATATACATGCTGGAGATTCATTCATGGCGGGTGTGTGGTAGTATGAGGTAATTCCTCTCATTTTCGGACGTTCAATATCGTTCTTCACAACATGTGTTAATCCTTCGAATTCTTATGCAGATATATCAATGGAATCCAGCCAATTTCCTATCCTTCTGTGAGATCATATATCTTAAAATGCCATTGTGAGTGTAGCGATTCTTAAATGCGTTTAATACCTTGGAATTCCTAATATTGATTCGAGATCCTTATATCTCAGGCTTCTATCGAGTCATGGCGGTTCTTTCACGGATTTGACGGACGGCGAGCCTCTCTTACTCTGTTTCTCTAGTATTACTTTATTTGCGTAGAACTAATACTGTTATGAGTTCCCTCTGTCACTTTATGTCTTCTTTAGTGATACTAGGACTGTTGGGTGTTGATTTCTAATTGAGCTTTGATTCGTATTGGGTGTTGAGTTATAATACGTGACATTTCATAGTTGTTGAGTAATCTGGGAGCGATTTGGGTGTATTAGTTATGGTTGATTGAGTGATATCTGGATCGGGACATCACAAGTGGTATCTAGAGCCAACCCATTTGCCACGACTATAATGGCGAAGCGGTGCAGGCTTCGAGGCGTGTTTGAAAGTCTTGTTTGAGGCGATTAAGAAACATGATGAAGTATTTACAGAAAATTATGAGAGGATGAAAGTAGTAGAGCAGAAAATTGTGAAGTTGGAGGACCTTATAATAGGAGTAGGTCAGAATGTCAAGAATATCAGTGACAATATGGAATATCTAATGACGAAAACGGTTGAACCAGGCCAAGGGTCAGATGATGCAAATCAGGAAGAGAAGAAGATTGGAAGGGATAGAGAAGGTTTCTATATTCCTCCTCCATTCAGAAACCAGAATAAAGGTCCTAAGCCAACAACCATACTGATAGGCTCAAGTTTACTGAATTTAATGGAGAAAATCCCCTAAGTTGGATTAGGAAAGCTAATAGATTCTTTCAAATCAAGCCTATGGGAGACTCTGCTAAAGTTTATCACTCTGGATACTATATGGTGGGGGTAGCAGACATTTGGTACATGGAATATGTTGAGGGAAGGGAAGGAATTTATTGGGAGGAGTTCTGTCAAATGATCATGAGCAGATTCCTAAGACGGGGGAAGGAGATGTAGTCATTGAATTCCAAAGCTACAACAAACCGGTGATGTTAACTCCTATCACAAAAAGTTTGATAAATTAAAGGAGCCTTTAGTGAAGGTCAAGAATCTAGTCTCGTTGAAGAATTCTTAACTTCTTGTTTTCTGAAAGGATTGAAAGATGAGCTCAGGGTGCCAGTACAACTTTTCAAACCCACTGAACTTACTCAGGCCATCAACACAGCAAAAATGCTTGAATCCACACTGGATATATGGGGAAAGAGAAACAAGTTTGGAAACCAAAAGCCACAATTCAATTCATTCAGCAAGCAACAAACCACTTCAATCGGATCTTTGAAGAAAAAAAAAAAAAAAAAAAAAAAAAAAAGGAGGTCGCGAAACTTCGGGCCACCTTCAAAATGATCAACGATGCGAGAATACCAAAAAGAAGAGCTCTTGGGTTGTGTTTTCATTGTGATGAGAAGTATGCCTATGGGCATGTCGCAAGAATAAGCAATTTAACCTTATTCTTGTAGAAAATCTGAAGAAGAGATAAAGCGAGAGAAAAGCGGGAAGGGGTAGAAGAAATTCAAGATGGGATTTACATCGATGCTTTGATGGGTAATATATCAAGAACACTCTAAAAGTTCTTTGGTCTAGTGGGAAGAAGCGGTTAAATGTGCTCATTGATAGTGGAAGTACCCGGTGGCTTCATTGATGTCAATATTACTCTTGAATTACTTTGTGTATTAGAGAAGCTACTCCTGGATTATAAGCAGTAGCTAATGGAGGAAAAACCACTAGTAGATTCAAATGTTCTAATTTTAAGTGGAATATGAAGGAGAGCTCTTTCTGGTGATATGAGGGTCTTTACAATTAGGAGGGTGTGATATGATTCTTGGAAGCGATTGGATGTGGGAGCATAGTCCCATCACATTCAATCTAAAGAATGACAAATTGCTATTTGGAAAGATGGAAATGAAGTTGTTTTAGGGGAGATACTTCAAGAAGGTTGGATAACTACTTACATAAGACCAACCATGGAGTGATGGTACAATTGTTGGTGTGAATCTTTGATTGGAGAGTGGAGAACACGATCAACAGTTATAGGCATTTCTCCCCATCGAATCTGAAGGATCTTTCTTGAGCCACAAGGGCTACCACCTAAAAGGGGAATTGAACATGAGATTAAGCTGAAACCTGGCACTCAACCCATTTTTCAAAAGGCTTACATGTACTCTCATGCCCTTAAGGATGAAATCGAAAGATTGGTAAGAGAAATGCTCTCACAAGATTTCATTCAAGTAAGCTCAAGCCCTTTTGCTACTCCATCTATCTTATTGAAGAAGAAAGATCACACATGGAGGTTCTGTGTTGATTACAGAAAACTCAATGATCAGAAAGTTAAAAATAAGTACCCAATGCCTGTCATTGAGGATTTACTAACTGAGCTACATGGATCATCAGTGTTCTCTAATATTGATCTCAGACAAGGGTATTTCCAAATCTTACTGAAAGAAGAAGATAGACATAAAAGTGCATTCATCACACATTGTGGGCTTTTTGAGTTTAAAGTAATGCCATTTGGGTTGACTAATGCCCCTGCCACCTTCCAAAACATGATGAATGAAGTTTTCAAGGAAGTGATCAGGAAATTTGTGTTGGTATTCTTTGATGATATTCTTGTCTACAGTCCTGACATGAATTCTCATGCTGGGCACTTATCCACAGTCCTGAAGTTATTTAGGGACAATCAGCTGTATGCTAAGAGAAGTAAGTGTGCTTTTGAGGTTCAAGAAGTGGAGTATCTGGGGCATATCATATCTGGAGCTGGGGTGAGGACAGATCCAGAGAAAATCAGCAGCATGGTTAATTGTCCTAAACCAAAGAATGTAAAGAGCTTGAGAGGGTTTTTGGGACTCACTGGATACTATAGGAGATTTATTAAAGGATATGGAGTGTGTTCCAGGCCACTTACTCAATTGATAAAAAAGGACAGTTTCAAGTGGAATATGGAAGCTGATGCAGCATTTGAGAAGCTTAAGCAATTGATGACACAAGCACCTGTGTTAGCAATGCCAGACTTCTCTCAACCTTTTGTCATTGAGACAGATGCTTGTGCAAATGGGATTGGAGCTGTGTTAATGCAAAAAGGACAGCCTATTGCTTACTTTAGCCAAAGTTTGTGTATCAGAAATCAAGCACTATCAACCTATGAGAAAGAATTACTAGCAATCATGACAGCAGTAACCAAATGGAGTCACTACTTGAATGAGAGTCAATTTGTGATTAGGACTTATCATGCTAGTCTAAAGCATCTCAAAGAACAAAGGCTGAGCAACATACTTCAACAGAAGTGGCTGCTCAAATTAATGGGTCACAACTACACTGTGAAATACAAAAAAGGAAGGGAAAACAAAGCAGTTGATGCTTTGTCCAGACAGTTTGAGCAGGAAGAGAGTAGTCTCCAGGCACTGCAAATCACTAATACCAGAGTTAAGCCATTATTGATGGATGAAGTCAAGCTCAGCTATCAAGATGATGAGGATGTGAAACAACTCATGACTCAAGTTTTACTCACTCCAGAAGTTAATAAACTCTATTCAATAATAGATGGCATACTCAGATATAAGAGGAGAGTATACATTGGAAACCATGGAGAAGTGAAGCTCAGAATCATGGAATGTATCCATAATTCTGCTATAGGAGGACACTCAGGTATGCAAGCTTGTTATCAGAAAATCAAAATGCTATTATATTGGAAAGGCATGAAGAAGGACTTAGTTGAGTGTATTGGAGCTTGTGATGTTTGCAAGCAATGTAAAATAGAAAGTGTTGCCTATCCAGGGTTATTGAAACCCTTACAGGTTCCTGACAAGTCATTGAGCCAAATTACAATGGATTTTATAGAGGCATTACCTAATGCAGAGGGAAAAAGTGTGATATGGGTTATTGTGGATAGAATGACCAAGTATAGCCATTTCATACCCCTCAAACACCCATACACAGCAAAGGGATTAGCTGAGATTTATCTTAATCAGGTTTATAAACTACATGGTTTTCCTGAAATCATTGTTAGTGACAGGGATGTGGTCTTTCAAAGCATCTTTTGGAAGACCCTATTCAAACTTTTAAAGGGGTGCGATTACACATAGTACAACTCACCACCCACAAACAAACGGTCAAAGTGAGAGAGTCAACAAATGCTCGAGAGACATATCTACGATGTATGACACATCTCAAGCCTAGTAAGTGGGTGAAATGGTTGGCTTTAGCAGAGTGTTGTTATAACTCTAACTACCATCAATCCATCCAGATGACTCATTTCGAAGCACTCTATGGGTACAAGCCTACTCAGATGGGCATTGGTCCATTTATTCAGGGCAATTCAGAGGAAGCCAAGGACTTATTGATAGAAAAACAGAAAATCATTCAAGTGTTGAAGGAAAATCTACAAATGGCAATGCATCGCATGAAAAGGTATGCAAACCTTCATAGGTCTGAACGAGAATTCAAAGTTGGGGATTCAGGATGCAACCGTTCAGACACTCACCAGACCAACTCAGAAGGCAAACAAAGTTATCTGTTAAATACTTTGGTCCTTATCCAGTGATTGAAAAGATTGGGGAGGTTGCATACAAACTAGGACTACCAGCGGGATGCCGTTTGCATCCGGTATTTCATGTGTCACAACTCAAACAACAAATCAAAAATCGATACACCCCACAAGCAATACCACAAGAAGTAAATGAGAAAGGGGAAGCCATCGTCTTACCTGTTGCTATCTTGGGACGGCCGCGATGAAGAAGAGGAATCATACGGTGGAATAAGTTCTCATTCACTGGAACAGCGGATTGCGGAAGCGGCTAGTTGGGAGGATTCGGATTGGTGGTTAAAAGCGAAGTTTCCGAATTTCATTTTGACTTGAGGACAAGTCAATTTTAGAAAGGGGCATTGTCGTGTTTTGTTAAACACGACTTATTCAATAAACACTCGTGGGCCTTACCGAGCTGGGCCGTGTTTATTTTCCAATAAAGATGGGCTTTCGTCGTGGACCGTTCCTTCCTAAACAATTCGCAGACCATACTCGTTCGTCGTCTACGCAGGGGAATGTTACGTGGAACTTTACCATTGGATAGGGAATATTCGATTCCCTGACAACAATTAACGGAATGGGGAAGATATACATGCTGGAGATTCATTCATGGCGGGTGTGTGGTAGTATGAGGTAATTCCTCTCATTTTCGGACAATATCGTTCTTCACAACCTGTGTTAATCCTTCGAATTCTTATGCAGAAATATCAATGGAATCCAGCCAATTTCCTATCTTTCTGTGAGATCATATATCTTAAAATGCCATTGTGAGTGTAGCGATTCTTAAATGCGTTTAATACCTTGGAATTCCTAATATTGATTCGAGATCCTTATATCTCAGGCTTCTATCGAGTCATGGCGGTTCTTTCACGGATTTGACGGACGGCGAGCCTCTCTTACTCTGTTTCTCTAGTATTACTTTATTTGAGTAGAACTAATACTGTTATGAGTTCCCTCTGTCACTTTATGTCTTCTTTAGTGATACTAGGACTGTTGGGTGTTGATTTCTAATTAAGCTTGGATTCGTATTGGGTGTTAAGTTATAATACGTGACATTTCATAGTTGTTGAGTAATCTGGGAGCGATTTGGGTGTATTAGTTATTGTTGATTGAGTGATATCTGGATCGGGACATCACAGAAACCGTCGCTACGATGTGTAGCGACGGTTATTTCCGTTGCTAAAACCGTCGTTAAACACCATCTTTTTTGTAGTGTACCACTACTTCATACTTAAACCATGTCTGCAAATTCAATTAATATTTCCCTTCGTTTTAAATTCCAGAGCACACATATATACCTGATAATGTTCATATATTGCTAAACGTGTCTATCAAAGTTAGTATTAGTTTATATCTATTATTAATTTTGAATGGACATTTATTTTTAGTTATATCTTATGATATTTTTTTCTTTCATTTTTTTAAAAATAAGTTTTCAGTAAAAATTGTTTATAATATGAAATTTACATCATCACAAATATAAAGTACTATTAAATGTTATCGTTTATAAAAGTATGAGTATTAATTTAAAAATATAATTATATCAATTTTAAATAAATTTTATCGAAGAGTTTGTGCTTTTTAATAAACTAGAATTTCTCTCGTCGTGCGATGCACGATAGAATTGATAATTATATTATATAAATTTTATATAATAAGATATCTAAATAATATATATTTAAATTCATTAAAAAATATTAAAATAAACTAACGGTCTCATATATTAAATGTCTCGTGTAACATATATTTAATATGGTCCATTTGATTGTGATCCTACTCTAATCACAGCAAAGTGAGGTCTAAATATTAAAGTGGGGTTCTGTCAAATATATAAGACCACCTAACAAAGACTTTCCTTAAGTAATATGTGTGTCAAATTTATTTTTATTCTTCGATTTGAGTTATTTGCTTCAACAAACTCTTTAATTGTTGGATATTTTGACTTTTAGTAGGAAATAAAATCTTTATATGCTCAATTAAAATCTTCGTAAACAAATAATATATACCTAAATTAAAGAAGATATACACGTTTTGTACTATTCAAAATAAATAAGATTAACTCTAAATAATATATAGATAATGTATCTAAATAATAAGATCTATAATATCTAATAATAAATAAAAAGATGAGCCACATATAATATCTAAATAAACTATGCACAAATACAAATATAGATTACAAAGATTTTTTCTCAATCTATTTTTTTTTTTTTTTTTATTGATTTGTCTCCCGATTTAGAAATATTTTTTGGCGGGAAAATTCAATTGTTTCCAAATTTTGAGGTTCTGCTGCTTTTATATATATATAAATTAATATAAGTTATTTTACTTCTTATGCGCTGCCGCCCCTTAAGATTTTTTAGTATGTTTTATATTAAATTTTATTTTTAATTAATAATATTAAAACATATAAAATGTACTATAAACATTGAAACATGTAGTAAATAGTAGATTTACAGTGAAGGTTTTTTTTTTTTTTTTGTTATATGAACAAGAGATGTCGTTAAAATTTATCTGTTATTGACCCCCTCAACCATATATCCTGACTCCGCCCTAGATCCATCCCATTTAAGCTAGCATGAATGCTCTTGATACTCATTGATTTACATATAGTTGTCTTGCACCGTTAGCTCAATTATAGTAACATGACCAAAAAGAGACGAATTTGTATTTAACAATAGGGAGGTGTTAAATGGGCAGAACCATTAAAGTCTTTGTCCTCAATCAAGCCCACCCAATAATATGTCTTCAATCAAGTCCACTAAGTCTAAAATAGTCTTTTTCTCATGTCAAAGCAGAATCATCACCAAAATTACCCTTAACAATATTACTCTATTTCATTATTTTATTCAAATATTACATTTGGGAAATTTATAGTTTTGATGAAAAGTTCAAAAACACATGTAATAGGACCGGTTAGACACATTGGTAGTGATGTTTCCATTCTTGCTATAGGAGACCGAGTTGATAATGATTATATAAAACAAGCGATGTAATAGATAGGTCACATATTGAGGGGAACTCAATATGTATAGGTCGAATCTGAAGAATCGAAGAAAGAAAGGCGATATCAAGCCGAGGAGCGCGTTAAACCCGAGCGGAAGATCGGATCGAGGCCGAACTTGTCGGATAACTTTCGGCGAAGTCATGAAGCTCAAACCTCGAATACTAGAAGATCGGATGACTTCGGAAGATAAGACCGGAAGACCTACATCGGTGAGTCGGCCGGTTGAAGCTAAGTCAACAAAGCGCCGAAGACTCTATCGGATAGGGTGATCGATTCAATTTGATCGAAGTCAGCTCATAAGATGGCCCGATGTTTCATCTTATCATCGTCTGCGATCTAAACAAGAAGAATACCAACCTTAGTTGGAGGAACAACAACGCAAAGCAAGGCTTCCATCGATAAGGAAGAGACACGTATGAGCAGGCGATACTCGCGGGATTCGATGTTGCTCTCTCAAGCGGCTATAAAATACACATTCACGCCTTGACCGGCCATGCGTTCTGAAGACGTCACGTCATCAAGCACTGCAAGTCTACCTAAAATAGCACGAAATTCAAATTGCTCTCCAAGCGGCTCTTTGATTTCAAAGGTCTATAAATATGGGATCACACTTGAGTGAAAAAGCGGAAATGCTTGGACAAACAAAATAATCAAGAAGCTCAAACTATAGTGATTTCATACGAAGAACACAACAACAAGCTTATTTTATATTGTGTTCATCCCATAAGTTCTTAGCAAGAAATCTTTTCATCTAGCTATTAAGAACAGCATGCATGAGGAAAGATTTCATAGTTGGAACTTAAACAACCTTACCCAAACCCCAAGTTAGGATAAGTTGTTTAGCAAGATTCGATCTAGGGTTTCTAATCTTGATTTAAGGATCGGTTGAGTGAGAACTCTTAAAACATCTGTTGGTGTCTTGTGTTGGACTAACACACAAAACTAAGAATCGGTCGGTTAAGTCGGTTAAGTTGGTGCCCCTTGTGAAAGGGAAGAGTGGGACGTAAATTTGGTTTGTCAGAACCACTATAAATCTTGTGTGCCTTTCTTTGCTTTGATTAAGCTGCTCTCACATCGCACAATCTTAAAAGCGCATACATATTCTAAGTTAAGATCGGATAGCACCAAGCTTACGATCGATCGGTTTTTGATATTTACGTCATCGATTAAAAAGATAAAACTTGGAATCGATTTATACAAACTGTTTTTCACACGGGTAAAACTTAAGCTTCTTTACACATCGGTTAATCGATAGTTTCGAAGCCGATCTGTTTTCGAGCGTTGATAAGTTGGTTATCGGACCAAAGCTGATTCACTCGCCTCTTCGATCGGGCTATCTGCTCTCACACGATCTGCGCGAAAAGTTTTTTGAAGTCTATTCACCCTCCCCCACAGACTTACGCCCTCGCATAACCCGATTCGGGACCTACAAGTGGTATCGAGGCGGTTGGTTCTTCAGACCTTGACTCTGTGTCATTGTGGTCAAGCTGGCCCGATCTTGAAAAAACCGTTTTAAAACTCATTCATTTTCCAAAATCACTTTCGGCATGGATAACACGTCCGGTATGTATCATGATCTGCCGAAGTTCTCAATCGATGAGTATGCAGATTGGGCCATATATATGTCAACCATCTAGGCTCGTCGATTGGCGAGAATGATGGAAGTCATCGAGAGGACCCATCATCATTTACTACGACAATCCTGCGGTCGGAGGAGATCCGGACTTTCGCGGGAAGTCTTGTGCGAAAAAGCCCGATACGATGGACCCGGAGAAGAAAAAAAGCGCATACTCACGGACACCATTGCAAGACATATTATCATGAAAACAATGGATAAGGTCACAAAAAAGAAAAGATTAAGTATCTCAAATCTGCGAAAGCAATGTGGGATACTAAAATTTGAATCTGCGAGGGAAATGAGCGGATAAAAAGGCGGTAGTCTTCAAGCGAAGCTGGTGAAGTTCGGCGAAATCTTTGCCATGAAACCATCAACGAACTTCGATGGAAGAATTACAATGTCTATAAACAAGCGAGAACTTGGTAGAGATGTCGATAAAGATATCAACTATAAGATCTAAGGTCTCTACTTCAAGAAGTGGGACATGAAGGTCGCGGTAATCAAAGATTGCGGGACATTTCAAGAATGAAACCTAGTAGCTTGTTCTTGAGTCTTAAAGCTCACGAGTTCGACTGATTGAAAGAGGTCAAAGGTGATGAAGGCGAGGTCCTTCTTTGAAACCTCGACTTCAAAATCGATTCTTTCAAAGCAACGATGTGAGAACAAAGGCCGATGAACCCATTGGAAATATAATAAGTCGGCGAGCGGATCGCTTTGCTTGCACCGGGAAGCTTGAGAAGTCGGATATACAACTTGGTAAGTATCGAAGATTTTATAAGGACTATCAACATAGCGAGGGGCGAGATAGGAGATCGGACATAGCGGATCTCGAAAAGAACAGATCGATGATCGGAGGGATCCGCAGAGATGAAAGGAAAAGATAGTCGAGACGAAGGAAAGAAGAGAAAATCAATCGAGATAGTAGAAGTTCGGACCACTATCGAGAAAGGAAAGTCACCGATAGGTCATAATGACGAGTGATTCACTGGGAAGAAAAAGTTGATTGGATCAAGGGCGTGCTTCAATCGTGAGAAGCAGTCACTATAGCGCGGACTGCCCGGACGGACGCCGAGAGAGGGAAGAAAAGAGGAACAAAAGAGAACAAGATTTATAGAGATAGAAAGAGCCATGGTTAGCGTCGTCGGGAATTGGCGATTCTTATCTGCCCTCAGGGACTCGGATACTCCTCTGTAGAAGACTTCGCCCGATCGGCGGTGCCGTCGACTTCTATGAAAATGAAGATCGATATTCTCGTCGGGGCGATGATGAACTCTGCTTTGATGGCGGGGAGGACCGGTCGAGGTAACCTCAAACCCGCCGTTAAGCTACTACACTGCTATCATTAGCACACCTTGGGGAGATTGACTGCGGCTCTACTTCGGAAGCAATTGCTTGAAGATCTCTCTCCAATGCGATGAAAACTTATCTTATTGTGGAATTTGAGAATGATAAGTGAGGACCCGAAATAATCGACTTCTTTGAAGAAAATGATCTCGAGAAAAGCCCTACGAACTTAGATCAATTTGAAAGCTGCTCGAAAGATGGCGAGGAATTTAAAATTCTCGAAGTTAAAGCTTACGATCGGGAAAGCAGATCAAAGATCGGATGGCAATTCTTGACGACAAGGTGATGACTTCAAAATCTTGCAAGCAAAATTCGATGAGCTATTAGATGCATGAAAGTCACGAAATCCTCGAGGATAATCTGCGTAAGAAAATAGAGGTTTTTCAAAATCATCTAAAACCGTTCAAGACATGAGCGCCTATTTTTGAATAAAGATTGATAAGGAGGGACTTGGCTATGAAACCCTCCACATCCTCAAAAGCCCGGTGATTCATCTCGAAAAAGGTGTAATCGGGCAATTTACGAAAAAAGACACACCAAAAGCTAAACTTGTATCTAATAGGGGTAAGAGACCCGGTTGAAGCGGGTAAAGGCAAGTGCCTAACGAAAGGAGCGAAATGGACCCCAAGCTGGTAAAGCATCGGTAGAGGAATCAGCGGAAGAACCGGTTCTTACGAAGAGACCTCAACGATCAACGGATCGGGAATCGAGAAAAAACTGACCTACAAAGGAAGTCTAATCGAGACCCGTCAAGGTCATTTTGCCTAATAAGCATGCTTCGAATAAAGCTGCGAAAACCATCTATGCGAAAAGGATATGAATCTTTTGATGGTAGCGGTCGTACCTACCCCTATAGTCGAGAAATTTAGAACAGCTGCTTTTTGAACCACCTTTGGATAAAAAGAAAATGGCCCGAAAAAGTTAAATCATAAGTCTTCTAAGTCATCAAGGTTCACACAAGTAATCATACAAATCGAGAAAGCATATAAGGATAAGTATGATTATGTTGGCGGTATGGGAGACAAATCGGGCCTTACGATCGGTGATCACAATAGAAGTGCTCTGTTTGTATGGATCCCCAAATCAAACCTAACCCCTCGGGACCCAATCAAAAGGGGTACCTAAAGCTGATCGATTGCGAGGTTGGCGTGGAGTGCGGCCAACAAAGGAGGTGTGCAAGCAACTATACGGTACATCGATAGTGGATGCTCAAGGCACATATTTGAAGCAAACATCTCTCGGTTCCTACATAGAGCGAAAGGCCAGCGTGTACTCGCCGGTGATGATAACTTTGGTTATACCAAAGGGTTGAACCTTAGAGAATGATGATGTACAAATGGCGGAGTCTCGTATGTCGAAGGTGCGAAGCACAACCTATTATCGGTTTCACAATTCTGCGACAAGCGGATTGGTGTTGAGTTCTCGGTGATCAATGCACTATCAAGAATCGAGTCACTCAGCATTTTTTGCTAACTTGGTTCAAGAAAAGGGGCGATCTACGGTGATTGGAGCAGTTGTCCAAAAATCGTGCTGATTGTTAAGAGTTCCAAAAAGTAGCGGTTGGCTCTGGCACAAAAGAATGAGCCATCGAACTTTAAAACTCTTAATAAGATAGCTAGGATGTCTCTAGTGGAAGGACTTAGAATGAAGTGTTCTCAAAGGATCGGACATGTCTTTGCATGTCGGAAGGGAAAAGCAAGTCAAAGCTTCGTTCAAAGGAATTTCGGGACCGGCATCAATCTGCGTTTGCTTCATATGGATCTGTTTGGACCGAGTTACACGGTCGATCTCAGCGGGACTTGAAATACACTCTGGTAATGTCGTGGATGACTATTCCAAGTTTACAGGTTATATTCTTACATAAGAAGAATGAGGCGACAACCAAGATATGCAGGAGTTGCTAAGAAGATTACAAAATGAGAAGGGTGTCGGTAGTAGTAAAAATCGGATCGGATAAAAGTACATAATTTACGAACTCTTTTATTCTTGATTTTTGCTCTAAGTTTGGTATCTGACATGAAACATCGGTGCGAGGGGCGCCTATGAGAATGGAGTAAATTTGAGCGGAGAAAGCAGAACTCTCAAAGAAGGCTGCTTTCGGACAATGTTATTTGAACATGCGATACCAAACCGTTTAGGCGAAGCAATCAACCTTTGCATGCCATCTGTGCGAGCGGATGTCTCGACTAAGGCTCACTACAAAACACCCTATGAACTATGGAAGGGCATAAAACCTCGTGTTTCTTACTTCCATGTTTTTTGGGTGTAAGTGTTTCATACACAATAATGGGAAAAGTCGGGTTGAAGACTTTTGAGGCCAAGTCGATGAGGGTATATTTCTAGGGTATTCCTCATCTAGCAAAAGCTTTCGGGGTCTACAACAAAGCGAACCCTAATTGTGGAAGAAACACCCATGTAACCTTTGATGAAGCATCTTACGATCAAGAGAAATCGCCTCGAACAAAAAGTACGATCTACGAACACGATATTGAGGAAAATGGATCGATTTAACGATCAAGGAAAAGGATCGGCGTATCAATTTACATTCGGATCTAGGTGATTCACGGATCAATCGAGATCTAAAGAATACGAACAAGCTGTCGATGAAAAAAATTTGATTCGGTGAGGCGGTAACAAGCCCTGAACCATCGGTTCGGGGAACTCGAAGTTCTCGCGAGCGGACATCGACACATGATGAGTCCAACATCGGTGAGACTTGTTCTTATCAAGTGGACCATAACCTGCACCACTCCCAATCGCTAGTAATAAGATTTTTATCGAAGCGGACGATGTTCTCAAAACCAAGCGCCAAATCGAGCGAAGGACTGGATAACCCGGTCATCAAGCGATCGATAATCGGAGACCCGTCGATAAAATTAAAACTAGACATCAGTTGGTGAAAGTGCCATGTATTCTTTGTTATCTGTCTATGAAGGAACCAACTACAATAGAGGAAGCATTACAAGGCATAAAGCTGGATTCTAGCCATGCGAGGAGGATTTGGAGCGATTCGAGAGAAATGAAGTATGGGAACTAGTAGGCGGACGGTCATCAAGGCGTAATTGGTACGAAATGGGTCTTCAAGAACAAAGAGATGAGAAAAATGTTATCACGAAATAAAGGCAAGACTTGTTGCTAAAGGGGTATTCTGTCGAGAAGGAATTGATTACGATGAGACCTTTGCACCGGTCGCTCGCCTTGAAAAGCCATTAATACATTTTCGGCATATCTTCCACGAGAGGGTTCCTTTGTGTATCGGATGGGCGTAAAAAGTGCTTTCTTAAGCGGGGTACTAGCGAGAGGAAGTTTATGTCGAACAACCTCCGGGCTTTGAAAAAAGGGCAACCAAGTGTATCGTTTAAGAAAAAGCTCTTTATGGCTGAAAGCGGGCTCATGAGCTTTGGTATGATACACTCTACCGGTTCTTGATTGAAAGTGGGTTCACTAAAAAGGCGATGGGCGAGAACCTTATTGAGAATAGAAGATGGGAAGATATTACGATGGTTGATTTCGTGGGCGACATCATCTTGGATCTCTAACAAGAGCCTATGTGAAAGATTGACAAAAGCGATGCAAGGGAAATTCGAGATGTCCATGATGGGTCGGATGAATTACTTTCTAGGTCTCCAAGTTAAACAAAATCTGAAGGGATATTCATACCCAAAGCAAAGTACACTAGGAATCTATTGGCTAAGTTTGGAGTTCAAAATAGTAAGGAAGCCAAAATTCCTATGATATTTGGATTCAAGATGGATCGAGATGAAATTTGGTCGGAAAACAAATCGAGAAGGAATATAGGGCTCTCATTGGATCTCTATTATACTTTTGCCCGACAGACCGGATATCACTTTTTGCGATAGGTGTATGTGCGATTTCAAGCAAATCGATGATCGACCACCTAAAGCGACTAAGCGGATTCTTAAGTATCTGAAAGGAACAATAAACCTTGGTTTATTCTACCCATCGAGATGATAATCTAAACTTAGTGGGTATTACGATTACGATTATGGAGGTTGCAAGATCGTGAAAAATCAACCTCGGGAACATGTCGGTTCTTAGGAAGTAAAAGCCCGATCTCGTGGTTTTCAAAAAAGCGGAGACATCGATTCGACATCTGTTGAAGCGAGAAATATATGGCTGCTGCGAGGAAAATTTGTTGTTCCCAAGCTGCTTTCTGGCTCGATCGGCGGTGAGGATTACAACATTGTAGCTAAAAGCGTACCTATATTACGTGGCGATAATAGTCTTATTGCAATCTTTCGAGAATCGGTTCTACATACTGAAGATGCAAGCATGTGGATGTCGGACACCACTTTATAAGAGATCACGTTGAAAAGAAGAATATCGAGAATGGAAAAGATTCATCTTGATATCTGAAGTACGATATTCTAACCAAGCCTTTAGGTGAGATCGATTCGAGAGATTTATGCAATGAGCTAGGACTTCTAGATCTTGGAGAAAAGTCACCTAAAATGTTTGATGGAATGTTCTCGAACTATTTGGTTAAGAGACTAACGGATCGAGAGAAATCAGTTGAGTTTGGTATCTTAAGCGATCTCAAGAAGCGATAAGCAAAAATCGTCGGACTTATCATTTACGGATCAAAAGGGCGATCGGATTTTAGTTTATCGATTTAAAGTCTATCGGTTTAAAGGCCGTCGATTCAAGGTTTATCAGTTAAAGGAAAATGCTTCGGTTTAAAGGATTATCGATTAAATCAATTTGGTTATAGTATTTCTTTGTGAATCGATTTAGGTGATATTCAACAAGCAAGATTCGGAGATTAAGAGCTAACAATCGCATAAAAAGCGAGGAATTTACACAGCGATGAAATATGAGAACTTTTCATTGATAAAAACCGAAGGTGAGGTTACATTACGAGTTACAAGTACAAAGAAGACGGGAGGTCGATACATAAATGTTAACCAAAATCTAAACCTATAACCTAAACCTTCATCCCTAACCCCGGAAGTGAAGGAAAAGAGAGATTTTAAACTCTCATTTTCCCCCCTTAACAAGGGGTGAGAGAGGCTTTAAAGAACAAAATCCCAAAATATTTCATAAAAAGTGAAGATCAAGAAAAATGGGCGGCAATGACCTTGATAGGATTCTTAAGCGGGGAGCCCTAAAAAGGGAGAGTAGTAGGGCTCTCCAAATTGTTAAATGGAACACGTGTGCCAAAAGAGTTGGTCGTCGGATCTCATGGGCACATGTGTTGCATATTTTATACCGAGACTAAGTCGATGGTTACAGATTCGTCATCGGATAGACACACAAGGTGCATACGGTTAGGAGAAGTGTCTTCTCGGTTACAGCAATGAATCCGCCCATACGGTGGTGGTAGAAAGCTTTGCGACAATCGTATGTGAAATCGAAGATGATGAAGAAAACAACAATAAGGGATGCAAAGGGTTGATTTGAGAAGGTGAAACCATATAAAAGGGTGTAAAAGTGTTTTTAGGAAGTCTCACTTAGGAAACAAGGGTTCACCAAGATACATGATTCTTACAAAGAAGATAAGTATGGTGAATGGGTGATGTTGTGTAAAACATTGGTCCAATTTATAGAGGCCAAGCAAGGATGCAAATGCAATTTCCATTTCAAAAGCCTATCAGAAATTTGCATCAAAAGGATGTGTGTAGAAATCCTTGTTGATAATTGGATAAATTCACGGTTGATTGACATATCGAGAGATTGAGCGATATTTCGCATGTCAAATCCGCCTACTTAGGGAATAAAAGCTACTACTCTAGACTAAGTTTTGGCGGTAACACTTATCAAGAATTGGCTTAATCTGAAAAAAAGAATCGGATGAGGTCAACCAAAATCGATTACTTACGAGTATGATCGGATGAGAGAGATCGGTGAGCTTGAAACTCAACAAATCGGATATATCGGTCTATGTCGAAAAATATCGGTTGAAGGGGAACTTCAAGCGATCAAGGAAGGATCAAAAGGAAATCGGGGCGTACTCAAGGAAAGATCGGCTAAGCTTGAAGTTTCAACAAATCGGATCTGTTGGAAGATCGGTTGAAAGGATCGATTAGGAAATTTCTTAAGGCTTAAGCGAGAATGATTAAGATCAACAAGTGGAATCAACATTGACAAGTAATATTGGTGATTACTATATCGATCAACCGAATCTGTATCTCTTTTCTCTTGTTCTTTACTTATTTATCGGATCGTATCGATATTATTTGCCTTCTTGTACCCACTATCCTTGTGGCGTGTACTCTGCAAATCATTTAATGCGGACGTGGGGTACATGTATTAGCTTCTTTATTTGATCGTGCTTTTAAATCAAAAGTTTTTTTTTATGCGTGCGTTTTTCGACCCTACGATCAAAACCGCTAAATCTGGGGCGTACAATCTTTTCAAAAGCGTTTGATCTTCCAAATCTTGTCTTATTGTTCCCTCGCCTCTATATAAGATTCATCAAACCTTACGAGTTTTTTGTTTCACAAACTTGCATTATTATCCTCGAAAAACTTCAAATTTTCTCTATCGTTTCAAAAGCGATTTCTTAGAGTTCAAAATCATCTCGAAAATTTGAATCTGGTAATACTTTCTTTTTAAACTTAATGATGAATCTTTCTTTCAGATAAAAGCGTTGATTTCAAAAGTTGTTTTTGAATTTATGCTTCATTGCCTCTTGTTTTCAGCGATATGATATTGATATTGATTATGCACAAAATTAATGAGTCTATCTCACTTTGTAGATGGCCACTCATGGACTAGGAAAGATCATGTGCAACTATGCGGGGCAGCAGCGAAGATCTTTGAGGATAAGTTAGATTCGGTTTGGAACCCTTTGAGGATCTTGAATCCGTGGAGGTGGAACAAATTACGAAGAAAATTTGAATTTGGAAACATATTGCTCTGCTCGCTTTGCAATCCGGTGATGCGGTATGAACACTACAATTCTGCGGAAATTTGAGTGTGGATCTGAAAATCCGAGGAGGCCGGCCCGATATATCGTCGGTCAGCGGAGAAAAATCGGTGACAAATCACGAGACATCACTCGTGCATTCGGCTTACCAAAAGGCGAATCTCACTGCACACTCTGAGGAGAATGAGGGCGAAGAAATCGAAGGAGCTCTTAGAGAAGCGGGACAAACATCGTAAAAGCGGATTCATCGGGGCCAATGCTCAAAAGAAAATCTGATTTGTTGTTTGACATTACATCGAAACGATCATGGGAATCTCATTTAGCCCGGATGCTCTCACATCGGTCAAAATGTCTGACATGGCGGCAATAATTGATGGGGCTCGGAACATCAATTACGGCTTCTGAAAGCCATCTTGCTCCAAGAACACGAAAAATTTGGAGTCAATGAATCGAGGCGGGTCTTTTCGAAAAAGAATCGGCCAATCTCAACAAGGTTGCGGTTATATTGAAGGACAAGCGCCGGTTGAATGGAATCGAGAATGGGTGAAGTCTACAATGCCTTCCTCTCATCAACTTTGTTATATATGGGCCGCAGGGCGATGACAAGAGCCCCTCCAACAAAAGCGAAGAAAGGAAAAAGCAAAAAGCCGCCTCATCCACACCGGTTGCTCCCAGAAAAAAGAAGCTGGTGAAGGCCGGGAGAAGAGGCTAAAGAAAGCAAAAGCAAGCTACCATGACTCTAGCACTAGAAGATGAGTCGAGGAAGAAGAAAAAAGCGCCCGAAGCGATCATTGCGCGCAACAAAAAAGAATCGAGACGGGGCAAGCTTCTCAACTTTGAGGGCTTTCGCGGAGCGATCGAGGTAGAAGCACAAGGCGATAAATCTCCTTCTCCTCAACCTCAAGGTGATTCACCGCTTCGGACTAAAAAGGCTGCTTTGAGCATGTCTCTCTGCTAGTTCACTGCTCATGAACTGAACCCGGATACAATCGCCACTCTGGTGAGAACCACTTTGGTCGAACCAATCGAGACAACTTCCGCCGACTCAAGCACAACGAGAAGCTTCCACATCTCATCCAGCGGAATGCGGGCGGATAATTCATGTATCGGATCAACAAAGACCATCATTTGGAAAAATGGTCGGACTAAGAATTGAGCGAGAGATTGATGAGGCGTATCCTGGCGGAGTCGCCCATCCGCTATCGAGAGAAGAAGTCATGGAGATCCTCTTTGGAGAGATCTCAGTTAAAAAGCTTCTCGGATCTTATTTTACTTGTTGAGCGGATGGGTGGTGCGGATGAGTTATGATTTTGACCGATATGAGGAAATGCGCCAAAGTGGGATCACCGGTGAGCTAATATCGATAAATCTGTGAAAGCTTCGATCCGGGAAGTTGGAATTTGGGAAGAAGAAGATTTGGAAGCTGCTCAAGAAGCTCGAAGCAGATTATTTGAAATGGAGAATCACGGGGCTGGAGATGAAAGTGGGCTGGTCTTTGCGGTTTCGACCAACCACGGAGGCACAAACAAGCCCCGAACGATCAAGTGATGGATCGATTCCACATCTCAAATCACCAGCGATCAACCGGGGAGATCGGATCTTGTCTCAAAGATCTCTGAAAGAAGAGATTGAGGAGTCTAAGCGATCGAGGAGACAAATTAGTCTCAAACAAATCGAAGCAATCGAGATCGGTTCTCCCAATCCATGACCACCATATCTCTTTGAGCTTACAAAATCGAGTTGATGACAAATTTGAAGCAGGTGGATCAAAATCAATCTTCTTTTTATTTCTCTTTCGAGAAAAGGCTCGAGTTATCGGAAGAAATTTGACAAAATGATTTGGACACTCTCTGCTACAATGGAAGCTGCCAAAGCGGAGTGATTACAAGCTGTTGAGAACCCTATGACTCAAGCTTGGGTTTATCTGCTAAAGATCATCGGGCATTATCGATCAACTTTGGTTCTCGACTTCCCACCTCAATCGTTTTTGATCAAACCAAAAAGGGGAAGGATCGAGAAACCAATGACACATCGAGAAGAGATCGATTCATACGGATAAGGCCGAGGGATCAATCAATAAAGAAAGGCTGCTGCTTGGTCTTTGGGACATCAAAATCTGGACCGATTACTCGGACCGGAAAAGTCACGAAGCCTGACTAGTCGGATCTGGTGATAAAAATTTAGGCGTAAGATTGTCAAAGCGGATGGTGAAGAAGAAAGAAAGGAAAAAGCGGCACAAGCGGAAGGGTTGAAGCGGAAGTTGAATCAAGGGCTAAGAAAGGATTATTTGGAAAATCACGCACGAGAACCTCGGTTACCCGGCAAAAGTCGGCGAGATCATACCAAAAGCTTTTGCTGTTAAGAGGTTTGAGGAATGGAATAAGATCGAAGTGAATGGCTTCTAGATGCCTTTGTCCTTGATCTTGTTCCACAAGAAGAATCACCGGATGATGAGTTCCTCAGCTGGTTCTGAGAATAAATATCGGACTTTCGGAAGTATCGGAAAATGAGGCCAAACTTATGAATGTAAAATATCTCGCCCGGGAGTTTGATATCTTTAGTATACTCGAAGAAGGCGGATGGCTCGTTTAATGGTGGCATTTGAGAGATTCTACTTTGACATCTTGAGCAAATCGCATATAAGCGATCAAGTGCGGACAAGCGATGTCAAATGGAAAACTCTATCAGTTTTCAACGTTCCACAAGACCAAGAGAAATGCGAAGGATACAAGCCCAAGGGTGAAGAATCGGAAGGCGTCTAGGGATCATTTGCTTTTTAAATTCAAAACTTTTACGATGTAACATGTAATCAACATACCTAATGAAAAGTTTATTTTTACGATCCCAAGACAAAATCTCTTTGTCTTACGATTACTTGCTCTTTAAGCTGTTCTATACTTATCAATTGTTTGGTTTCTCGGGTGTTTTGGTTTCATCAAAAGGGGAAATTGTTGGGAAATTTATAGTTTTGATGAAAAGTTCAAAAACACATGTAATAGGACGATCGGACTGTTAGGTAGTGATGTTTCCATCTTGCTATAGGGACCCGGTTGATAATGATTGTATAAAACAATGATGTAATAGATAGGTCACATATTGAGGGGAACTCAATATGTATAGGTCGAATCTGAAGAATCGGAAGAAAGGCGATATCAAGCCCGAGGCGAGCGTTAAACGAGCGGAAGATCGGATCGAGGCGAACTTGTCGGATAACTTTCGCCAGAAGTCATGAAGCTCAAACCTCGAATACTAGAAGATCGGATGACTTCGGAAGATAAGACCGGAAGACCTACATCGGTAGGATCGGCCGGTTGAAGCTAAGTCAGGCGGAGCGAAAGACTCTATCGGATAGGTCGATCGATTCAGGGTGATCGGTCGACTCATAAGATGAAGCCCGATGTTTCATCTTATCATCGTCTGCGATCTAAACAAGAAGAATACCAACCTTAGTTGGAGGAACAACAACGCAAAGCAAGGCTTCCATCAATAAGGAAGAACACGTATGAGCGGAAGCCGATACTCGCGGGATTCGATGTTGCTCTCTCAAGCGGCTATAAAATACACATTCGCGCCGGCCATGCGTTCTGAAACCGCGTCACATCAAGCTGCAAGTCTACCTAAAATAGCTGAAATTCAAATTGCTCTCCAACGGCTCTTTGATTTCAAGGTCTATAAATATGGGATCACACTTGAGTGAAAAGCGGAAATGCTTGGACAAACAAAATAATCAGAAGCTCAAACTATAGTTGATTTCATACGAAGAACACAACAACAAGCTTATTTTATATTGTGTTCATCCCATAAGTTCTTAGCAAGAAATCTTTTCATCTAGCTATTAAGATTTGCTTATGCATGAGGAAAGATTTCATAGTTGGAACTTAAACAACCTTACCCAAACCCCAAGTTAGGATAAGTTGTTTAGCAAGATTCGATCTAGGGTTTCTAATCTTGATTTAAGGATCGGTTGAGTGAGAACTCTTAAAACATCTGTTGGTGTCTTGTGTTGGACTAACACACAAAACTAAATCGGTCGGTTAAATTCGGTTAAGTTGGTGCCCCTTGTGAAAGGGAAGAGTGGGCGTGGGGATTTGGTTTGTCGAACCACTATAAATCTTGTGTGCCTTTCTTTGCTTTGATTAAGCTGCTCTCTCACACATCGCACAATCTTAAAGCGCATACATATTCTAAGTTAAGATCGAGATAGCACCAAGCTTACGATCGATCGGACTTGATATTTACGTCATCGATTAAAAGATAAAACTTGGAATCGATTTATACAAACTGGTTTTTCACGGGTAAAACTTAAGCTTCGCACACATCGAGTTAATCGATAGTTACGGCGATCTGTTTTTGAGCGTTGATAAGTTGGCTATCGAGACAAAATGATTCACTTATTCTGATCGGGCTATCTGCTCTCACACGATCTGCGACGAAAAAGTTTTTGAAGTCTATTCACCCTCCCTCTAGACTTACGCCCTCGCATAAGCGGTGCTCATGAATACATACAAGACTTAACCAAAGTGAAATACATACGGAGGAGTCGCCGACGCGAAAGTCGTATCTCTGAGCCCATGAAGTGAAATTGACTTATGTATCCCAACCCCTGATATCCCCCACCATTTATTCAGAACCCAAAGCTGGAGCAGCAACAATCATGGTGATCAACAAAGCTCTCAACATCATTATGGAATTTTTGGAAAAGGATTTTCTTTTAATTTCGATTTCTTGTTGATTCACACGAATTAAGTTGATAAATTGTGTATTTATAGTATTGTCAATGATATGGGAAAATAAATTTGAACGCCGGCCTGAAGAAAATTATTTTTATGCTTCTATCAATATCCTCAAACAGCTTTCATAAAAAAAATAAAAAAAATTAATAACCTCAAATTAACAATGTTAAATGACAATACAATGAACTTAATTTTGCTGCCTTGTATCTACTCGGTGTAAAGAGTATGAGCGAGAGAGACAAAAAAGGAAGATGATTACCAAGTTAATTACAACATAGATGTACCTGTGAAATAAGCTCAAAATTAAAGGGTTCAAGTCATAGCTTTTATATATGAAAATTAAAGTAAATAACACAGATTTAATTTTTTTGTCTACAAGATAGCTCAGAGTATTCTAACAAAGCGTGGACGACTATAACATCCTTGGAGAAAAAAAAAGTTTTTTTTGTCTTATAACTTTTCTAACGTTCATTTTTTTTCCAAAAAATTTAATTGTCCAATTTTAATCCCATAGTTAAATTAATTGTCCAATTTTTGCTAAAAAATAGCGAACAACGTCGTTTGGATTAAACGTAGGTCACGTGTCAGTAAAATTTGGAAGTTTCCTATACCCTTGATGAAGTAAACGCTGACTATTTTTTTCTTTTTATTTTTTACATTTTTCAATCAATTAAACTACGCGTGTAAATAATCCATTAAATTAAATTAAAACTAAAATTTAAAATCTGTAAATTTAAGAACGACTAAATTTTACCTGCACATGACTTGTGATCGAAACAACATTTTTTGCAATTTTTCGGTGAAATTGGAATTAAAATTGGATAATAAGTTTAGTTGTGGGATTAAAATTAAACATTAAAATTTTGGGATAAAAAATAGACCGTAGATATGTTATTGGGCCAAAAAAAACTTTTTTTCTCAACATTTTTTTGGTATATTAGCAAGATTGCAATTTTTTTCCTTGGAAAGGTCATTAATTGAAACTTTGTTCAGTATTTTTAATATTATTATAGATGCAATGGGATATTTTTCCAATTAATATTGATTGGTTAGACATTTTAAAACTAGTGAAGCTTCATGTTATGGATATGGTGGATTCAGTGATTTCGGAGAATCAGTCTGCATTTATGGGGAAGAAATAGATCCTGGACAGTATCTTGGTCCTCAAGTCTGTGGATTTTGTGAAGAAAGAGAAGAAGCGGATTTTCGTATTCAAGTGGACTTTGAGAAATCTTATGATTCCATCCTTTGGGAGTTCCTTGACGATATAATGAGAGGTATGAATTTTCACTGGAAGTACAGAAAATGGATCAGGGGATGTGTCTCGTCAGCCTCGATGTCAGTTCTGGTTAATGAAAGTTCGACGGGTGAATTTCAGCTTCAGAAAGGGATTAGACAGGGAGACCCTCTTTCTCCTTTCCTGTTCCTGATTGCAGCCGAAGGCTGAAGCTGTTTGATGAGAAAAGCCGTTGAGTTGAAGGAGTTTGATGGACTGGAGATTGGGAAGAATAAGATCTTAATCAGCCATCTACAGTTTGCTGATAATACTGTCTTGTTGGGGAAAGCATCGATGAAGAATGCCAAGTGTTTGAGAGGAATCCTCTGGCTGTTCGAAATTGCATCTGGATTAAAGGTTAATTTTGATAAGAGTTCTATTCACAGTGTGCATCTTAGTAATCAACATTTGGAGGTTTTGGCCGATGTCCTGCTTTGAAGAATTGGTAAGTTCCCTTTTACCTACTTGGGGCTTTCAATTGGTGCAAATTTCAGGAATTTGAAGTTTGGAAACCATTAGTGGACAGATTCCGTCGAAAGCTTTTCAGGTTGGGAAAAACGATATATATCTTTTGGAGGTCGACTTGTGTTATTGAATTCGGTTCTCTCAACTCTGCCAGTTTACTATCTATCCTTTTTCACAACCCCTGAGTGTGTTATTAAAACCATAATCAAGATTCAGCGGAATTTCTTAGAGGTGGGGGGCAGGGGGGAGAGGGTCAAGTCATAAGATTGCGTGGGTGAGATGGGGATTTGTGTGTCATAGTAAGTCTAGAGGGGGAGGGATGTCAAAAATTTTAACTCTGCCTTGTTATGTAAGTGGTTGTGGAGGTGGGTGTCTAGGGAGAAGTTTTTGTGGGTCATGGCCATTGAATCTAGGTATGAGTCATTCAGGTGGGTGCCAGATGTGAGTGTCATCAACAAAAAGTGATCGTTATGATGGAAAGACTTGTATGAGCTTTGGTGGAGTAGGTCGGGGTGTCTATTTAGGAGTGGGCTGTCTTTTTCTCTTGGGAATGGGTGCATGACTAGATTTTGGGTCGACCCTTGGGTGGAGGGTATAGTAGGCTATAGACTAGATTTCAACGTTGTTTGAGATATCGTCACAAAAGGAAGAGGTTGTGGGTAGAGTTTGGGACGATTGGGGAGGAATGCGTGGGTGTTATGTTGGGATAGAGAGTTTCTTCTGATGATTACCTTGAGCTTGTGGATTTGTGGTAGTTGATTTACAGGTACAGAGTTAAGCTTAATGTGGTGGACTCTTTGGTGTGGCGGGGATCGAAAGTCGGTTCCTTCTCCACTAAACTGATGTACGATGACATTGTGGGAGCTACGAATGATGGGGAAGTGTTTTATTTCCCTTGGAAAAAGTTGTGGTGGAAGGCGATTCGGTCAAAAATTTCTTCTTTCGCTTGGAGGGTTGTTCATGAAAGAATTCCTACGAAAGATAACCTTCTGATTCTAGGGTTCATTAACAAATTCATATATCTCATTAATATGAATTTGACTAAAATTAGTATATACATTTTCAAAATATATAAAATACATGTACCTAGGAACTAAACAATAATTATTGTTGACATGTACATAAATATTTGTTTAATACATGTACATTTTTCATAAAGTAGTACACCTTTTGTGGTTTATTCATAAATATAATTGGTCCCGAGTTGGGACCGTAATTTTATTACTATAGAGTTTATTTCTATATAGAGTATTCTATAGTGGGTTTTCACTGTATTTATTAGGTACATAAATATAAAATTAAACATTCATCTGAGGGGGAGTTTGAAAAAAATGTGCATTATATATAAAAGTGATTCTTAGTATATATATATTTTGGGTCATAAGCTTTCTTTTAGATAGAAGTAATACTTTCCAGTTCATTAGGTGATACCTCTCAACTTGTATAAATAGGAGGTTATTTTTTTTCATTTCACTTATGTGGTGAAATTCCAAATTAGAGTTAATTGTGTTAGTGTTAGTGTCCTAGAGACAATCCATTGTAACGACATAATACTCGATGACATTCAGTTTGATTTAATATTATAGTTCATTTAATATTAATGTATGGCAATATACTTGTTTGAATATTATGTTTGATTGTTTGCATTTATTCATATAAATGTTCCAATGAGTCATTGTTATCATTGAGGTTGTGAGAACTCAAATGACTTAAGCATGACTCTCAAATAGCCCCGATCAAGGATCATCAAGAATGGGATATTGATGATGCAATGGAGATTGATGTGCGATCTGCATCATACTCTTAGAGGGTGTAGTAAGATCTCTTTACTACGAGATACTAGGTATCTCATGATGGATGCACAAATAACTTAGAGGGGTATTGGTATACCCATCGAGAAACCGTTTGATGTATTTCCACTATATGTGTCTCACGAGTGTCTCGGTTAGTGGGAGCTATCGCGATACTCCTTTGACTTGAGGTCAATCGCATGCGACATGTGTGGAGTGATGAACTTTGACCATGACAATGCTTGCACCCTTCCATGGGTAGATCGGCTTGGATAGGGTTCATCACGAAGTGCGTGTGCGTGGTAGTTGAGCGAGAATAAGATTCATTCCTCAATGTGGATTTAGAGAGAATACTCATCTTCTTATCATAATTGGATCAAAAAGTCATGGCCGATGACGTCAACTTAGACTTTGTAACTAAGTGTGACATACATGATCAATTAGTGATTAGAGATAAATTGATTAAGTTATTTGAATTGACCATCATGTTCAAGACTAATCGAGTATTCGTGAATAAAATGAAATCGTAATAGCCCATGTTTTGATTCTACGGTAGTTTGCGTTTCTGCCATAGCGTACCTCGTATATTGAGAATGTTTGATTTATTGTCTAGGGTTCAATTAAGGACCGATTAATTTATTTAATCATTTCGATATATGAGGGCATATGGGTCACACAACATGTAGTTCCCTCTTTACGGATTATAGTTGGTTGATTAAATGTTAAATTGGATTTAATATTTAATTTATGGAGAATTAATTAATAATAGATTAATTTGGAATTAATTATTATTAATGTTTAATTAAATAGGAATTCCCAATAATAATATATTGTATATTATTGTAGGATTTAATATATATATTGAATCAAATCGTAGAGATTTGACATATATGGAATTTAAATCCGTAGAGATTTATATTTAGTGAATTAAATTAAAGGGATTTAATTTAATTAATGATTAGTGATTTTATTTCCCAAACGAGGCTATCTTAAGATTTGACTGGGCCTTCCTATATATATACATTTCTTGGGAATTCATAAACAACATTACTTCATATTTTCTCCATAAGATCTAGAGTTAGAATTTTCCTAGCAAATTCATCTCAAGATTCAACTTTTGGCAAATGTGCAAGTAAAGTGAGCAGGGATTACGTGGATACCATAGTAGAAAAATATCGCGATTTATTGTAAGGTTTCTCTTTATGTTTTATCGTAGTCAATTTTGCAATTAATTGTTCATTGTTGGTGAATTTGTTTATTTCATTTAGCATGTATTACGTGCCTCTAAATTCCAACAAATTGTACTTCTGAAACCGTTTCAATTTATCTTCTTCTTCTTTAAGATGATTTCCATCTACACGAATGTGAATGTTTACAGTGATATAAATTAGTAATTGTGAAATATATCTAGAACTTGTTTGTCGCCTAAATTGAGTAATTTTGAAATTTTAAACTCTAGTGTTTACACACTAGTTTTATTCCGTTCTTTTTACGTTTGTACTGCATATATTTTATTAAGGAGTCTTGTGTGAGACGATCTCGTAATTGAGATAAATCTCCAATATATGTAATATTTGAGCCGTGTATACTTTTAAATTATGATTGGGGTAGAGCTCCATAAATCCACAGATCATAAAATATGAGTAAATGAGATGCGTCTTATGTATGAGACTGTTTTATAATAATTTTTTATTATATATACTTTTAATAAATATCCACATATTACCTCCTATTCGTATTATTTGTCTTTTGGACTTTTGTTTCAAAATGTTCTCGTGTCTACGAATCATCTGTCTGGTCATAAGAAAAAATGAATTTTGAAAGTCTCTCCAATAACGGCGACAGTATATTTGATGTAATAATTAATAACATATTTTTTTAATTATATTGATGAATTAAATTATCGACTTTTCTGGGATAAATAAAGGAGTGAATTCATGGAACTTTGATAA
Organism: Stenogyne calaminthoides; assembly: GCA_037126765.1. NCBI lineage: Eukaryota > Viridiplantae > Streptophyta > Magnoliopsida > Lamiales > Lamiaceae > Stenogyne > Stenogyne calaminthoides. Next base: position 12,558,946 of record JBBCBC010000018.1, read on the forward strand.
AAGATTAAGAGACACACTTACATGATACGGTCTCACGCTAAAACGAAACATATTTACTTTAACACTTAAAAAGAATAAATGTTGATTTGTGTTAATTTGTACTGTATCTCATGTATATGAGACATTCTCATACAAGTTTTTGTCAAAATTAAAGAGGTTAAAGTAAACATGTTAAAGAATAAGTTAGCCGATGTATATTGTTCACAATTTTGTAGCATTGGAAGATAACAATACATACAAGACTGTGTAGACTTGTCCAGTCAGTTCCATAAGCGCGGGGTATGGCCGAACGGTAACTAGTCTAAACTAAAGACGGAACCTTAAATGCAGTGATTTGGTTTTGGTTCCAAGTTCTGGAAAATTGAAATCGACAATTTACCGTTTCGAACTACCAACACACACACATATATATATATATATATATATATGTAAGTTTATTTTTTTTTAATATTACGATCAGACGGCCGAGAAAATAGATCCTTTGGTGATTAGTGATCTTTTGTTTTTTTTTTTCTGTCTTCTATAAATAGTGACATCATTTGAGTGTATTTCTCACACTAAATTGATCCAATTGCATCAATTTCGTATCTCTTCTCTTGCTCTAGCATCTAGTCATCTTGCAATATTCTCTCTCTTATATTTATAGTTTATACTAGTGATACTTTATAATTATACTACTAATGTTATACATCATATTATATTTTTAGCTACTATACACTAAAAAAGTATTACACTCAAGAGAAGGTAGAGGAAAGAGCAAGAGTCCAATGTCTTCCAATTTTCAACCACCTCCTCGTGATGATATTAATACAATTCAACGGGGAGAAATAGAGGAGACCCTGGGTCAGATTTTGTTGCTCCTACATGTCAAATGAATGAAGACATTTGTTGTGATACTCAAGAGAGTGAAAATGCAACTCAAGAAGAAACTGAAATTTAAGGAGGAGGAGGGTCTCAAAGAGTTCTTCGATCTGAGAGCGCCGATCGATAAAAAAGATAAGTTCAAAGGTTTTGTAACCATTGTCCTATGGTTTAAAGTTTTTAAAAAACGTGGAGGATATAAAACATTTCAAAAACATTGGAGGTGAAGCATCCCGACCAAAATTTGGATTACTTTGTCTCAATCACAACTATGTGGATTCACGAGGTCTTATGATGGTAGTGAGATAAGTACTAATTCCTACTTGTTTATTTTGATATGGTGATAAGCTTGCTAGAAGAGGTATGACAATCGCTATATCATTTTTCGATTATATGTTGATGACATGTTGATAACAGAATTTAATGCTCGAGAGGTGGCGGGGTTGAAAAAATAGTAGTTGTCGATCGATTTAATCTTGGGTATGTGCATTGATCGTGATAGAATTGGCATGAAAGTATTATCTTTTGCAGACTGGATATATCAGAAGATCTTGAAGAGGTTTAGTATGGAAGATGCAAAGTCAGTTCGAGTCTTGCTGGAAAGCCAGTTCAAGATATCCAACAAGGACTCACCTACTTCTGAAGAGGAGTGAACCCACATGTAGAAAAACTCCATATTCTTCAGCATCCTCCCACATCCTCACCCATCCAAATCAGATTCAATCCGAAAAATTGAACACCCAAACACCCAAAATCCAGATTAATCAGTTTCATCATCATCGAAGAACAACAAACCAAAAAATCCAATTAATCAGTTTCATCATTATTCGAAGAACAACAAAAACCAAAACCCAATCCATATTTATGAAGGTCAGGAACAGGGACGAAACGACGCATGCGGCAAGCGAACAGGCGCGAGTCGCCGCCACCGCTCGCCGCGTGCGGGCGACTCACCGTCGTGAACGAGAGGGCCGAGGGGCGCGCGCGGAGCCACGGCCCCTTGTGATCGAGCTGGTTTGAAATTGCAACGAAGAAGACGATCGAATCGGTGGCGCGCAACCATTGATTCATCTCGATTCTGGTGGCAGCCGCCTTGAAATGCATTGAGGCGTGCACCGCCGTGAAAAGATACGAAACCAGAGGCATCACTTAGAAGACGATGGCGTAGCAGTCACCGCAGGCCATGCCGCGAGCTTGCACACGCGTCGCGAGGTACGGCGCCCAGCACCAGCCTCAAGCAACGCGGCGTAGCATCGCCGGCCGTGGGGGAGCGTGAACGAGTGGTGGATTTCCCAAAGGCCAAACCCTAGTTTGGGCGAGGAAGATGAAGGAGACGAAAAAGGAGGCCAACAAATAATTGTGGGTGGTTTCATCAAATAAAACCACTCACCCCATTATCTAATAGCCAAATCGTGCACCCAATAACAAACAAACATGGTGCGGTCAAAATCCAGTTTTGGCCATACCTTGTGTTTTATAAAATAAAAAATTATTTTAAATAAAACATCAATTAATTCAATTAGACAATCAATAAGAGCCTGAGCTCTGATACCACTGTTGGAATTTGGAGGCACGTAAACACATAATACATGTACATCGAAATTAAACAGTTCACCAACAACGAACATATAATTGCTTAATTAAATTACAATAAACATAAAGAGAATTCTTACAGTAAATTGTACACAGATTCCTCCACTATGGTATCTACGTAATCCCCGCACTCATATTTGCACAAATTTGTCAGCGTTGAATCCCGAGTAGAATTTGCTAGGAAAATCCTAACTAGGAATTTTATGGAGAGAACTAGGTTTTCTGTATTAGTGAATAATGAATCCCCGAGACTCATATATATAGGGAGAGACTAGCTTAAATCTTAAGCTATCTTTATTAGGAAGATATTTCCTAATCTTGCAAAACAAATCTCAAAGATATGTTTTTCCCTACATATATTTCTCCTACAATAGTATTCCATAATATTATTTGGGATTCCTATTTAATTAAATCCAATTTAATTAAACAGTAATAATAGTTAATTCCAAATATATATATTATTAATTCTCTATAAATTAAATATTAAATTCAAATTAATACTTAATCAACCAATTATAATCTGATTAGGGAATTACTTGTTGTGTGACCCATAGACCCTCATATATCGAGCGATTAGTCAAACTAACGGTCTTAATTGAACCCTAGACAATAAATCAGACATTCTCAATATATGAGGTACGTTGCAAAAAATGTGCAACTACCTGTAACTGAAACATGGGCTATTACAATAACTTCCTTTCATTCACGAATACTCGATTAGTCTTGAACATGATGAAGTGTCTATTCAAATAACTTAATCATATTATCTCTAATCACTAATTGATCACTTATGTCACACTTGGCCACAAAGTCCAAGTTGATGTGCATTGACCAATGACTTTAATCCAATTATAATGAGAAGATGAGTATTCTCTCTAAATCCACTTTGAGGAATAAATCATATTCTTGGCTCGGCTTCTGCAGCGCGTACGCCGTGATGAACTAAATCCAAGTCATATCTACCCATGGAAGGGTGCAAGCGTCGATCATGGTCAAAGTTCATCCTCCATAATGTCGCGTATTGACCTCAAGTAAAAGAGTATCGCGTATCTAAAGACCCGTGACACATATAGTGGAACTACATCAAGCGGTTTTTCTCGGATGGATATCAAATACCCTCTAAGGTATTTGTGCATGGATCCAAAGTGAGATCTTACTACACTCTCAGAAATAATATTAAACCACCAATCTGTTATTGCATCATCAATATCTCATTCTTGATGATCCTTAGCATTTGAGAATATGTGAGTTCTCACAATCTCAATAACAATAATGATTCAAGGAACAGGATAAGAACAAATGAAAACAATCAAATACAATATTCTAACAAGTGTAATGACATACATTTAATATTAAATAACAATAATATTAAACCAATCTTTGAATATTACCTTAACATTATGTCCTTACAAAGGATTATCTCTAGGACACTAACACTAACAAGAATCGATTACCAAGATGGAGTTATCGATAAGATGGAGAAACTTATATTTAAAGTCGGTCTCTAGGTGGGAGTTTGTTATTTTGGAGTCGATTGACTACTTCCGTCCCCAATTTCCGACAATTCAACTTGAATTTTTTTGGGCCTTTAAAGCAATATTCGAGTTGAATTAACTTTTGGGGCTACAACCTTGTTTCTGTTGGGGTTATACGTGAAAGTATGCTTTTACGTTATATAACAGACTAATGTACTCTTATTTACTAAATATAAATGTTTTATCACTGTTGCTTTAAATATGAATGAATGTTATTTATTTATCGCAAATCGTTCAATATTAGTACATATTGCATTGTAGTTAATGTGGTGATACCCGATCACAGAAGATCACATTAATAGTTCTTTGTAAATAATTACATCTTCACAACCTAGATGAAATTGAACATTCCATTGGTAGAAGTTGAAGTGCAAAGCTTAGATTTGCCTGTCTTGACCAAGAGATTGCACTAACGCATTGTGATGCGCTGAAGAGGACCTACAGAGAGGATAAATTATTCCGTACTGACTTATGGAATGAAGAATTATACCTCAGTGGTTGATGATTTCTTAACCTCTGTCACTTAAATATGATTGTGTGTAATTAGTATTTATTGCTTTGATCTACGTTGGGTTTAGAATCAGCGAATGATTCCATACTTTGTATTTTGGGCAATATTATTAATTACATGACAATTCTTAAGATTTATCTGAACAAGCGTGTGTGAGAGGAAAGTCTTTGTCGATTTGTCCCTTGGTGTGCTCAGAAGTTTTATCATACAAATCTTGCAAGTGGATTAAATTCTGGTATGGATAATAATGTTGAGTTGTCTTTACTCCAATGAAAAAGATATTAATTAATATAAAGCTTATCAGTGGCTTAATTAATTAATGGACTAAATAATCTTAAACACGGAAAATAATAACTGGAAGCCATATTATCGTAATATGGATTAAGATGGATAGTGCAATATTAATTTTATAGTGGAGTAAATTAATAATAATTGGCTGAATGATATTGTGGCTCAATATTAGAACTTCAGAGCCCATTAAAGGTCTAATCTTAATTCTCCTAAAGTTCCCTCAAGTAGCCCAATATAAGTCCAATTAATGAAAAGATGATTAAAATAGAAGAAATAAATATTGCCTAATTTTTGCCTTAATTTTCGAAGAAGAATATGTGGGGAAAAGAAGAGGAAAGATTTTCTTGAAAAGATTTTATGAAAAAAGATAAGTATTTTTGGAATACAAGATTATCCCTTAAATTCAAAAAATAAAATTTTAATTCTTTATTCCTTGTTATTTTCGAAAATCTTATAAGTATGGGAAGAAAAGATCTTTTGTGATTATTTATGGAAAATTGAATATATGAGATATATTCAAAATTGTATCTTGGAGAAGATACAAGTAAATTTCCCATTATCCCTAAATCACCCAAATTTTCATACAAATCTTGCAAGTGGATTAAATTGTATCTTGGGCTCAGAAGTTTTATCATACAAATCTTGCAAGTGGATTAAATTCTAGTATGGATAATAATGTTGAGTTGTCTTTACTCCAAAGAAAAATATATTAATTAATATAAAACTTATCAGTGACTTAATTAATTAATGGACTAAATAATCTTAAACACGGAAAATAATAATCGGAAGCCATATTATCGTAATATGGATTAAGATGGATAGTGCAATATTAATTTTATAGTGGAGTAAATTAATAATAATGGGCTAAATGATAGTGTGGCTCAATATTAGAACTTCAGAGCCCATTGGAGGTCCAATCTTAATTCTCCTAAAGGCCCCTCAAGTAGCCCAATATAAGTCCAATTAATGAAAAGATGATTAAAACAGAAGAAATAAATATTGCCTAATTTTTGCCTTAATTTTCGAAGAAGAATATGTGGGAAAAAGAAGAGGAAAGATTTTCTTGAAAATATATATTCAAAATTGTATCTTGGAGAAGATACAAGGAAATTTCTCATTAGCCCTAAATCACCCAAATTTTCGCGCGCCCCCCCGTCCCCGTCCTTATAAATATTCCCTACACAATTTCAGTCTTGGAAAAATTAGAAATTCACAATTAGAAATTCAAAATTGTATCTTGGAGAAGATACAAGGAAAATAGAATATACGAGATATATTCAAAATTGTATCTTGGAGAAGATACAAGGAAATTTCTCATTAGCCCTAAATCACCCAAATTTACCCCCCCTATAAATATCCCATACACAATTTCAGTCTTGGAAAAATTAGAAATTCACAAAGGTGGTGCAATATTTTTTCTTTCTTTTTTTGTTATAATTGTTCGTGAGAATCCTTCCATCGGATTACGAGCAAAGATGTGGGACATACTTGAGAAGGAATTTGGGTTGATCCATCTACTCAAAGGTTGTCACTCCGAAAGGTATGTTTCTCGTAAACTCCTAGATTCCGCATGTGTAGGATTTTACGTGAAATAAATTATAAGCATGATTGTTGTTGGTATTTGCTAATTGAATTAAGTTAATTCATGTTAGAAATATTTGTTCAATTTATAAATGTATTTAATATTAATTGCAACTCAAATGATCCCAGGACACCATGTTTACATGTTGGAATATGGAGGCACGTAAACACGTAATACATCTTGCGTGAAATAAATAGTTCACCAACAACGAACACAAAATTGCATAATTGAGTACATATAAACATAAAAAGAAACCTTCTGGTGATCAAATGCAAATTTCTCAACTATGGTATCGGCGTAATCCCGTGAGCATTTGCAGGATTTGCGGTGTTGAATCTGAGGCCCGGAATTTGCTAGAAAAAATTCTAATCTAGATTTTTACGGAGAATCGAACTATTGTTATTTACGTAGTCGATAATGAATCCCAGGTGTCATATTTATAGGGAAAGACTAGCCTAAGATTTAAGCTATCTTTTAGTTAGGATGATAAATCTAATCCTGTTGAAGCATATCTCAAAGATATGTTTTTCCCTCTGAATATTTTCTCTGATAATATTCCATAATATTATTTTTGGATTTTTATTTAATTAAATCTAATTTAATTAAATAATAATAATAATTAATTCAAATTAATATATTATTAATTCTCCATAAATTAAATATTAAATCAATTTAATACTCAATCAACCAACTCTAATTAAGTACATGCGGGAGTTACTTGTTGTGTGACTCATAGACCATATATATATCGAGCGATTAGTCAAACTAGCGGTCTTAATTGAACCCTAGACAATAAATCAAACATTCTCAATATATGGCGTGCGTTTGCGAGAAATGTGCAACTACATGAAGCTGAAACATGGGATATTACGATTTCCTCATTTCATTCGGGCGAATACTCGATTAAGTCTTGAACATGATGAAATTGTCTATTCAAATAACTTAATCAATTTATCTACAATCACTAATTGATCATGTATGCCAACTTAGCCATAAAGTCTAAGTTGGCGTGCATCGGTAGATGACTTTGATCGATTATGATGAGAAGATGAGTATTCTCTCTAAATCCACATTGAAGAATGAATCCTATTCTTGGCTTCAACTACCACTAAAGACATGCGCCGTGATGAACCCGATCAAGCCATATCTACCCGTAGGCAATTGCAAGCGTCGATTCATGGTCAAAGTTCATCATCCCAGCATGTCGCGGTATTAACCTCAAGTCAAAGGAGTATCGCATCGTTCCACTAACCGAGACACCAGTAGATACATATAGTGGAAATACATCAAATGGTTTCTCGGATGGGTATACCAATACCCTCAAAGGTATTTGTGAATCCATCATGAGATACTAGTATATATCGTAGTAAGTGAGATCTTACTACACTCTCTAAGAGTATGATCACGGATCACACACCAATCTCCATTTGCATCATCAATATCCCATTCTTGATGATCATTGATCGGAGCTATTTGAGAATCATGCTTAAGTCATCCGAGTTCTCACAACCTCAATAGCAATGATGACTACGTGGGAACACTTGTATGAATAAATGCAAACAATCAAAACATAATATTCAAACAAGTGTATTGCCATACATTAATATTAAATGAACTATAATATTACATCAAATTGAATATCATCGAGTATTATGTCCTTATAATAGATTGTCTCTAGGACACTAACACTAACAATCTCCCACTTGGACAAGAGTCGATCACCTACATGTCTAACCCCGGACCATCAAATGTCGGTGTGTACATGAACACTCCGGTGTGTTTTGGTGAAAGTGCGCCAAATTAAATATGTAGGAATACATTTTAATTCTATTTCTCTATCCTTATGATCTCCGGATCAAATGATAAGTCTGGGTACATGCTCGTTTATGCTTGTTGATATCGGTTCCTTTGCTTGCTTGTCGCTTTTGGCGTTGTCTCAATAAAATTTTATTAGGCAATGGCGCTCTGAAAAACCCTAGTTCTCTTAAGAACTATAAAATCGAACTGACCTCTTGGGAACACGATACAACAACAACTCAACCCGATTGTTGAATCTGCGGTCCTTTTACTTGGAAATATTCAGTGACCGCCTCGTTATTGAAGTGAAAGCGTAACTTTGGCTGTGATTTTAATCATCATGTCCGGATTGAAACTTGCGTCGGCATAACGATCCTTCTTGGTTACGGTGTCCTATATAGACAAGGAAACATTCTTTATTTAAGTCTAAGATGCTTGGGATGGTGCGACAACAATCGAGTGAGACTTCCTGGGATTCTATTGGTATCTGTCGGTGATGTTGATAAGCGTAGGCC